>VDFB02086081.1:174470098-174540027 GCA_007258455.2 Sequoia sempervirens | reverse complement strand
GTAGAGGGTTTTAGGGTTAAGGGTTTAGGGTTTAGAGTTAAGGGTAGAGGGGAGAGAGAGAGAGAGGGAGTCAGTGAAAGAGAGGGAGGGAGTCAGAGAGAGATAGAGGGTAGACGGGAGAGAGATACAAGTGATTGAGTGAGACTTGGGAGAGAGAGAGATGGAGAGAGAGAGGGAAAGAGATAATATTTAAATATTTTATATATTAGTAATATATATATTTAAATATTTATACATTAACAAAAATATTGAAATATTAAGCATAATAATATAGTATATTATATATTAAATACATAATTTGGTAAGAGATTATCATAAATTGTATATTAAATATTACATTATTTAATATATTGTATATTATATACTAAATTATAAACTTTATTGCATTTTTTAAATCATATATTATAAAATGTATAACATTTTTGCAACTCTATATAGAACATATCAGATATCGGATTCAAATCGGATATCCGATATTTCTGACACAAAATTAATGCCTAGGAATTAGGCTCAGGCTTGCTTTGGATTTTGGTTCAAACCTGCCAATCCTAAGAAGTCGACACAAAAAACGTGTTTAACAACTTACCTTGCTTTTCCAGACTTCGTGCATATGGCTGACGACTTTTTTTAACCCAAAATTGATGAAACGAAAAGGGTTTGTAAAGGAGCTTCTCAGCTTTCCACCAATATAAATTATACTTTAGTTTGAATCTAATAAATAATTATTATTCATTTTATATTAGAATTACAACTAAAGTCATGATTGATAGCCTGATTGAAAAAAAATTATAACATTCAAACGATATCACATTTTAGGAATCAAAAACATGTGTCACATTCTATGCTTTGCATACTATAGGATTAAAAAAAAAAGAATTTCATGAAGTTTTGACCAAGTTAAGGTGGTCAGACATATGAGTTTTTATATTTTTTAAAAGTTATAATTAAAAATTCATAATTAATTATTTACTTGGAAAAAAATACAAAAAAATATGCATCACATCCAAACATGAGTCCTCTACTTATATCTAAAATCTTATAAAAAATAATTATGATTTTATTATGGTTAGGGTGGTCAGATAGACACCTACTTCTTATTTTTTCCCTAAAATTGAAGTACTACTACATTTAAATTTCAATTTTTCACCAAATAGATTTTTTTAGAAAAATAAACCTAGTAGTTTAGAAACTATATTCAATTTTCCACAAATTATATTCTTACATATTTTTGAAATAATATAGATAACTTATTCAAATTTTTACATGAAGTTGCATAACTCTGATTTTTCTGAATTTTCATTGCCACTTAAGGGCCTATTTTTTCCATGATGATCTTGCACATACCCATTATACAATGGGGTCCTCATCAACTAATAAAATGTCTGGTCATCACCCATCTTGCAAGGCCAAGATTTCCCACTAGCAAGGTTTCCATGGGTGTGTGCCTTGATATTTCATGGAAAATAGATTCAAACTATGCTAGACCTCTTCTCCAAAGCCTTAGTGAGTCTCTTAACATAGAATAAAGTTAAAGAAAAGTATCACCTCTCTAATTAGGATCATGAAACTTTTGATACAGTCATGGGGGTAAGTTTGGTTGATATGGTTCACAAAATTATTATCAATTCTTCAAGGCTCTAGTCGAAAAATTGGAAGTGGGATCCAAAAACCACCTTCCAAAATAATTAAAAAATTCATGGATATCATTATCTCTCTATACTTTCTCATGGTTCCTATGTTAAATTAGTAATGAAATCTATAATCATTGGTCTCAATTTAGAAACACATATTTCATACCATCTAGTCAATTATTCTAGAACCCCACTTTGTCTAGTGTATTTTTTCCAAGGCCTTCTCATGGACTCCAAGTTACTTCATTTTGGTGTTCAAAAACCCCATTTCCCCTTTTATGGGTATTCAAAGTCTTTTAAACATATTTTTTGGTTATATCCCCCAAGATTTTTGGACTTGGATTCATGATTTCTTCAAGCCCTTTAGACCAGAACCATTTTCATGACATGGTTATTTTAGGGGATTGGCCTCACATACCTCACAAATTCACTAAGGTCTACATACAAAACATAATTTCTAAATGACTTAATTTGGTCCCTCAAAAGGTAAAGAAAAAGTGTTTTTTATCAACATTTTGATAGGTATGAATGAGACTCCATTATGGGTATGATTCAAGACTAGAGGGGTTCAATCCAAGGGGGTTAAATGGAATCCCTCAAGGCTTAAATCATTATTTTTCTAAACAATATCTATCTTCAGGAAAAAAATCAAGATGTCCCAAGTTTGGGACCCATTATTGTGGAATGACCCAGATGTGAAGACAATGTTCCTTCATGGTGCCCTGAAGGAAAAATATATATGTCACAACTAGAGCATTTTGTGGTTAAAGGTAAAAAAATATGATATACAAGTTAAAAAAGTATTTGTATGGTTTAAAGACATCTCCTAGAATGTGGTACCATAAATTTGACACCTATGTGTTTTCTTTCAGATTTTTAAATTTTAAATCCGACCATTGTGTGTATTTAAAATCTAATAATGGTTGCATTCTCATAAGTGCATTGTACATAGATGATATGCTATTTTTTGGGAATGGTAAAAGTATGATTTCAAATTTGAAGTCTCAGGTTGTCAGCATAGTTTGAAATGACGGATTCAGGTGCAGCGAGGTATATTATGGGGATGGAGATTAGAATAGATAGATCCAACATAAAGCTTTGGCTAAGCCAGAGTAAGTATGTGAACTCAGTGTTGGAGAGATTTGATAGGACATTTGTAGAAAGTTAGATGTTCCTATGTTGCATGGGATGAATATTTATTTGGAGGCTTGTCCAAAATCTCCTACTGAGAGGGAGGACATGACTAGAGTACCATATGTGAGTGTTGTTGGCAGTATTATGTATGTTATGGTCTACATGAGGCCAGACATTTCCTAAGCAGTGGAGTCCTTAGTTGGTATATGGCTAATATTGGATAGGTATGTTGGGATATGGTGAAGAGAGTGTTTAGGTATTTGTGGGTTACTTTTGAGTATTTTTTATGTTTTTATGGTTATCCTATTGGACCTCGGCATTCAATAAATATTCATGGGTATGTAGATTTAGATTGGGAAAGTGAAATTGATAGTAGAATATCTACCAGTGGATATGTTTTCACAATGTTTGGTGGTGTTATAAGTTGGATGAGTAATAAAAACACTATAGTCCCTTTTCCCACTACAAAAGAAGAGTACATGGTAGCTACTCATGCTAGTAAGGAATTCATTTGGCTTAAATGGTTGTGTTCTAATATTTATTTTGATGCAGGGAAGATTACTATTTGTTGTCACAATCAAAGAGTCATTCTTTTAGCAAAGAATCCTACTTTCCATGCCAAAACAAAGAACATTGATGTTCAATTTCATTTTGTTCATGATATGGCAAAAGATGAAAATGTGAAGTTCAATAAATTTGACACTTTGGTGAATGTTGTAGTTGCACTAAAAAATTCAATGAGCACGAATAAATTCAAATGGTGTTCCAATTCCATGGACCTTGGGTCCCTGAGCAGTTGGTCTTCGAAAAGAGGGAGAATGATGGGATTAAGGTGTCTCAACCTTTGATTCCTATTATTAATGTATTGATCATTAGGTGCATATTAATTTATCCTAGTGTATTAAACTTTCTAAGATTCTATTCACTTTGTGTGTCCTATTGTTGAGATGGCATCCTAGATGGTAGGTGATGAGATCTGGCAAGATCCTGATTTTTTAGGAAGTTGGTGCCCACTCTAGGAGGTCCATTTTTTTAGGACCTAATGATGTCACATGTTTCCATATTGGTGAGAATTTTTTTTGTAAACTTCCTATGTTGACTTGAGAGTCTCAATTAATAGTTTCTATATCAAAACTGAAGAGGAATAAAGCATATTTTAGCTTTATATATTCTAGGCACCCAAGATATAGATAAGATTTGAACAAGATATGGATAATTTGTTTTTATTAGATATAGATGCCCAAGATGAGGATAAGGTTGTTTTTAGACTAGTAGGTTGAGTTTAAGCTCATGCATGTTGATCTTTTACAGATATTGGATTTTCAAAAGATTGAGAATGCTTTTTTGAATGCATATCTTGCTCATATATATATATATATATATATATATATATATATATATATATATATATATATATATATATATATATATATATATATATATATATATATATATATATATATATATATATATATATATATATATATATATATATATATATATATTCTTACTATGATGGCTTATTTTATATGACACCTTAATTATTTCTTGAGCTACCATTATGTTGGAATTATTTCAAATTCTAAATATAGTTTGACAACTCTTGAAGAGCATAAGCTTTTTTTTTGCATTATAATCATTATTTACTAAACAATACAATTGAGTTGGGTGTTTCCAAGAGTGTGGGTTTTTTCCTGAAAGGGTTTTCCCATGTAAAATATGTGTTCTATGGTTTACATGTTTTATCTATTTAATTAAATTAAATTTTAATGTGCATATTTTTCTTTTGTAATAGTTAGATGGTTTGAATAATTATTTGCAACCCTCTCCTATGTTAGATTGGTGTAGGAGTTTTTTTCATGTACCTAGATTCTTTTCACTCCATAAGTTTTATAAGAAGTGATTTGATGGTGGGTATGTGCAATTTGCATTTCTATGAAAGTTGTACAAAGTGCAAATGTACTCCCTCTAGTCAAATTTATAAATTGAGTGTGCATGGTTAAGGGATTTTGGCGTAATGCATGCGAATTAGAAGACTAAGTCTAAATTTATAGGCCTTTTCAAGGTGTGGAATTGGATTATATTTTATGATTTTCATGCAAATTGTAATCTACAATATTACTCATGTTAACTTTATGAGATGATGAGATTTAAGGGAATGCTTGTACTTTGTAATTTGCATGTAAACCACAATGTGCACTTACACTTCATAATCTTACATAGGTGTTTTGGGATTATAGGGTGAAATTACAAGCTTAAATTTACACACAGATATATCAATGTGTCTCAAATAAGAAACTCCAATAACATAGAAAAATGTGGTATTGTGGGATACAAATGCAAGTATGTAATAGCATAAAAAAGGACATTAGAGGTTTTCTTCAATTATTAGCAAGAGCATGGAGGTGGAATGAAATTTTGCAATTTCAAAATATGTAAACCAATTCTACAATTGAACCTTATTTCTACTTCGCAAGCCTACAAGTTGTGCATGAGAATTTGCAATACATGCAAAGTGAAAACCAATTCCATAACTCTACCAAATAAGATACTATATACTAACACTTACCAAAATTACCATAGATCCTTCAAACATAAAAAAATTGACTCTAAGGGGGTAATTAGAAGCAAGACACAAGAAATGAAGCACAAAACTTTTTTAAGTGTGGCCCATCAATGAGAAAAATCATATTGGGTATCAACAAAAACCCAAATAAAAATGGCAAGGACTACATTTATATCATGGAAATGTATCTTGTTGGGGGAGGGGTGGGGGGCATAGCCAATGAAACTAACTCACAAAATCAAAAAAAGGTTTCATAATAGGGGTTACTTATTTTCATTAGGTAAAATAGGGTGTTTTGTGTAAGCAACTTGACATATAAAAAAAATATTGGCCCAATGTAGCTAACATTAGGAAATCCATCTTAGCATGGATGACAGGTGAAAATTCATTGATATATGAGTACTTGAAGATGTTTTAACATTTCCTTGTATAGGACTACAAACTAGTCATGGAATTCATTGGTGTAAGATTACATAGTTCAATTTATTCATTGATGCAATTAAAATTTCATGTACTTATCCACATAGTGCTTAAGGGGGTAGTACTTGTCCTAGAAAATATTAAAAAAGGAACTCCATGTTTTGATTATATTTCTCTCTGTCTCACATTGTGCATAGGTTTTTTGCCACTAGTGAAGTACCATGATAGATATTTTTAGTGTTATGAATGAAATCTTCTCAATTTCACTAAGTTTGTTAATGAAGAAGTATGATTTGATTTTTCAAATCTAGTTATCTTGTTCTATGGCATTATTTTTACCTTCAAAGCATGGAATTTCAAGGTTGAATTGTACCTTGGAAAGATTGTGATAATGCATAGGAGATTGTTGTTCAAGATGTGGTGTCATAGGTCCACAATGAGACATGAAACCATAAAACCATCTAAAAAGCTTCAGGCCTTGTGTTTCTAGGGCTGAATTGACTAGTTGAACAAATTTCTTCCATTATTGTTTGTCCTTAGTGTTTGTACAGATGCTCAAATTCTGAAGAGAGTGCAATTCCTTAGCTAGGGTTGTGAGCCTATTTGAATGGGCATGAAAATAAAAAATAAAGCTTTGATACTTGTGATCCAAAACCTAGGAGGATCAAAGGATAAACTTTTTGATTAGCATATTAATTGAAAGAGTTTGTGGAATGCACATAAAAACCTCTAGATTAGCATTCTAATGCACACACAAGATATGTGGAATATTTTCTAATGTAATTTTATTGATTGAAAGAAGATATATGCATTATGTACGTGTGTACTATTTTGTTGGTAGGAATTTCTCTACTTGTACCTTGTACAAGATAACTATTTATGAAAAGGGGCCACCAAGTAGACCTTCAAAAATATGTTGATAGATGTCATGCACATACATGGTGTGATTTATATGTGGACAAAAGCATCACAAATGTCAAACTCATATGGTGTTAAGTGTCAAACCTTTATGGTGCTATTTGGTCAATAAAAAAATTTAGTGTAGGCATTACCAAGTGTCAAACTAAGTATAACTAACTGAGGGAATATGTGTCCATGTGTAGGGTTATGTTATCTTGGAAAATACTATTATGCAAAGATCTACAATGATTGGACTTTGAGTACTATGAGTTGTGTTGGGACTATGCAACATGCACTAAGTGGAGGAAAATGCATAAGTTGCATGAATGTATGAGACCAAGGCCATGCACATAGTTGTTCTTAAATCATAAATGGTTAATAAGATCTTGAGTTTGAGAGGTAGAAATAGATCTATTCACATTTCCTACTTTTAAAGGTCATTGGAATCCCTTTCTATGCAGATTCATTGAGTGAATGGATGATATATCCTTTAAAAAGAAAGTAAACTAATATTTTGACTAAAAATCTCAATTATTGTGGAACAAAAAGTCCCATTAGGCATGCTAGAAACTATTTTTTCCTAGATTTTTCTTTCAAAAAAGATACAATACAAAAGGTATTAAGCATCGAAAGTCTACGAAAGTATGAAAAAAATGTAAGAAAATCTCTAGGATTCAAAGGCCAACTCATGTATTATAACTTTAAATATAATTTGACAAAGAGAAAATGAGAGAAATGTTGTAATAAATAACTAAGTAAAAAATGATGAACCAAAAAAACATTTATTTTGTAATCCTTCTCAAAGCTTACAAAAAAGGCATAATCATAAAGATGCATTAGATAATTTTAGAAATAGGATTACAAGTATCTAAATCTCTTATATTGAATACTTCAAAATGTTTTATTCAACTACATATAAAATAACAAGCCAAGTGTTTTTGGACCACATATAAGAGATTCCTTGAGATCCTGAAAACAAACATAGAAATAAAAATCTAATAATTTCTCTTAAATCTTGTGTTTACAAGGCTAAATATGTGTACAAATGAGACTAATGCTCCTTATTTATATAAAATATCCAAACCCAAAACATAAGTCACCCCTAATATAGCCATGGCCTAAAGCACATGTTAATGAAGGAGAAAATCATTTTGAGTTCATAGGGCACAATAGAGAGGGTTTAAAAATCCCACTTAATCTAGCTCTTCGTAAATAAATATAATTTGAAAGATTTTTTTGTATGCCAAATGACTTAACAAAGGTGAGTGAATCATCAATAGAATGCTCTTTCATACAAAAAAAATTGTAATCTCTCACTCTTGAAAATAATTGAGACATTTATATTATTAATCACAAGCTGGAATAATATTGGCATGACAAGATGGGAAATCATTGCTATTTCCTATCAAGGAGATATCCATGTAGGATGCATACAATTCACTCTAGAATACTAAGAAATAGCCTGGTAAACACAAAGCATTACCTTTAAAAACTCCCCCTACTAACACTAAGCTTTATTAAAAATATAGATCATCATTAGCAACCCTTAATTAAAAATTATAAGATCTATAGTCCTAGGTATGGATAATTGAATGAAACAATCAAATAAAACTACCCTTGAAGTGGAGCTTTGTGTCTATAGTTTTGATTTCCAACTGCATCCATCTGAAAAAATGACAACTTAAAACTTGGTTAACATTGATAGCTAGTCAACTTGAAAATATAGCATAAAGTGTACAACAAAGGGGATTTTCAAGGTTTAAAGCACTTCATGAGATTCATGAGAAGAAATGAAACCAAGATAACTCCCTATAGGGAAATTTTTGGTTGCTAGTAAAAAGGAAACATATAAGAAATTTCTTAAGTGAGATGAACAAGCCTACTAATGTTTATATTTCACAACACTAGGGATTTTCTTTCTAAACATTTCACTAGTGGACCTTAAATCCCCAAACAGTGTGTTACTCCACACCTCTAAAGGCTTCAAAACAATTAGAAGCATGTAGAACACTACAAAAATGTTAAGGAAATTAGGAAATGTGTGTCTTAGCCACAAGCTAAGAAAAGAAAAATACACCAAGGCAAAATGAAGTTTTCCCTTGTGAAAAATCACTTCAATATGGATAATAGTTTATTTACTAAGAATATATTTGTCCAATAAAAAATCAAAAAATATATGTAAATCTTAAACAACAACCACACAACTATTAGATTTAAGGAAAAGAATATAATCTATCAATGAAGAACAAGCATGACATAAGAAATCAAACAAATTAGAACAATGCAATACCTTCTTACATCACCATTGGTTCACCTTCATTGCTCTTCTCCATCTCACTTTATAAGTTGGTAGTTTTGCACTCATAATTGTATGTGCACAATAAGCTCAAGACACTAATGTTAGTAATATTTTGAAGACTATGGTTAGATTTGAAAGGGTGGTGGAGGTCTATATTTATAGAGGATTTAATAGAAAATCAACAGACAAGATTTGGATAGAATATTGATGGATGAGATCAGAGGAGAGAATGGGAAAGTTTCCATCCCAAAGTGATGAAGAGATAATATTGAATTATCTAATTAAAATGACAGAAAATGGTACACGTGAAATTTCTAATTGCATGCTTAGTTAATTGATGAGGACTAACGAAGTTTCTAAAGTGGTGAAGAGTTAATTGAGGAGAGAAGATATAGATTCTAAAATGAGATGGAAAGTTAACTGGTGAATGGAGATTGAGATGCAAAAATGAAATGGAGTTAACTGATGGACGAAAAGAATTTTCTAAATTAAGATTAAGTTAACGGATTATGGAATGAATAGTTGATTGGAGAGAAAAGCAAAGTTAAGTGGTGAGTGAAAATGGAAAGATTAAAGAAATAAGGTAAATGCAATAAATAAATAAAATTATTTATTTGCACCCATATGAACAATTAAATAAATAAAAATACTTATTTAATTATGGAAAAATTTAGCAATTAGTAAATTAAATAAATAAAAATATTTATTTAATTATGAAGAATATTAGAGATTAAATAATTAAAAAATGGTCAATTAATTAAACCATTAAAATTGTTTAATTAAACTTAAGGAAAAGTTAGAATAATTAAATCATTAAAATTATTTAATTATATAGATAAGAAGAAATATGAATTTAGAAGAAAGAGGTTATTCTAATTAAATAATAAAATTTAGATGAACATAATTAGTAGAAAAATGTCGCCGCAAGCCTAGAACAATTTTGAGTGTCTACAATATTGTCTCCAACATTTGAAGGCTTGGACCATGCATATGATCCCTTATCATAATTCTTGTATTTTTGTTTCAGTATAATGAAGGTTTCAATATGAGAGCTATTGGATTATCATTCTACTTCAAAAAAACTCCAAGTGTGAACTACAAAACTAGATCCATCTTTATAAGAGATTGTATAACACATGAATAGGTGCAAAACACAAAATTTCCTTCAATATATTTAAGGAATGGGAATGGTCCTCTGTCCATTAAAATGCATTGGTTTTTGTCAACTAGTCCAAAGGCAAGACAATATTTGAACAGCCAAGGATGAATTTAAGGTAGAATTTCACAAGATCAAGGAACCCTATAATTTTGTGATGGAAGGATTTTGTGATTTGATAATAAAAACTTTTACTTTTTTAGTATCCACTTGAATGACATGGGCATCAGTGGTGATCAACCAAGGTAGGATATTTATGGTTGAGAAAAAGAACACTTGAATGGATTAACATGTAATTGGTTTTATTAAAGCATGTAAATAACATGTTCTTATTTTAAGACATTATTCAACAATCAAATGGCTGGAACATTTTTTAGCCCAAAAGGGATCACTAGCCACTCAACAAAACCCATTTTGGCCTTGAAATATGGATTCCACATGTCCTTTATTTGAACCTTGACTTGATGATAGCCACTTTTCAAATCAATCTTGGATAAAAATTTTGTATCTTGAAGTTGATCTAGTGGTTGTCAATACAAGGGAGTGGATATCATTTTTTATGATGATCTTGTATAATACCAAAAATTCAATAAAAGGATGCCAACTTCCATTTTTCTTCTACACAAGTATGGTTGGAGAAGCACAAGATGATATACTTGGTTCAATTAAACCTTTGGACAAAAAATCTCATTTTTTTGTTTGATTTCATCATTTTGTATCATTGATGTGTAATATAATATGGAAATAGGAACACTATAAAGAAGGTGATTGATGTAATTGACTACTCTATCTATATGAAGTTTCTTAGGTTTATGAAACACATATTAATAGGATTGTAAAAATTGATCAAGACTTGCATGCAATGTGGAGATTGTGATTTATTAGTGATGAATTCAATTATGACATTCTAAAAACTAAAGTAGTCTATGTTGCTTGATTGATAGCTTTACGTTATTCCTTGCAAATGAGTACTAATTGTTTTTTTTTTGGTATTACATCTACATATATACATTTTATTATATTTTTATAGTGTGTAGGTGTTATATGCATCATGGTGAACTTCCTTATCATACTAATAGGGTTTATGAAGCAACAAGTCACAATTTAGTCAATTCTGGTCATGTCAAATGTGACATTATCAACAAATTCAAGACCAAAAGAAAAAAGTGTATGTGTGTGTGCTCTCTAAGGATGAAATGCTATCCTTCCATCCAAGTACATATCAATGAGAATTTTTTTCCATTGGAAAAGTTATAGTTTGTCAAAAATGGGTCTTGTAATCAAATTTGTTTTATCCATTATTGATGATACAATAAATTCAAAAAATTATAATATGATTTCATATGAGAAACAAATTGAAGTGATCCCATATATTAGTGTTTTTTTAAATCAAGGTGAAATTGTTAATTCAACCTTTCAACTCATCACAAGTCTTATCATCACCAAAACTATTAATGGGAATGTTCTTCAGTTCTTTATCAAGAAATAATTTAATCAAGTTATTATTTAATCTAAAGCACTCAAAATTTTCATGTCCCTTTTATAATAAGTACACAATTCACTAAATTTCTTAGAATCAAAAGGAGAATGAGTACCATGAGAAGATGATTGAGAGGATAAATTTAATTTCTACCTTGAGAAGGTTGTTGAGACTATGAAATTGTAGCTTTGAAATTTCTAAAATAAAATGAAGGTTGACACACTTTGGACTAGGCAACAAGTTTCTCTTCTACCAATTGTGCTTAATCGAATGTAAAATGTGTCTCAATAGGACTATATTTTAATTCTTAAAATAGGTGTTCCTATATTGCAGTCTAACCATTAAGAATGGGGATAAGAGATTCATCTCACACCCTAAGTATTATTACCAGGAAATTGAACTAGTAGATCTAATCCTACCCAAACAAAGAATCACTAATGGAAATGAAACAATTTGATGTTTAAATCATGTTCATAATAAGAGGATAGAAACTACCATTTAGGGTTGTGACAATTTGTTCCTTGGTGTTGATAATTTTTTGAGCATCTTGGCATTTGGTGACCATAACCTAAGCAATGGCTAAAAACTTTAAATTTGAAAATGAAACCTTGTCCTCATTGGTTATATGGTTGTTATCAAACCGAGATTCCATCCCAAGAATCCCACCAACAAGGGCCTCATGGTAACAAGAGCCATCATTATTTTTTACTTATTTCTATAAATACATGGTTTTAGATTGGGTTAATGTCATGAGTTATTCATCTTGATGATAATTTCAATGACTTTATCTATCAATGTAAATATGAAATAAACAAATTTAACCATCCTCTTAACCAAATTAGCATCCATATATTACAAGAGAAAGTGGTAAAAAAATGCATTCTAACAGTATAAATGAGAAAAAAATATAAAATATTACATATTAATGCAATAATGAGTTTGTATATCAATCTTCTCCAAAATACACTTTACAAATATAGACACTAGAAAAGGATTTTAAGTAATGAAAAAATTCCCTTAGAATATCTAGAAACATGAACATGACATAGATAAAACTAATTTAAAATATCATAAATAAGAAGTGAGATCGCTAAAAAGACACTATCATTACATCAAGACTAAAAAAATGGGTAGGTTCAAAACATTTATAACAATTGGACTCCAATTTAGTGAGAACGGGTTCATCAAACTTGACAAGTGAAATGGAAATACAAAAAATTGAGAGAAAGGATTTCCTTGAGAACTTGATGATGTCAACATGATTTCATGTTGATGTCAATAAGATGATGTGGCCAATAGCTAATTTGGCATTGATAGTGTGATGAGGTGACATTTGCATCAACTAGTGATGTAGCAAGTGTGGGAGTAAATGGTGACTCCCCAACACCCCCAGGAATAGTTGCTAGACCAAAACCACTTCCACAAGAGAGAGAATGGCAAGAAATCTTGCTTCACAATGCAAGATTGAATATTGGTTGAATATGCTTGAATAAGCTTCAATTGATTCAATGCAAATGTACATGAGATGCCTTGCTTATAAAGGAAAGGTTGAGAGATAGGATTAGACAAGATCATGAAAAGTTCCTTAATCCTATGACATGAGACAACTAACAAACTAATCTCCTAGGAATCAAGCAATACTAGCTAGATAAGATAAGTTCTAGAAAATCCAACTAAGACTTCTAGAAATAATCTTATATCCTAAGTAAACTTAGCATGTGAATATGTCCCCTAGTTAGTGAATGAATTAGCTAGGTACAAGAAATTTATTCACACCAACACCCCTCCCCCCTTAAGTGCAACTTAGGGAGAAGATTATTATGCAAATTATGAAAGATGAAAACTATGGGTCCCAACTACTAGGCCATGTTAGGTACCAATTTACAATGAAAATTTAAATGCAATCAATCTCTCACAAGTGAAGAAAAGGAGAAAACCCAATGGGACAAAACTCCTCTCCAAAAGAGAGAAAAAAAATAAAAAACATGATATATGGAGGACTCAATGATACCCCCAAGGACTACATCCATCATGTATGTACAATCAATGACCCCCCAATAAGAGGAAAGTAGAGAGATAAGATATCCTCCCCATGATGAAGAAGCTCCAATGCCGATGAAGAATGCTTGAAAACAAAAGATGATCCAATGTCTACAAGCAACACATCTCCCCTTAGGAAGAAACATATCCATAAGCTGATGAAGAAGCCACTCCATGTTCAACTACAAGAATGCTTCCCATTCAAGATAGGAATTAGGAGGAATCTACAAATGACATATGTGTAGATTGATAATATTACAAATTGCATGGAACTAATAAGTGAGCACTAATATCCTGATGATGTCATATTGAAGTCATTGTCTAGATAGCCTATGTGGGAAAAAATTATTATAGTGGAAGCTTATAGTAGGGATTATATTTTAATGTTGTACTATTTCATCAAGTCTTGCAAAGAATTTTTGACATATTGTAAGTGTACTGTAGAAAAAAGGAAACTTGTTTGATTTGGGGAATAATTGATGATAAATTGGACTTAATGAGGCCTTGATTTAGTGTTGTGCTTGATGTTTTACACATCCACACTAGGTCTTGGACCCTTGCAAATTGAATAAAATGCATTTATCAATGTCTTGTAAAGGTGTTGTAAAGTGTTGTAAAAGACTTTCACACCTCTCTAGATTTAATGAGCCCATTTCCCCTTAATTCAACATAAAATATATTTAAATGAATCCTCACATCAATCCAGAAGGCTTGTGAATTGAGCTTAATGTTAATCTAGTGTTGTAATGTGTCCTACACATTAACATTAGATATTGTGCCTTTCTAAGCTAAGTGGACCTCATTTTAGTGTTGAAAAGTGTATTTAATCACACTTTCACATTGAATTTTGTGTCCCAAGCCCTAATTGACCTTCACATCATCATTAATAGGCCCCTATGACCCCATATTGTGCATCTTGAGACATAATTTGATCAAATACCCAATGAAAACAACATAAGAATTAGAAGTCCTCATTCCCCAACAACCCAGCTGGCAAATGGGCCCCTCTGGGACTAATTATCCATGTGTGGCAAATGAGTCCTTACCAAGCGGGACTGATATTCCCAAGGTGGAGAATTAGTCCCATTTGGGTCATTTTTGAGTTTTGAGCGAGAAATTTTGGAATTTAAGTTTATTTTTCTTTCATGTCAACCTTAGGGATACAATTAACAAGAAAATACATTGAATTGCCTATAAATAAAGGTTGCTAATTTACATCTCTTAACTCATTCACACATATATTATCATTCATTCATCATCTATCTTCTCCCTCAAGCCAAGCAAGCTAGGGTTTTATCATTCTAAGTCATCAAGATAGCTTCCAAGGACATTCAAGGACATATTCTTCACGTTTTGTTACATAAATTCAAGATCAAACATCATAGAAAGGTATGTAATCCATTGTTTCATGCTTCATTACATTCTTTCTTCATTTTAGTTTAATTACCTACAAAGGGATTTGACCAAGTTAAACCCCCATGCCCTAACATCCAACATTTCTCCCTCTCTTCTTGTTTGTTTGCAAATTTAGATGTCTTGAAGGCTTGGGAATCATTGAAGATAAAGTTGAAAAGTTTTTGAAGACACCTCCTTATTGAAAAAGTAAAAATATCAACAATAATTCACCTTCAAATTCAGAAATCAAACTTTCGGAGGTAGACATCTGTCAGGAACTAAAGAGCAAACCGCAGGCTTCTGTTTCCACTTTTGTATTTTCAAAAATTCAAAATTGGACTAATTCACCATTGATGGGAAATGAGTCCCACTGCCAGGCCTAAAATAGGTTTTCTATAGTTTTGGATACTCATTTGTTCGAAACGGGTTCTAGGATAGTTTCTCAGAACTAGGACTAATTTGTCCAAAATGGTGAATGAGTACCAGTAGATCAAATTTTTAGCATCAACAACATTTCAAATGTCAATTCCAATTCTCCATCAATTTCTTAGGCATGCACTTTTAGTTTCATCAAATTTTCTTATAGTTTGCTTTCATTTCTAGGTGCTTTTGCATATCACAATATGTTTTCCAACAACTTGCATTTCAATAGTTTTCACTTAATGATAAATAGCTTTTAACAATTATTTAGGAAAATTTCATTCATATTTCCATTATAATTACATTATTTTGAGTGAACCACCTAGATTTTGTGTGGGGTCTATCTCTCCCCTTTAGGTGAAAAACCCTAATTGAGCAAGAGAGTCATAGCATCCTAAACCACAAAAATCTATGGTTCATTTTGGTGAACCTGACATGATGAAGTCCTTTTAGAAGAACCAACTCAAATGTCACAAACATTTGGTTTGTGATTCTCCTAAAAACTCTCCTTCTAGGGAGGATGTCATACCACAAGATAAGGCCAACATTGACAATAATAATATTATTCCCTTAGAAGAAGATGTGGAGCCCATGTCAGAATCTCATTCACCAAGGGATGTTAATATTATTCAACCTCAACTCATCCTTTACCCACCATCACACAAAATTCCAACTCAACACAAACCCAAATTCACCCTCTACCCACCTTAGAATAATGTGTTGCAGCAACTAAGTCATAATACTATTGCCCATACATATAACACTTGAAACAATCTATCACCACTACAAGAAAACCCAACCTCTTTACCTTTTCCAACTTCTATAATGCCTAGTGCACCTTGCTTAAGGGAGTGTGATCTTGTTGAACAACTTAAGAGCACTCCTGCAAAGATCTCCTTTTGGGACCTTCTTGAGACTTCACCTACCTATCACATTATGCTTCAAATAGCATTACAACAAGCTCTTATCCCTTCTAGCGCGCAACCAAATGGCATCATAGCGATAATTCAAGGATTGAATGCTAACATTGTTTTCCACCAAAGTGAACCCCCCCTTTGGACGTGCAAAAACAAAATGAAGCTTTACAAATAATATCTGTATACAAAATGACAGGGATAAAGTGAATCCTTATTGGCAATAGCTCTGCTCTTAATGTGTGTAGTGTAAACCTCTTAGATAGCCTTTGTGTGGATAGATCAAAAATTCAACCTGATTCTTTATCTATTAAGGGCTTTGACAATATAGCCAAACAACCACTCGGTATGATCACTTTGCCTATTACAGTTGGAGTGGCCACATTGGATACACAAATTCATGTTATGCCTCATGAGCTTTCATATAATCTCCTTTAAGGTATACCGTGGATTCATGAAATGAATGCAGTGCATTCTACTCTTCATCACAAAATAAATACATTGACAACAACAAAGTGTACATACTTGAAGTTGACCCTAATCCCAATAGTCATTTGAACATTGATAAAAACAAATCGTTTCATTTAAATACATTAACACCAACCACACAAGTGTAACCCACACAACAAGACAAACAACAACATCTTGAACAAGTAATGAAGCTATTAGAAGATTATTGGGGTTCCTTGGATTTTGAACATGACTTCATGGGTGAATACAAAATCATCAACAAAGATTCAAATAAGGGAAAAGAAACAACAATAATGTCAACACAAAATTCTGACAACCTTTCGAAAGCATCCACCTCAACCACTTTAGCCAACAAAGAAAATTACACAACAAACTTTGAAGAACTTAATCATGAACAACCACCCGATCCAAAAGCAATGAAAAATCTTTATGGATGAGGTTATGAACTTATGAAACAACTTGGATATAGTGGAAAAGGATGTGGTGCTCATGAACAAGGTATCCACAACCCTATCGGTTCTATCACACAACAAACAACTTATGGTCTTGGTTATTGTCCTTTGATAGAGATAACCAAGCCCTCACTCAACATCACTAATATCACAAACAATTCCTCTAAAAAAACATTAATTGTAAAGCATCCTGAAGTAATCGACACTAGTGGTCTTCATCATTCTCCTTTACAAGCCATTAAACAAATAAATACACCTTCACTTAATGTCAATGTCATCTCACAAAACACTAATGAATTGAATCTGTTAGATTTTACACCCTCCTATAAAGGAGTGAACAAAATCTCACAATCTAAAGAGTCTTTTGGAGTTATGACAACTAATACTAAGCAAGAGGTATCTTTATCACAAACTACAAGACCACCTTCTACCATTTATCAAGAGGGTATCTTGTTGAGACTCCTCCAAGATCACTTGATATCCCTTCCTCCAAGAACTCGAGAGAAATTTTATTACAAAACTTCATTTTGTACCTATCATAGAGTCCATGGTCATTCCACTACCAAATGTAAGGCTTTGAGTAGTAAAATCCAACATCTTAAGGAGATTTGTGTTCTTCCTTTTCTGGGGGCACCTAATTCCTCTAATTGATACTTATTTTCACTCTCACCCACATTTCATCAATCATTTTAGATCATCCTTGTCCTACACTCAGTGGGGGCAAGGGGTTAGTTATCCTTTTCTTTGTATGTCACTTGTTGTTGCCTCCTTTGGCTAGTTGTTAACCTTTCATGAACACATAATAGCAAGCTTCAGATGTTGACGACATGCCTTAAGTTGGCTCGCATGTTACATACTACCTCATTCATGATGTAGCTTCTTGAAAACATATGACTTGGCATAGGGCTTTCCGAGTAATCTCTCATGTTCTTTTTCTTCTACTTTAAAGTAATTTCTCACAGTACCATTGTTTGCAACCACTTTAAAGTAGGGGCATACATCACCACTCATATTTCATTGTGCAATTTTCTTTTTCTTGTGATTCCCTCTGGGATAGATTTGGCACAATTTTCCCCAGGATGAGACCTTGCACTTGTCCTCTCTTGGAAACAAGATGAGACCATTTGCACTTTTCCTCTCTTGGAAGCATTAGATACAATGTTCCCTAAGATGAGACCTTGCACGAACTAAGAAAAATCCCTTTGAACATTCCTTACACTATCTTGCATTTACAATGTCTATGAGTGTCAAGCATACAAAGTTTTGTTTACCTCATACATCTCGAACATTATTGTCATTGTGGCACCTTATTAAAGTTATCAAGAGGTATATAACTTTGGTATGGTTGAGTGGGAAATCCCATTCTAAGGCATGAATTTTCCCCATAGCCACCTTGTGGATTTCTCACCCTGTAGACAACCAAAAGTTCTATGGCCCTAGAGTGAGTATACTTAGGACTTCTCACCCACCAAACAACCAAGAGTTTCATTGCCTAAGATTGAGTATGCATTTTTGGACAAAAAACCTAGATCTGATCCACAAAATATTGGAAAAATGGTCAAAGCTTGATCCAGCTTTTAATTTTTCACTTTTCTCTTTCTTTCTTTCTTTCCATTGCACTTTTCTTGCTGCAAATCATTCACCTTGTGTGTATCCTTTTGTACTTATGTCAGCTTGACTTAGGATCTTGGATCCTGGGTGCTTGATTGCTTCCTTGATCTTTGTTATCCTAGACCATCTACATTGGTACGATTGGACCCCTCTTGAATGTCTACTTTACTCTGAGTTTGAAGCAAGTTCATCCTCTCACTAAAGTGGGGGCTAAATGTACCATAGAAAAAGGAAACTTGCTTGATTTCAGGAATAATTGATGATAAATTGGACTTCATGAGGCATTGATTCATTGTTGTGAGGTGTTTTACACATCCACACTAGGTCTTGGACCCTTGCAGATTGAATAAAATGCATTTATCTTGATGTCTTGTAAAGGTGTTGTAAGGTGTTGTAAGAGACTTTCACACCTCTCTAGACTTAATGAACCCATTTTCCCTTAATTCAAAATTATAAAATATATTTAAATGCATCATCACATAAATCTAGAAGGCTTGTGAATTGAACTTAATATTAATCTAGTGTTGTAATGTGTCCTACACATTCACATTGGATATTGTTCCTTTCTAGGCTAAGTGGACCTCATTTTAGTGTTGAAAAGTGTGTTTAATCACACTTTCACATTGAATTTTGTGTCCCAAGCCCTAATTGACCTTCACATCATCATTAATAGGACCCTATGACCCCATATTGTGCATCTTGAGGCATAATTTAATCAAATACCCAATGAAAACAACATAAGAATTAGAATTCCTCATTCCCCAACAACCCAATTGGCAAATGGGCCCCTCTAGGACTAATTTTCCATCTGTGGCAAATGAGTCCCTGCTAGGTGGGACTAATTCTCCCAAGGTGGAGAATTAGTCCCATTTGGGTCATTTTTGAGTTTTGAGTGGGAAATTTTGGAATTTAAGTTTATTTTTCTTTCATGTCGACCTTAGGGATATAATTAATGGGAAAATAAGGTGAATTTCCTATAAATTTAGGTCTCTAAACCCTAATTTACATCTCTTAACTCATTCACACATATCTTATCATGCATTCATCATCTATCTTCTCCCTCAAGCCAAGCAAGCTAGGGTTTTATCATTCTAAGTCATCAAGATAGCTTCCAAGGACATTCAAGGACAGATTCTTCATGTTTTGTTGTAGAAATTCAAGATAAAACATCATGGAAAGGTATTGACTCCATTGTTTCATGCTTTATTACATTATTTGTTCATTTTGGTTTAATTACCTATAAAGGGGTTTGACCAAGGAAAACCCGCATGCCCTAACATCCAACATTTCTCCCTCTCTTCTTGTGTGTTTGCAAATTTAGACATCTTGAAGGCTTGGGAATCATTTAAGATCAAGTTACAAAGTTTTTGAAGACATCTCCTTATTGAACAAGTCAAAATATCAACAAAAAGTCACCTTTAGGCTCAAAAATCAAACTTTCAGAGGCGGACACCTGTCAAGGACTGAAGAGCAGACTGAGGGATTTTGTTTCCACTTTTGTAGTTTTAGAAATTCAAAATTGTACTATTTCACCATTGATGGTGAATGAGTCCCACTTCCATGCCTGAAATAGGTTTTTTGTAGTTTTGGATACCCATTTGTCTTAAACGAGTTTCGAGATAGTTTCTCAGAACTAGGACTAATTTGCTTAGAATGGTGAATGAGTCCTAGTAGGTCAAATTTTCAGCATCAGTAGCATTTCAAATGTCATTTCCAATCTCCATAAATTTCTCAAGTGCACACTTCTAGTTTCATCAAATTATATTACAGTTTGCTTTCATTTCTAGGTGTTTTTACATATCACAATGTGTTTTCCAACAACTTGCATTTCAATAGTTTCCACTTAATGATCCATAGCTTTTATCAGTTATTTAGGCACATTTCATTCATATTTCTATTATACTTGCATTAGTTTGAGTGAATCACCTAGATTTTGTGTGGGGTCTATCTCTCTCCTTTAGGTGAAAAACCTTAATTGAGCAAGAGAGTCATAGCATCCTAAACCACAAAAATATATGGTTCAATAAGTGATGAAAAATAAGGTTTCCAAATGGTCAAGCACCATCATTCATTGAATTTTGGTTTCCATTAGCCAATAGGAAATTGCTAGTTATAAACATTTAGTAGTGAATTTGTCAAAGATTTTCCAAAATGTAACCTTGTGAACAGAGATTCAAAAACAATGGTAACTTTTGACTAATGGAAATGATGAAATTGAGGTTTTCAACAACATTGGATAGCTTGCTATCAATCAATGAGAGTGGTAGGTATGTACACTTGTATGATTGTACAATGTACCATGGGATTTTCCTTGAAACATTTGTTGGAATTTAATATCTTGTCCTTTGATTTTGAGTTTGGACAACATAAAAGGATAAACCAACTTTATTAGATACTCTAAATGTAATGACCTCGTCTCAAATTTCATCTATGATGATTCCAATAAATTTTGTTAAGAAATCTAAAAATCATAGGGTAAGTGCACCAATTTGTGACACAATTTAGGTTACAAATTGTAAAAATTCACAAAAAAAGGCCAAAATTGGCCATTTGGTGCATGCCAAATGACTTCAAGTCATTTGGTGCATTCCAAATGACTTCAAGTCATTTGGCGTGCACCAAATGCAAAAGGTAAATAAAAGAAAAAAAATGCATTTTAAAACCTCAATTCAATTCAACCCGCGGCTTGGCTTGGAGGATTTGAAGTCTGCAACTCGTGCTCGCCAAATATCATTCATTATTTGCATCCTTAGCTTGCTATTTTTCACAAGGATGTCACGAAAACGTTAGAGACATTGAATATTGCAAAGAGGTATGTATTTTTATTCTATTTATTTTTAATTTTATTTAGAATGCAGACTGAAATAGGTTTTTATAATAAAATATTGTTCTAATTCTCAAGGAATGAATATCCACCTCCAAACATTGAGAATTCATAGTCACCCCCTTAGGAAGAGCCTCATATTCAAGAACAACCTGAAACCTCTCCATCAATTCATAGGCATCCTCAAGGAACACAAGAAAATATTTTAAATCAAATTGAAAACAATAAAAGAGACATTGAACAATTAATTGGAAGATTAACCAAACATGTTGAAACCCACCCTTATAGGAGAGGGATTGCTAAATCATTGAAGTCAATTGTATCTCATGTAGGAGAAATGAGTGAGAAAATAAATTTTTGGTCAAATAAGAGGCATGATATGAGACAATATTATGCTAGAGGTTTTCCATATACAGATGTTAAAAAACAAAAAAATAGCAAAGCCAACTTGTCTGCCCTATTTACAGACCTGAAAACCAACGCACCTTTGTCTCATACATGCAAGAGGTTCCCCATCCATTGGTGCCACCATGAGTTAATTAAAAAAAAAAATTGGAAGCAGTGGTGGATGGTCTTTGACCAACCTCCATGCAATAACCATGAGGTACCACAATAATTTTTGAGGAAACTCTATTGTGAGTTTATCATCAATATGATGCCAAATTATTTTGACACCTGAGACTTTCAGGGTAGAGGTGGGGGCTCCACACATGATAGACCTGTTGCATGACGTAATCCACAATTGGCATCGAGACCCTTGTTCAAACCCATGGTGGAGCATGTCATTGTTCCTTCTATTGTCAAGGATAGTGTAGAGGTGGACATGTTGGAGTCGATTGGCTCACTCACCCAAACCATTTTATAGTGTGTGAGGCCTCTAGTAGAGCCTAGTGTGGAGGAGATGTGTAGGCCTCGAGCTCCACCCCACCATTGTGGTGCCTGTCATGTAGTTTGCACATATGATTATCAGAGTGCTTCGAATGCAGCTACACAGCCTACATCAATTGCAAAGGTGATGGATTTCAAAAATTATTTGTTGAATGATACATTCAACATTGACACTCAGGTAAAATTCAGCAAGTTCATTTAATGTTGTTTATTAAATTATATTTTGAAATTTAAGAATAAGTAAATTAGTAGAATTTTGATATGATGAAATTTCAAGGTCAGAGTGTTCATGAGACATGTCCATTCCTACAAACCCTTATTCGTTCGCAATGTTGAGTCCACAGGTATGCAACTAGTATTAAAGATATTATTATTGCATTTGAACAGTTGAATGTTATATTTGAATATTTGTCTCATAATATACTTTGGATTTCAAATAGTTTCCTGGTGGACCTTTGACCTCCACACCTCACAATTCATTTCCTCAAACAACTTACACTCAGGTAGACTTTATTCAATAATGGTGTTGTAAAATAATATTAGCTAGTTTTCATAATTTTGCATATACAAATCTAAAAAATTGATGAGAAACACAAACATTGCATTTGTATTCCTTGATCATGTCACATTATCTTCTCCTAATTCACTTTTCGTTCCTTTATTCCTTCCTAATCCCATCACATTAATATTTAATAGTTCACCCTACGATTTACTATTTCATTTACCATTTGCAGATGTTGACATCAGATAGCCCTAGTGATGTCCATGGAACAATGGACCATAGAGTTGTTGTAGCAATAGCCAGTTTTGATCCATTGAGAGAGGCATGCAATAGATTAGTCGATTTGACATTATATTTTCTCTTTTATGGTCTATTGTAGAAAATTTTCACGATACTTTTGTGTAGAATAATTTCTATCTTGATGGTTGCAGCTACAGGTGGTTTTCACTCCAAATTGTGGACATGATAATGATGTAAATGTGAATGATGACTATTTGTATGCAATAAGTGATTATATTTTGTTATATGTCATTCCACAATTCAATTTTTGTGTATTAACATCTTTACATTTTATTGTATCAATTGAAGGTCTAGAGTGAAGAGAGGAGGACTAGCAAGTGTGTTTGAAAGACCAGAGAACCAATAGTCACTTCATCAAGTTGAATTTCGAAGGCAGCATGAGATCTATTTCCTTCCCCTAGAGGGAAATGATTGTATTAGGGTTGTTTGTTGTATGCCTATGTGTCATTTTAGAACATATGTTTTGTACTATCGATATATACGTGAAATTTTATGTCCATAATATGGCTCCTTTGTACTAAGCCTGTATGGCTTTTTTGGATATATTGTATATTCTTTTATCAATATATATCATTGTATACCTTACAGCTTTTTTATTAAAAAAATATTATTTTGCTATTTCCATTCTTGAATGATGCTATCATGCGTATTGTATAAATCGTATACTTGAATGTTGTAGGCATGGATTTTTTTTACATCTAATGCTTAATTAATTACTATTGATTGCTCAATAAGCTCCATCTAAAGCATATTGTGTAAATAAGCTCCATTCCTAGTGGTTTGTATCCTTTGGCATGTTTCAATTACTTGTGCATCACTTATTCGCATGTATGCTTCACTTATTCATATGTATACTTCATGTATAGTATGTGTATTCACGTGTATGCTTCATGCTTCCAATACATAGCAGCAAAAATATTTTGGGGAAAATTTTGACAAACCAAAAGTATAAGAGTTTTTTAAAAAGTCGGGAAAAAATCATATTTAAAAAAAACATAAAAAATTTTAGAACAAGAGATAAAATCTATTTATTTTGAAATTGAAAGGTATTTCCATAGCATATAGAGATACAGAGAGAAATAAAATAAAGATTTTAACTAATGAATTGTAAAAAATAATTTTTTGTAGTTTATATTCATATCGTTGATTATATTTTATTGCACATCTTTCAAAGTCAAAGCATTACTTCACACTGCATAACTAATAACTAGATGTTGATAGATGACAAAATTTTAATTACAATATAGTTTTTACAAATTCAACCTAAGAAGTTATGCAATTACTTCACATTACATAACTAATAAGTAGGAGTAGCTTCCAATTGCATTTTCTTATCATGGCATTCTATGAGGCCAGATTTCTTTGACATATTTTATCAAATAGTTCACTGCCTTGTCTATGTTACCACATTTTTCATACATGTCTCACAAAGTATTTTTCCAAATAGTTCACTGCCTTGTTGCTATGGATAAAATCATAAAACAAGTTCTTTCGAACAAGCTATGGATGCTTGGAAAAAATCTATCAAAAGCATAATAGCAAGCAATACTATAGACAAGGCAATGAACTGCTTGAAAAAAATACCTAAAAGAAATGTGGTCTCATGGTGATGGAATTCCACGACATGAAAATTGCTATGGCTTTTCATTCCATTCCATCACCATGAGACCACATTTCTTTGAGGCATTTTTTCAAACAATTCATTGCCTTGTCTATGCTACCACATTTTTCGTACATGTTTACCAAAGCATTTTATCAAACAGTTCACTACCTTGCTACTATGGCTAAAAGCTTAAAATAGGTGCTTGCAAAAAAGCTATGGATGCTTAGAAAAAATCTATCAAAGCATAATAAGAAGCAATAGCATAGACAAGGCAGTGAACTGTTCAAAAAAATGCCTCAAAGAAATATGGTCTCAATGTGCTTGTCATGGCATTCCATCACCAAGAGAACATTTCTTTGAGGATTTTTTTTCAAATAGTTCACTACCTTGTCTATGCTACCACATTTTTCATACATGTCTACCAAAGCATTTTATCAATCAATTCACTACCTCGCTACTATGGCTAAAATTCTAAAATAGATGCTTTCGAAAAAGCTATATAGATGCTTGGAAAAAATCCATCAAAGCATAATAGTAAGCAATAGCATAGACAAGGTAGCAAACTATTTAAAAAAATGTGTCAAATAAATGTGGTCTCATGGTGATGGAATGCCATGACAAGTAAATTCCTTGGATTTTCATGGCATTCCATCACCATGAGACTACATTGCTTTGAGGAATTTTCTCAAATAGCTTACTACCTTGTCTATGCTACCACATTTTTCATACATGTCTACCAAAGCATTTTATCAAATAGTTCATTGTCTTGCTACTATGGCTAAGAGCCTACAACAAGTACTTTCAGACAAGCGATGGATGCTTGGAAAAAATCTATCAAAGCATAATAGTAAGCGAAAGCATAAACAAGGTAGTGAACTGGTATTATGTGGTGGATGCTCCCATGTTTTATAAATGAGGGGTGAGCTCAATTTATAGGCTCCTCGAATACAATTCAATGACCAAGATTAATTTTGAATCAACAACCGAGATTACAAAATAAAACCCTAATTAGGGTTTTTCACAACTAACTACCTCTCGACTATTGAGAAAATTACATTTGGGGACACTTGTCCTTCTGCTAAATATAAACCAACAATAAAAAGTTGTTGCATTATAAAGTGTCAAGTTTATTGAACCTAGGAATGCTAGCTTAGAACAATTTTGATTGGTTGGAAGATGACGAGGCACCATCTCAGCGTGTTGGATGTCCCCTTTGACCTTGGCCTAAGGCAGACTTCAAGATATGTTTTCCATCTATTTTTTGAGTTCGGGGTGGACTTTAAGTTGTCTTTACCATGTATGCTTTGAGCTGGGCCAACTTTACGTTATCTTTTCCATATATGCTTTGAGTTGGGCAGACTTTACCTTTGTCTTGGACAAGAATTATTCAAGCCAAGGGAATATTTGATAGTAGTTTGGACATAGCTTCTCTTTCCCAAGCAAACATGCATCATCTTGGACATTTTTCTTGACCATGGGCATGGCAGACTTTACTTGTGCCTTGCCAAGATTGGGCGGACTTGCTCTTGACTTAGATATGTTTATTTTCCTTCCAAGTGAAAATTGAGAGAGGTTATTGTAGAGGGGATCAACACAATCTCATAGGCTCATGCAAAAACTTTCTAAGCATCACAGTGTCCAAGTAATGTCATACTGAAGTTTGTAGCCATTTTGCACTTCAGACTCTTAAGGGATTCAACCGATTGAACATAGCTCAGAGTGATTCAGAACATTTGGGTGCAAAATAAGACCATTCCTAGCGTAAACGTACCCACTCAAACACATTGGAATAGTTAGTTTGGTCACACGAGTTGCAGAACGAAAGTTGCACCACTTTGCAACTTTACACTACTTGCATTTGACAACTTTTTCTCCAAGTGAAATCTCAACGCCACAGGAAAACACCTCTAAGATAGAAAAAACCAAGAGAGGTTATTGTAAAGGGTCTCAACACGATCTCATAGGCTTAGATGATAATTTTCTAAGCATCACGTTGTCTGAGTAACGTCATGCTAAAGTTTGCAGTCATTTTGCACTTCAGACTCTTAAGGGATTTAGTTGGTTGAACGTAGCTCAGAGTGATTTGGCACGTTTGGGTGTGAAAGAGGACCATGCCTAGTGTAAACATACCCACTCAGATGTGTTGGAATAGTTAGTTTGGTCACACGAGTTGTAGAATGAAAGTTGCACTACTTGCATTTGACAACCATTTTCCCATGAAAAATCTCATCACCACAGGAAAAAGCCTCTAAGATAGTAAAAAATGAGAGAGGTTATTTTAGAGGGACTAAACATGATCTCATAGGATTATACAAGAATTTTTTGAGCTTCACAGTGTCCAAGTAATTTCATGTTGAAGTTTGCAACCATTTTGTACTTCGGACTCTTAAGGGATTCAGTCGGTTGAATGTAGCTCAAAGTGATTCAGCACGTTTGGGCATGAAAGAGAACCATACCTATCATAAATTTACCCACTCTAATGTGTTGGAATAGTTATTTTGGTCACATGAGTTGCAGAATGAAAGTTGCACCACTTTGCAACTTTGCACTACTTGCATTTGACAACTTTTTCCCCAAGCGAAATCTCGCCACCACAGGAAAATGCCTCCAAGATAGCGAAAACTGAGAGAGGTTATTGTAGAAGGGCTCAACATGATCCCATAGGCTTAGAAAAAAAAATTCTAAGCATCACGATGTTTGAGTAACGTCATGCTAAATTTTGCAGCCATTTTGTACTTCAGACTTTTAAGGGACTCGACCGATTGAATGTAGCTCAGAGTAATTTGGCATGTTTGGGTACAAAAGAGGACCATGCCGAGTGTAAACTTACCCACTCAAATGCATTGGAGCAGTTAATTTAGTCACATGAGTTGCAGAACAAAAGTTGCACCATTGTGCAACTTTGCACTACTTGCGTTTGACAACTTTTTCCCCAAGTGAAATCTCGCCGCCACATGAAAACGCCTCCAAGATAGAGAAAACAGAGAAATTTTATTGTAGAGGGCCTCAACATGATCCCATAGACTTAGACAAGAATTTTTTAAGCGTCATGGTGTTCAAGTAACATCATGCTTAATTTTTCAGCCATTTTGCACTTTGAACTCTTAAGGGATTCAGTCGGTTGAATGTAGCTCAAAGCGATTCAATGCATTTGAGTGTGAAAGAGGACCATACCTAGTGTAAACGTACCCACTTAGATGTGTTAGAATAGTTATTTTGGTCACACAAGTTACATAATGAAAGTTGCACCACTTTGTAACTTTGCACTACTTGCATTTGATAACATTTTCCCCAAGTGAAATCTCATCGCCACAGGAAAATGCCTCCAAGATAGCGAAAACCGAAAGAGGTTATTGTAGAGGGGATCAAAAAAATCTCATAGGCTTAGATGATAAGTTTCTAAGCATCACGGTGTCCGAGTAATGTCATGTTGAAATTTGCAGCCATTTTACACTTCAGACTCTTAAGGGATTCAGCCAGTTGAACGTAGCTCAGAGTGATTTGGCGAATTTGGGTGCAAAAGAGGACCATGCATAAACATGAATTAAAAAATTCCAACTAATTTCCCCATGAACTACAACAAAATGAGTCTTGAACTTCCACCATTTCACAATAAGTTATAATTTTGACAACTTTTACACAATTTTCTAATTTTTGCAATATTTTGCAACTTAGACCTTCCAACCACCTAAAGACCTATAAAAGGACTCCTTACATCATAAAATGGTCTAAATGACCTTATTGTTTGAACAAAAATACTCAAATACCCCTAAACAATCAAAAGACCTCAATTGTCAATATTTGCATAAAATGCTCTTGATGCCCCTACACCAGTTAGTGCTTAGGGTGTCTTAATGTTTTTGGTCATGAATAAGGTCCTTTTTGATGCAATGAAAGGGAGGTCCACAACTATCCAAACTCAAATTCACTTGAAGAAATCAAATTTCCAACCTTCAAACCCTAACAAGGGTGACTCTTCTCAACTTCACTGTTTAGTCTTGTAGGTGTGCAACCTAGTTTTTCCTCACAACTTTGAAGAGACCACTCAAAGCCACAAAATACAAGTTTAGGAACCCATTAGGGAAATTTTAAACATATCACAGAATCACATGTACTTACTTTGGAACGATACCATCAAACTGACATTGAATGCTCGAAAAAGGGCTCTAGTTAGCCCACTTTAACAAAGGAACTCTCCTTCAATATTGCTTTCCACTCAAAATACCATTGGACAGTCCTCAAACTACCTCCAAAACCATAAATTCTTGAACCACTGAGTCAAAACTCGCTTTCTAAGACCCTCTTTCATGAAACCCTCATTTTTCGCCAAATAAGCAGGTGTTTATTAAAAAACCCATCTCTAGACCTCATTCAACCTCAAAATCTTTTCAAACACTCTTATTTCACCCTGCACAAACTTAATTCACCTTCAAATTATGCTTCCCCCAAATTTCTTACACATTTCCTTCTTAAAACCTCTTAATTTCACCCATTTTCACTTTGTTCAACTAGGGCTTCAATCCCAAACATCCAAATGACCTACCATGCTTTTGTGGACCTTTTATCACATACAAATCCACCTAATAATACTTAAACAACTAGGTTCTAACCTTATTCCAAAATATTGCTTTAATCTGCTACTTCAAGCTATGCCTCCTAGGCCTAAATTCATGCTTTCTCCATATGGGCAGCATGGAAATTTCCACCAAATGTCTTTTCCACCCATTGTATTCTACTGTAACTCAATGGAATGGCATAATTAGGTGTAGAGGGAATGTGTTCATGATTTTAGGAGCACGGGTGGCCATTTGGGGGTTTGGGCATGATGCCTAGTTGTCAAGAATGTGTGTTTTGAGTGAAATTTGGAGGTTAAGAGTAGATAGTAATGGAAAACACTTGGTTCAACACTTTGTAAGAGTTAATTAAGAAAGGGAAGACATTTGAAGGTGTTGGAGGCATTGAAATAGTGAGGTGAGGTCTGGAGGTGAGGTTTTCAATAAACCCCCTTTGAAACTTGTCAAAAGTGAGGGTTTTGAGTTTTGGAGTGTTGGTGAGTGTTTCATTGGAAGATGATTGTTGATTTAGTGCTTATGCACCCTGGTCATGACTGTCCAAAGGTTTTTTTTGTCTGGAAGGAAGATTAAAGGATAGTTGGTTTGTTGAGAGTTTTCCACCCTACTTTGCATCACTTTGGCATGTTTATCAACATAAAACTATGAGTTTTTTTTAATTTCAATATGTAATGATAATGCAATATGAAATATGTAGTGTGAGATAATGGCATTTGTGTATTTAAACTTTATAGTTAAAATGTTAAACTTTACCATTGTTCTTGTCTTCAAATTTGTTTAAACTATATAATTTAACCATAATATAACTAAGCAATATATGATATAATTTAACCATTATTCATTATTTTCTATTGTCAACTATATAATATAACCATTTTTTTATGCTATTGTACATTGATATTTAACCATTGCTCAAAATTAAATTTTTGAACAGTTTAAACATGCACATGATGAACAAATTATTTTGATTCTCAACTTCTATATATCAAATTATCCAATAATCAAGTGTATGTCCATATACAAAAATGGCATCAACGCCAACTCAAACAATTTTTTACAAAATGTGGCATATTCCATCTTGATATTTATTCAAAATATACATCCCAAAATGTTTATCTCATCCTAAACTATTGGTGGATCATCAAAATGGAGCCTCTTTGAAGCACTCTTTGGCTCTAAAGGTAACTGCACAAGAAAAATTCAAACCACAATTGAGATTAGTTATATTATATAATTTAAAATCAAATAATTAACATCAACATCAAAATCAATATACATTGAATCATAATTGAACTCTAAAATTGAAATCTTGATTACCTCATATATACATCTCTTCAAACCATCATGAGTCATAGAATATGTCTCTCTCAAAGAACCAATCATACCAAATTTTGCAATGTAAATCTATATATGTGAACAAAAACATCAAATTGATACAAGTTAGCATACAATTGTCGATAATAGGAACTATTACCAATTTTTCAATACAGTTCAATTGGTGGAGCTGATTAAATATTGTTATATTTGAAAGTGAAAGAATAGTTATTTATGCATGTGCTTAAGTGTTGTTTTCACTATATTTATCATTCATCAAGTGACAATTATGCAAGTGTTTTGAGAAAACTAAGTTTCAAAAGTATTGCTCAAATATCTTACAAATCAAATGGAGTACAAAACTGAGTATACAAATGATAAAGCATTTTTTTCTTTCATTTATTTCATAAATTTTTTTACATTACATGTTTTCATTTGATTGCAAGAATACAAATGATGGTAAAACTTTTCATTTCAATGCATTTCTTTCAGAATGAAAATGAAAGAATAAATTTAAAGATCGACACAAGTCATGGTTTTAGTCGGTTCCATTCATTACAAGAAAGGAAATATACAACTGAAAGAGAGAAGAAAATAGCATGGGACATATCTGTCATTGTCTGAGTTGATCTTCGGTTGATGCCTCATAGCTTGCTTCGTCTTGCTTCCGCTCCTGAATGTACTTACAAAAGATTGAGAAGGGTGTCAATTAAGAGCTCAGGATATGAACTATGCTACATGTCATACTAACAATGATATATTTCAATCCTTGCAATGCATAGAATCAACTTGTAGACACGTAAAATATACTGATTGACATTGTGCATCTGATCCTGACTTACTAACAGTGTTTCTTCCTAAATCATCCCTCGGTCTAACTATTTAATCAAATCCCCCTATCTGATTAAATTCATCAATATTCTGACTCTAGATTTAAATAAATCATTTTATCTAATCAAGTCATCTCTTTTGTTAATTAAATCAATCCATCTAGTCTAATTATCCCTATTTAATTAAATAATCAATTTTATTTGATTAAATCTCTAAAGCCTGTTCATTAAATTAAATAAATTAAAACCTTATTTGATTTAATCTAACACCATCTCTTTTAATTAAATAAATCAAAATCTTTATTTAATTAATCTCTTGTCATATTCCTCTCTTATTTGATTTAAATAAATCCATATATTTGAGTCAAATAGGTCACATCATCTAACCTCTCTCATTAAATTAATTAACCCTTGATTAATTTAATCTCATCATGTCCCATCCTCTAAATAATGCAAGTTGCACATGAAAATAGATTTAATTCATTTATTAAATCTCTATTTTCCTCACATGGCATCTTTTGGAATATTCTCTCAATTTGAATTCAAAAATTCCAAGTCAACATGTACATCCAACAAGGCAATAACTTCATCTTACACGTCCTTTGCCTTGAGCCAAGTGGCATTTATTTCATTTTCCCTTCCCTCTTGCATGTCATTTCAACAAATTTGAATTTCAAATATTTGCATTTATTGGCACAAACCCCAAATCTTGCACATCCTTCATCCATTCATGGCTTGACAAGTCGCATCATATCATTGGATGAATATTAGTCCCACATTGCTCAAATTTGGACATTCATCCACCTTGGAATTCTATAAATAAAGAGCTCATATCCTCATTTCATCATCCACAATCTAGGCAAAGTTACCATGCTCAAATATCTCTTGAATTTCATCCATTATCATTGAGTCATAGATAGGTTTTTTGCAGATTTTGGCTTCGAGTGCTCACCATTCTTCATCAAAGTGGATCAATCTTCATCAACATATCAAATTTGCATCATAGGAATTGGGAAAGGCCAATTTTTACATCAAATTGGCACCAATTCCCCCATGGGATCATGAGTTTGTACATCTAATTAGGATTTGAAATTTGTTTTATCATTTTCATTGTGTTCTTTGTTTTTTTTTTCCTAGTTTGAAGTTGTAAATGGATTTCATGGGGAATCCTTGTTTTGGCTTGCATTATTTTGTCTAACTTGTTTATTCTTGTTGTTTTGTAGGTACCAAGTTTGGGGTTCGCACATTTGGTGCTAGGAGGGCATGATATCATTCTTTTCTATCTCTTAAAATTTATGTGTTTTCACTCACACCCAGAAAATTCCAATGTTGGGAGCTCAGTGTCGCTATTTTGGCACCGCTAACTCTTCAGCGTCACTATATAGCACTGCTGGAATTTGAAATGGCAACGCTGGACTCATTCCGCCAAAATATTTGAATTTCAAACTTTGTCTCTAGACTCGTTGACCTACAGAAATTTTCAGAAAATATTAAACTCCGACGCTGGATGAAAATTGCAACGCGGGGCGAAAAGAGCGACGCAGTTTAGCTATTTGTCCCGACACAGAGCAACACTGACTGGTAAGTAGCACTATGAGGGCACCACTGGGAGAAAGAACTGCGATGCAGTCACGATTTGTGACGCTAGAAGACAGTAAAAAGGGAGAATTTAATTTTAACACGTGTGTTTTGATTGATGATCAATTTATATTCTATTTTCTGGTTTTTAACTTCTATCTTTTCTAGAATCTAACTGGTTTTGCTTCTTTGAAGGTTGGAAATTGAAAACAAAGGAAGGAGGAGCATGATGATGATATTTCGTCCAATCAAAGTGTTTCTAAAAATTTTAGTGTTTGTTTAACACTTCTTCAAGGAATTATTAGCACTTCTTTCTTAGGATACTAACTTCATTTGGGTTTTAAAAGAATCTTTTTATTTATTTCTTGCAAAGGGTCAAAACAAACAATAGGATCAACAACATACTAAAGTTTTTTTTGGTTAACAAATTGAACAAAATGTCTCACTTGTCATTTGGTGCTCTAAAACGAACTCACATTTTGCTTTCTGGATTTAAAAAGAACAAGTGTAACTTTGTTTTTTGTGAGGGCTTACTTGAACTAAAGGCATTGAAAAAGGACGTATGCACTTCTCTCGCGTTTTATAGCAATCTTGAGAATCAAAAGGCCTTTTTCATGACTTTGGGTTAAGACAAAGCAATCACCTCCACACTTCGATTTGGGTTTAAAATTTAACAATATCTTGTGCAAGTGTGAGTGGGGGGCATTGTTGCGTATATTATCTCTCCTTGTTGCCAAACAAGGATTGATCGTGTTACGAATAGTGTTTCTTATTTGCTTTTGTTTATCCTAGAGGGCCCACCTTGGGGAAAAAGTACTCACCCAAGGGAACGACTCAATCGATAACACTCTAAAGCTAAGAGTATTTCCAACTGGTATATAAATGTAGGTATTGGAGTAAATTCCAATATCACGCGATTGATTCTGACAATATGGATCCGAAAGGGGACTCTTTTCATATGGGTCAATCTCCACAAACAGAAAGTCCTTATTAAAACCCATGTGCTAGAATTTTCCAAAATCCTTTAAACTATTTACTGGTGCAAGAACGGTCGTTCTCAAGCCACCCCATACTTTTACGGTCTTCTAGTAGAAATAGAAAATATGCCATGGGAGTTTCATGGGTGTTGATGTTTGGCTGCCCCGTATAAGTGAGTGCCATGGAGGGGAGCCAGTGGGGTCAAGCATCTAACCATTCACTAGAGATCAGCATAGTTGGACTTGTCCAAGTGGGAATCCAACAAATATTGTCTTACACATCCATAGGATTGTACTTATTCTTAGGTTACAAAATGAATTGCTTGATCGAAAACACCAATGAAACAAACACTTGAACCTCATCCAAAATTCAAACCCTTTCGAAGAGAAATATAATTGAATCAATCCATATGTTATTACTTTCCCTTGGGATTCACATCCTTAGAGGTTTCTAAGCATTGGATTATATCTCGATTTTTCTTCTTAAGTAAACAATAGGAAAACCCTTGCCTTAAGTTCATTGAATTTCCACATAACATATCTTATGGGGTTTGAAGAAATTAATAGATTGGACATATTAGTTTGAAAACCTAATTGAAGAAAGTGTTTTTGGTAAAATAAAGACATTAATCAAAGCTAAGCAAAAAGAACTTTCATATGTGTTGAAGACTCACAATCCCAAAGCAAAAAAAAATCGTTGGTTGGAAATCCGAAAATGAATGTTCAAATGAAATCATTTTTTGGTTACAAAGGTCTTTAGGAAGCATTTGCATGCTCTTCAATACCTAGGTCTAGGCAAACAAAGTGTCCCTTTTTAGGTTCATCTTAGGATCAAAGCAAATCAAAATCCTTTTCATCCATCCTTCAAAACATCAAAATGAACATCATCTCACAATCACCTTTTGCAAATCTTGAAATCATCCTTAATACTAGGATTTTTAGCAAAATCAAAATCGTCAAAATCATTGAGAATAAATCCTTGAAAAACATTATCAAAATCACCTTTGGCTAGATGTGTGTAGATGCATCCTTTTACATATGCTTAGTCAAAGTTATCAAAATCATCTTGTCTAGCTTAGTATATGTTGATGAATCCTTCTTCATATACTTAGTGAAATGATCATCTTGTTTGAATAGGTGTGGGTAGATGCATCCTTCTCCTCGCATGTATTCAAATCATCATCCTTTGGACAAAGATATCCCTTAGATCATCATCCAACATCTTAGGGTCTTTTTGTTCAAAATAAAAATCAAAAATCAAAATCAAAATCAAGGACAAAATCCCAAATCCAAAGGAACAAATCAAAAATCAAAGCCTAGTATCTCATTCAAGATTAATCAAAATCCAAACCATCTGTATCATCCATCCCTAACATCATCATCATATCATCACCTTTGATCCTCAAAGCATCCTAAAACTTTTTACTTTGAGCATAAAATAAAGATCAATCCAAAGAATCAAAAGATTCATCTCCCATATTCTTGAAGATTTATCCTTGTTTTATGGTTCTAACTAGATCTCAATATAATAAGAGTATGGAAGCCAACAAAGAAACACCCGCTTCAAGCGATCTTAGCCAAATGAACATAGAAATGAATCCCGCCGAATCAAGTAATCCGTTGAACCTCTCATCATCGCAAAATCTGCAAGAAGAAAACCAAGGAGAGGACCTTACCTTTGGAATGTCTCACAAGGAAATGACTGAAATACTCCAAAATCTAGACAACCATAGAATCATCAACATCATGATGAGGCTCAACCCTTCATTATACATGCTTGAGCTAGCAAAACAAGGGGCCAAGTTACCTTCAGATTTTGATGTGAGTACTATAGTGGAGACATATTTTCCTCCAATCTCATCCACCATCCCCATTTCATCTACACCCCCATCTCAAAACATCATGCAAAACATTCCACAAATCACAACATCGTTTTCTCCAACCCAACCCAATGTTAATAAGGGAAGTGCATTTCTCAATGAAATTCAAACACACCCCCTTGTTAATAATCAAAATTTGGATGCAAATTCCACCTTGGAACAAAACGTACCCCAAAACCCATTACACAAAAATGTTCCTCTCACCTTCCATCATGATCCATCATCATCATTTTTTCATGCAACACCTCAAACACCTCTTCTCACAAATTCGCAAGAAGAGGGAGATATGTTCAGACCAAGGGGCATCTTCGATACCACAACACAACTCACACCCCTTACATTTCCCCCACTTCCACCATTGCCATCATCATCCACATCACTCCTTGGTTTAGGGCTTCCCCCTCTAACAAATATCAATCAAACCACTATTCCAAATATCAATCAAAGCATTATGCCAAATGCTCAAAATTTGTCATTGATATCGCAACAACATACGACAAACGCACAAACAATTACATCATCATCAAACACCCCCTTAACATCACAAAGCATGGTTTCTCAAGGACCAACCATATCAATAGCACCATCCATCACTCAAAACACCAACATGACATTATCAAACACCATTCCAAATCCACCAGCACCCCCACCACCACCAAATTCCACCACATCAAGCTAATACGACACAACATTACAAGCTGCTTTTCAAAAAGGATACCAACAAGTTCAGAAAAGAAAAGAAAAGAAAAAAAAATCCGAACAACTAGCTGCTCAGCAAGCTACTCAAGTTGTGCAAGCTACCCAAGCTGCACAAGCTGCACAAGCCCAAGCTTTCCTGCAACAACAACAACAAGCTGCACAAGCATTAAAGGCAGCTCAAGCATAACTCCTATTGCAACAACAAGCAGCACAAGCACAAGCAGCACAAGCGCAAGCTCAATATCAGGCACAACAAGCCCAATCTCAAGCACAACTTCTTACACAAAGACAAGCAGCACAATTGCAAGCACATCAACAAGCAATAAAGCAATATCAAGAACAACAAGAAGCAGCAGAATTGGCAGCCCAACAACAAGAGTTGTTGGAACAACAGCAAGCACAACAACACGCATTGTTGGAATAGCAACAAGCACAATAACAAGCACAAATCTTAGCACAACAACAACAAGATCAACAACAAGCGTTGTTCATACAAAAGTAAGTGGAAGCCTACCTCGCTTGGAAAAACATACAGATAACATCAAACAACACACCAACCAACCCACCCATCCAACCCACGATTGAAACACCCCAAAACACTTTCATCCCACCTCTCGATCCCCAAAATGATGTGAAGACACAACTCAGGTTGCTCTCGCAACAAGTGCTCAACCTTCAATCAGGGAAAACAACAAAAACACCAAGCAACTTGTGTCCCTATCCATTTGATAGGAGCTTAATAATGAAGCCATTCCCCAAAGGATTTGAAATCCCCAAATTTAACAAATATCGAGGGATGGGAAACCCTAAAAATCACATCAGGGAATTCCAGGTTCATTGCATAGAGATCGCATATAACGATACTTATCTAATGCAACTATTTCCTAGGAGCTTGGCAGGCCATGCTATAGAATGGTTCTCTCACTTACCTTCAGGCATTAGAACATTCCAAAAAATTAGAGACTCATTCATTAAAAATTATGCATGCAACATTGCAATGGATGTTAGTCTAGAAGAACTCTACACTCTAAAACAAGAAAAGGGTGAGTCATTCGCCTCATTCCTACAACGATGGTGATCCAAGGCCAATCAGAGCAAGTGGACCATGCTAGAAGAACAAAAAGTTTTCACCATCATAGCCAACCTTGAAGGCCGCTTGGCATTTCATCTCAAGGTTCAAGGCATCATCACATATGATCAATTGATCCCCAAGGTGCTCAGCATTGAAAGAGCCCTTGTGACTTAACCCACTAAATAAACATCATACCACGAACAACAAAACAACTGCCCACCATCCAATTATAATGATAAACCTCATACGTGGGAAAGAAACAAAAATGTTACTAATGATGGTGTCGTCGATGCCAAGGTGGTCATTAGTGCCCCACGCCAACATACACCCGCACCGCAAATCCAAATTCAACACCAAAACTGCCATCACACAACACACCAACCCAACAATAATCCAACCATCAATAATCACAATGACCAAAGGGGACCACCCCAATGCAAAAGTTATCCAAAACGAAAAATACACCATTTTGGGGAAACCCCTTCAAGACATAATAAAAAAGTTGATCGACGAAAAACTCATCAAGCCTCCTACATTTGAGAATTACCAAGAACCCGATGTCAAACCTCCTTGGTATAACAAGAATCAACTCTGCGAATTCCATAAAATCAAATGTTACACCACAAATAGTTCCATGAGACTCAAAAACATCATCCAAGATCTCATCGGTAAGAAAATCATAAACGTGGAACAACCTACAGGAAATCAGGATCTCAAGATATATATGAATCTGATGCTGAATCATAGTAACAAAGGGAATAAAAATGATAAAGGGAAAGGAACCCACTCAAACATAAATCATGTGTATGAAACATTCATTTCCTCCCTAAATGAGGACTGCATGATCATCACCATCAAGGGCGCCCATGCTGAAGATTGTGGAGTCACCACAAGAGGCGGCAAGGTCACCATTGTAGGATCATCCCAACCAAATAGAGTCCCTGCATCTAGATCCGTTCCTAATGGCTATAATGTCCTAGATCAACTCAAGAGAACACTAGCACACATCTCCATCATGGAGTTGTTAAAAATATCATCAGCGCACAAAAAGATCCTCGAGGAGGCATTAGCCTCATCCACTGTCCCTGCAGATCTCGATGGAGAGCAATTCCAAGCTATGGTCAAAAATATCATAACACCTAATATCCTTACATTTTCTGACCAAGATTTCCCCACCCAACCATCTCACAACCATGCACTTCACTTGGAAGCCATTGTACACAAGAGAAAAATCAAAAGGGTCTTGGTGGATGGAGGTGTGGGTTTGAACATCTGTTCTCTCAGCCTCATCAAGCAGTTTAAAATATCAGAAGATTCCATCAACAAAGGAAAGGGCATCACAATAATAGCATATGATGACCAAGAAAGAGTGTCTCAGGGCACAATCGAACTCCCTACTCAAGTAGGGCTGTCTCTCATGGAAACCACTTGTCAAGTCTTGGACCTTTATTTTTCATATAATATTCTCCTGGGACGTCCATAGATCGATGCGATAAAAGCTATAGCATCAACCTTCCACCAATGTGTGAAATTTACACATAATGGACAAGAGGTTACTGTCCATGGAGATCTCGAACCTTTCTCATATTGCAAAAATATTGAAGCAAAATATTACAAAATCCCCCAAGTACCAAAGAATGATGAGGGCCCATCCACACCATACATCGACCCCGCCACTCTCGCGTCCACTTCTGCGACAGAGACACCTGCCACACCCACCATTCCCACCATCTTCGACATCAAGCTTATCATCCAGGAGGACGGTTGTGGAAGCTACAAGAGCCCTAACAATGCTTTTGTGATGGGAGAGTTACCACAATATCCTAGATCACGCAAATGTCCACAAGAAAACCAAGCTTCCACATCACAAATGTCTCCTAAAGACTATCCCAAATTCACGAGATGGGGAGACCTTGGCTAGGAGGTTATTGAAGCAAATCCATCGAACATGTTATATCAAGATGAAAGATTGACACCTGAATTACCAATGGATGAAACAAGCAAGGGCCTACAAATGATGCTTGCAATGGGCTACGATAGAAATCAAAGACTGGGACAAAATGACAATGGGCTCATAATACCTATCATGCCAGAGACGCGACCTATAACAAATCTTGGCCTTGGACCCCTCCGAGTATAACCATACGTGGCTAAAGTCCTCCAATTAGAATGGTTAATATTTCTCCTTAGCCAATACTAGCAGAAGTACGCTCACCAATATCCATAGGTAGAGACATACATAACTTTATAACTGAGGCCTATATTAGTAGCGATGAGGAGGATACCATAACCAATCTACCTAGGTTATTTGAGGACACCACCCTGTGTATGATTAGCACTCTCTCCTTCAAACCAGAACAACAAAATCATGAGATCTGCTTAGTATAACCCCAACTCATTGATTACGACCAACGAGGACCACTAGTTCTTGACACATTCAAAAAAAATGAGGCACTCTCAGAATTCATGGGATTGAGGGATAACATTCCAGATGGAGATCACAGGGCAGGGTTTATAATGGAGTTGGACACACATGCCTATTATAGGGAAATGATGGAATCCTTTAGTCACAAAAGTGAGAAACTAAGAATCATATCCAAGTCCTTGAGTGAAAACCACACTGTGGTACTCTCTGACAAGAAAAAAGTAAAAAAAAAGGATGTATCCAATGGTGAAAACCTCTTTGAGGCACCTAAGGATGAAGGATTCAATCTCCCTTTAAGAGCTATTCATCAGAAGAAGTTAGCAGTCTTGGCCGAAAAATACAATCCTGTCAACCTAGGAACCAAGGAGACCCTGCATATTACATTGTATGTGGAATCACTATTATCAAAAGAGCAAGAACTCCTAGCGAAATTTCTAAAGGAATGGCAAATAAACTTCGCATGGAGTTATGCTGACATGCCAGGGCTTGATCCAGAGACTAAGGTTCATCATTTAGTGGTCTAGATCCAGAAGCAAGGCCGGTCAAACAAAAGCTTCAAAAAATGCATCCTCAAATTGCCTTATTAGTCAAAATGAAGCTCAAAAAGTTGTTAGATGCAGGATTTATCTGACCAATCGATTATCCAAAATGGGTGTCAAATTTGGTACCTGTTTCAAAACCTGATGGAGCCATTAGAATCTACACAAACTTCAGAGATTTGAACAAAGCATGTCCAAAGGATGATTTCCCACTTCCCAACATCGACATGATAGTAGACATGATAGCAAGACATGAGATGCTATCACTAATGGACGGATTTTCAGGATACAACCAGATCATGATAGCAAAAGAAGATCAACATAAGATGACTTTCACTTGTCCATGGGGGACCTACTATTGGAACATGATGCCATTCGGCCTAAAGAACGCAGGAGCAACCTATCAAAGGGCCATGACATTGATATTCTGCGACATGATTCATAAAACAGTTGAAGACTATGTCGATAACATTCTAGCTAAGTCAAGAAAAAGACAAGATCATATAGCAACCCTACATGCTATCTTTGACAGACTAGAGGAATACAAAGTCAGAATAAATCCCAAGAAGTGCATCTTTGGCATACAATTAGGTAAATTGCTAGGATACATAGTGTCCATGAGGGGTATCAAGGTAGATCCGGCAAAAGTGAAAGCAATCATCGAGATGGAGGCAGCAAAAACATTAAGGCAACTAAGAGGTCTCCAAGGTCGACTTCAATCCATCCGATGATTCATAGCACAACTGGCAAACAAGCAGAACCCATATTCTCACCTACTCCATAAGGGGGTAGCATACAAATGGGATACAAAGTGCGAAGAGGCATTTAACAAAATCAAGGAATATCTACTAACACCACCAGTTTTAATGCCACCCATCCCAAGAAAGCCATTGATCTTATATGTATTAGCAACAACAGCAGCCCTTGGAGCTCTCCTAGCTCAGCATGATGAAAACCAAATGGAGAGGGCTATCTACTATATCAACAGGACAATGGTCGGTCATGAGCTAAACTACTCATTCATCAAAAAAACATGCCTCGCAGTAGTGTTTGCATCAAAAAAATTAAGACATTACATGTTGGCTCATAAGATAAAGCTCATCGCCAAAATTGATCCCCTCAAATATCTATTATCAAAGGCAATGCTCATAGGAAGAATGGAAAAATGGGTGATGATATTGTCAGAGTATGACATCGAGTATGTAGAGAGGAAAGCCATTAAGGGCCAAGTTATTACAAATCAACTAGCAAAAGCACCTATTTATTCTGAGAATCCTCTTGTCTCAGAGTTTCTAGATGAATCCATCTTTAACCTCAACGTAGCCAACCACTGGAAACTATACTTCGATGGCTCATACACACAGCACAGATCATGAGTTGGTATCTTCTTCATCACCCCACAAGGGGATTGCATACCAAGGTCATACAAATTAGCATTTCCTTGCACTAATAATATTGCAGAATATGAGTCCTTAACCATAGGTCTCAGGATAGCAGTGCAATGGAACATCATAGCTCTCAAAGTGTATGGAGACTCTCAGTTGATCATAAATCAAGTCGATAATGAATATCAGACCAAGGATGACAAGCTCACTCCATACAAGAAATTGGTGGAGACTCTCAAGGAATCTTTTATAGAAATAACATTTGAGCAAATTCCTAGAACCAATAATAGAGCAGTAGACATCATGGCAACAATTGGATCCCTACTGGACATCCCTCACAACGTTCCAAAATATGAATTTCTGATCGAGCAGCTTCTCGTTCCTGCATTTGAGGTGCCAGAATCGGAATATGTGTGTGAAATCATTGGTCTTGGCGATCCTTGGTATCATGACATCTACACATATCTTTGCATAGGAATCATACCCATTGACTTGTATCGAACCTAAAATGAACCTTTGTTAAAAAGGCATCTAACTTTGTCATCCTAGGTGATACCCTATACCGTAGAAGCATAGAACGTACCTTACTGCGCTGTTTAAACATTGAGGAAGCATTAACTGCTCTAACCGAAGTTCACAATGGTATCTGTGGTTCACACTTGAGTGGAATGACCATAGCTAAGAAACTGCTGAGGATGGGGTATTATTGGCCCACAATGGAAAGAGAACCACATGATCATGCTAGAAAGTGTCTACAATGTCAGTAGCATACGAACCTCATCCATGCTCCAACTCAAGAGCTTCATCCTATCATCACACCATGGCCCTTTTCGCAGTGGGGACTCGATCTCATTGGGAAAATCACTCCGACCTCAGGGTAAGTGCACAAAGTTGAGTCCACGAAACGTGGAAGTTTTTGCCTTAGGCAAAAAAATGAATTCGGCTTGCAAAAAATGGGATCTCGCTTTTTAATAAACGGGATCCCGTTTTTAAAAAGCGGGATCCCGTTTAGCTTCGGGATCCCGAGCCTAAGTTTAAAAAATGAGATCCCATTTTTGGAAACGGGATCCTGTTTTCGAAAATTTCCATTTTTAGAAATTTTTCAAAACAAGATCCTGTTTTGAAAATTTTCCAAAACGGAAATTTCAAAATGGAAAGTTTTAAAACGGGATCCCATTTGAAAAATTTCCGAAAATGGAAACTTCCAATTTTGAAAAATTTCCATTTCGGAAAGTTTTCAAAACGGGACCCCATTTTGAAAACTTTCCATTTTTGGAAATTTTCATTTTTGGAAGAATTTCAAAATGGGATCCCGCTTCATAGAACCATAAAAAATGGTTTTTTTATGAAACGGGATCCCGTTTTTTAATGAAACGTGATCCCGTTTTTTAATGAAATAGGATCCTATTTTAAAACGGGATCCTGTTTTTTAAATTATGAATTTTTGAGCAAGTTTTTTGGCTTATTTTTTGGTTCGGGAAATGGCTTGGGGACCCGAACCTAAGCTTTGGACCTAGTTTGACCTGTAACTTGAAGGACCTATTAATGTCACAGGAAAATAATGACTTTGGACATATGTTTGAAGACCTATTTTGCAGAATTTTTTTACGAAATTAAAACCCATTATAGATGAGACAATGCAGATTCCAAATATGTAATTTTTTTAATAATTTGATTATTTTTTTCTATTTTTCAATTAATTTCTAATGAAATTAGTCCATAAACTTGAATTATCAGGTTTTTTTAGTATTTTAATAACTTTTGATCAACATAACATTTTGACGAACGGATTGCACAAGAGCAAACTTCAGACAATTATTTTCAGTTTTAAAAAAAAAGAATCAAAAAATGATAAGTTTAGGTCATCTTATGCATGTCGTACACAACGATTTTTCAAAATGACAAATATGCCTAATAAATATTTAATAAAAAAAATATTCAATAAAAAATTATAAAAAAATATTAAAAGCAAGCTTTAGTGAGTCACAAATCTTTTCCCAAAAGGATTTAGAAAAATATGATAATTTAGGTCAAAATATGGAAGTCGTACACGTGTATGGTATGGTATAAAAAAGTGACTTTTAAACAGTGGTTTTTAGAAATGCCTATTGAAACTCAATTTTTACAATCTGGGTATTGAAATAAATTACATATTTGGAAACTAGACTCTTAGTACTACATTTTATGATCAGTGAATTTTTTGAAGATTCCATCTCTAAGTGCTTCAAATTTTAAGGTCAAATGTGCCAAATTCTAAAAATCAAGGAAAACACTTCCACTTTTTGGCCAAAAAGTGGACTCAACTTCTTGCACACACCCCTCATCTAATGGCCACAAATTCATCATAACTGCAACTAAGTACTTTACTAAGTGGGTGGAAGCTATACCCATGACGTATATAACTGGGAAGTAGATTTCAAAGTTCATTCTGAACTACCTCATATGCCACTATGGTGTCCTACAAGCCATTATCTCAAATAATAGGACACCATTCAAGAATCAGGATGTTCGTGACTTGTGCGAGAAATTCAAATTCCAACATCGCTTCTCCACCCCATACTATCTCCAAGGCAATGGCCAAGCAAAAGCTACAAACAAAACCATCCTCAAAATCCTCAAGAAAATAGTGAATGACGTAGGTCGTGACTGGCATCTGTAGATTAATCCCGCCCTCTGGGCCTATCGAACTAGCATCCACACACCCACCGACGCCACCCCCTTCTCCTTGGTCTACGGATTAGAAGCCATACTCCCCATTGAGATCGAGCTCCCATCCCTCAAGATATCACTGCAAAACCTCATCACGGATGAAGAATACAGAGTATCAAGACTAAATGAGCTTGAGTTACTAGATGAGAGACGAATGGATGTTTTAAATCACTTGCAAGTCTATTAGAATAAACTCAAAAGAAGCTACAATAAGAAAATTAAAATTAGGACTTTCCAAATCGAAGAACTGGTCTTAAAAGAAAATAAAAAAAAATGTCCCAAACCCAAGCAGCAAAGGCAAGTTCGAACCCAATTGGTTAGGACCATCCATCATAACAGCAAGTTATAAGTCAGGGGCATATCAGTTATCAACACCCGAAGGGGAACCTCTGTAGGAGCCCATGAATAGCTCCCATCTCAAAAAAATTTATGCCTAAATCTTTCAAGGTATAGAACCAAAAAATCCAAAAAAAATCAAAAAATGTCCTTAAAAAAATGGTTACTTAGGCGAGCAAACAGGTGTCTTGGTAACAACAAAAAAAAATCAAAAAAGCAAAAAATCCAAAAAAATTAGAAAAATTATCAAAAATAGTAAAGAGAAAAAATCGTCCTCTAGTGAAAACCACTTCGGTGGCACTTTGGGCAAGTACCTTCGTGAAAAACTTGCAAACAAGTGCCTTGCATAAATAAGCACCTTCCATCCACCAAGATCTTTGCAGCTTGTTTGACATCATCCCTCCATTTTGCTTCCATCATCCATCGCATTCAAGTCTCCATCCATCACTCATCCACTCGCATCCGCACTATAACTCGATCCTGTGTTCGTATCATGATCCCTCCTAGTACTACTCGGCGCATCCTCAAGGTCAGTTTGTCCTGCCTTTATCAAAGTAGTCTATTGCATCACGTTGGGGGCATGGTCTTAATGGATCGGATTTGGGTATATTCTTAAAATCAGAAAATCAAAAAATTCAAAAACATCAGAAAGTCAGAAAATCCAAAAACATCAAAACATATCAAAATCCAAAAACAAGTCAAAAAGTCATTCAAAAGATCAAAAATAGAGTCATCTTGTCGAACTACGTCGTCTTTGAGCTTGAACGTAGGCAAGGTTGATCTTTGATCATCCCCCGAGACAATTAGGTCATTCCTTTCAGAGTCTGTCATAATAAACTGACATCTCATCATGTATATCATCATCTGTAAATTGGTCAAGTCGTCAATCGAACTACGTGGTCTCTGCATATATAACGTAGGCAAGGCTAATCTGTTGATCAGCCCTCGAGACCCCTAGGATAGGTCTTTAGGCTAGTCTCTTGGTCAAAATCTCATAAAATCCCAAAAACATTGGAAAATCAAAAATCAAAACATTTGCAAAATCTCAAAAAAATACCAAAAATAGCCTCAAAACATTGCAAAAACATCAAAAACATCCAAATATTTGAAAAATCCATCCACCTTATCTTGCTTGCACCCGCAATAAACACCACTCATAATAAACTGGTCGTCATCATCAACCTTTGGTGAAACGGTTGGGAACAAGTCTAGCAGATTAAAAACTAGAACTTGAAATGTCAAGTCTCAAGTCTAAGTCAATGCGTAAGCAAGTTGGTCATCTCTTCGTATTGATAACTTATCATCCAGTCAGTCCCATATCAATCATCCCTTAGAGTACTTTGGATAAATGAAATGACGTGCCGCCATCCACTAACATTTCCTAGGATGAATCTTTCCTACAATGGGCATTATCTTTTGGCAATAAGTTTTGGTTCTGATCCTTAGAAAACACATCCTTTTTCCGTTAACGGTATTGAAGAGCATCAATTTGTTTGTTTACTTGGTCTTTATCTTTTGACTTATCTTATTTGCGCTCATTCCAAGGACGTCTCGATGATATCCTAAAACAGAGGATTTAGAGAAATAGGAATGGGGCAACGATCATTATCTTTTGTTTGTTATGTTTGTTGGAGGTTCTTGTAATATAACCTCGGCGAATACTTTCTTTGTTAGGTATGTATGAAAAAGGTCTAGGGAAACTTGTTGACTATTGCATGGATAGGTTTACCTTTTCGTGTTTTGGTCCAAGGTGTCTGAAACCTCTGAAGTGCATCCTAGCAAGGCTTCTGTATGTCAGGTGTGAACAAGAATGCTCCTATTTGCTTGTCAAGTAAAAGTTCATCTCACTGGGTACAATGCCATCCTAGTTTTCTATACCTTGATGCATCGTATCTACGTGTGTTATCAAACATAAGAAAATTTGGCCCTTTGAAAATCCCAATTCCTCGGCAAGTAATCATCATCATCATCATCATCATCATTTGCATTTGCATCATCTTGTGTCTTGTTGAAATGATTTCTTCTTTTCTTACTAACCGTACTAACAAGGTACTATGATAGTTGATCATTATCACCATCATCGTCATCGATCCTACGTCCACAAATCATTGGCATATCACATAAACACATCATATAGGAAACATACACATTGCATAAACATATCATATAGGAAACATACGCATTGCATTTTTATCATCATATAAACAAGTTATCATAAACATTCTTCATAAATACGTGCATCCATGTCAATGCATTTCACCCATTACATTGCATCTCATGGCATTATATCAATCATTGCATAAACATTCATTTGCATATCATAACCATTTCATATTATCATCTAAATCATCACATAAGCATCTACAGAAGCATCTCATAATCATTTTTCACATAATCAATAGGTATATAAGCATTTAATTCATTAGGCATACATACGTAGATAACATCATGACATCATCTCACCTCTTTATGTTCACATTATACATTAACATATCATTGCATCACATACATAATCATTTATTACGTTTAGGATAAAAACATTTGTTATTCTAAGCATATCATAAAACCATCTCATTATGCATTAACACCATTTCATTTGCATCATATTATGACCATCGCATTTCATGTTTCATCATCCATAACATCTCATAGATAACACTATAAAACATTCATTGCATAAATCATTCCACATAGGCATAAACGTACAAAATTCATATATGCATCCATTCATTAACATTTCATAAGCATAATTTACATATCATTTTTGTGCACAATGGATCATATCATTTCACAAATAGAACCATCACATTTTGCATATCATAGGTTAACATAATATAGATCTGTTAGTCATAATTATAACACATACATCATTAGAAATAAATGCATCCATAAAAGAAATCATTGCAAAACAAATAGAAATAAATCATCCATGCATAGAAGAGAACATAGTACATCACATCAAAATTAGCTCATATATATCATCAATAATGTCACTGTCATAGTACAAAGAATAAATTGGATCACTGTACATATATGTCAATCGGTACAAAACACCCATCAGGCTCTCAAAAATGAGCCCATAAGGCACAAAAAGTATCATATCATTTCAATCAGGCTTGGTTCATGTGAATGTTGCCCTCGCCCCTGTCACCATGACCCTCTGGGGGTCTGTGGCTGGCCCGCTCTGAATACTCTGGGACCCACTCTGCTCTAGGTACAACCTCATGATAAGACCGTCAGTAGTACTCTGCCTCTCGAATAGCATCCCTGTAGGATCTCACTGACACTATACCCTAGGAGGAGGAGGCCATCATGCTCTCTATATGCTGCCTTCGGCCTAACTCTATGGCTACCTATAGCTCTGTAGCCTATCTCTGTTGCACGGCCTGGTCTCTCTCTACCCTGAGCTACTCTCTCTAAGCCCTCGCCTGGTCTCTCTCTTATGTCACCACCTGAACCTGGGCCTGCAACTACAAAATCAAGGTGTCTCATGCATCTTCCTGTCCTGCTGGCTGTACCTGTGGCTACATGTGAGGCTGATCCTCACCCTCAGCTCGTGGTGGTGGGACTGGCGGCTCTTGCTGCTAATCCTACATGTGTACATCCCCGTGATCTAGTGAGACTGGGGGCACAACTGGTGGATCCTGTCGAATCTTGACCCTCGGTCCTCACCCTCGCCCCCTCCCTCTGCCTCTAACTCTGTGCAGATCTAGGTCCTCACCTAGAATGGTCAATCAAAGTGGAGGTCTGAACCAGTCCCTGTAAGCCTGAGTGGTGTCGGGATTTTCCAGGCCCTGATCATAAGCCCATGGTCGGGCTACCAAATGTCGAAAGTTGTCAACTGCCTCAAAGGTAGGAATACCATGTCCCCATGATACCTATGTCATGCTGCAAGCAAAGATGGCTACATTGTCATCATTTGGCTGATCCTGCAGCTCTCCAAACTGATGTTGTACGTGCTTGGGCAGGTACTTCTTGATCATCGTATGCTCCCGCCCCTGCATGTACCGGTCCTGGCAGCAATAAAAGAGTTGATCGATATCGTCAGCCCATCCAAGCCGACCAAGGTATGGACGCCAAGTGAAAACTAGCATATCTTTCAGGACCCGCCTCCAGTAGGGGATCTTGTGCTCTCCAATGTGTGTAAAGGACACACCACCTATGTATCGTGCCACCAAGGCATCGTCTGCCCCCATTGAAACTGGAACGACACATGGACATAGCACAGAAATGTGCTCCCACGCCCAGACATGAAGTAAAGTCACCCCAGCCCCCAGTGCTATATCGTCCATGTACACATACTCATGTAGGTCCCTGTAAAGCGAGGCTAGAAGAACAGGCCCCCATGTGAAACGAACAGGCCTGTCTCAGACCATCTGCTCCCAACAATACCCCCAGCTGGGACTGAAGTATCACCCTCATCTGTCTAGGGCAACGAGACCCGAAATGATAGCTATAATTACCCAGCAGTAGGGAGGTGCTATAACCCTATATCGCTCTAGCTCAATCTGTCCCTTGCAATAGATGATGTCTCGTGTGGTGAGGAAACTAACGCAGGCCTCGCATCTCTTGTCCATATCAAATATCACTCATTAGCCATGAATAGGCAATCATAGAAAGCACCAAACATCCTCCAGAGTGACGGTGGCCTTGTCGGTGGGAAGATGAAATGATGATGTCTCGCTATGCCATCTCTCGGTCAGTGCTGATAACATCCCTAGGTGAGTGCACACGGGCGCTGCGTACACAATGTGCCACAATCCCGCAACTCCCAGTTGATCCTGGTCCCTATCGCTTAGGTCTCGTAAGACATTGGCAAAATCTCGCCACTTGTGCTCCCGAGAGTAGAGCTCCCTTGCCGAGTCCTGCATCAAGGAAGGTCAATGTGTTAAAAAAATTTGAAATTCTTTTGGTCGAATGCTCCAAAAACGTCCCTAGTGGCGCAGTTTGTGATGGCGTTGTAGTTTGATTTTACTCAAACTCCGATGTTTGAGCCCAAAAAGAGAAAAAATGCACCGTCGTGGTGAAATTTCCCTTCCAACATCGCAGCTTGCATGAAATGGGTGACGCCGCGTCGCAATTTATCAAATCAGCCCATCGAGTCTGAGCCCAGCGTCAGAGTTTGTAAACTCCAAACTGCACCATTACGGTGCAAAGCAGCACTGCATAGTCCAGTTTGAATGCCGAGCGGCACTATATAGTGCCACTGGAGGCGAGCCGCTCCTTTAAAGCATTAATTAAGCCATTAAATGAAAAGATGAAGCTTGGGTAAGGGTCACATACCAGTGCCATGATGCCAGGTGGCCACTGGTATGTCTAAACTCGATCAATGATGTGTAGGGGAAGTTGTCGTTGAGCCATATCGCTGGAGAGTTAGAGCTCAAATCTCAAGGTTGCTAGTGGAGGTGTGTGAAAATGACTTGAAAGTGACCCCTCAAGCCCCTTTTAAGCCTAAAAATTAGGGTTTTTAAACCCTAAATAGTTGTCCTGCTAGGGTTTTGGACCCTCGAACCTGTTTTTGTCTGGTTGAGACTTTTTTTAATTATTTTATTGTGTTTAGACACATTTTTAGCCTCCCGGACCCCTTTCAGACCTGTCGGGTACTTTGTCACATTTTTTTTCTCGAGATCACCCAAAAAAATTAAAATTTTCATCTAATCTCTCAAGGGGGCATTATATTGGCATATTCTCTTCCACCAGGCAGCAGTGGGGCAAGTTTTTAAATATCAAAATTTTTTGGCTTTGTTCGAGATCGTTTATTCTTTGAACCAACACAACGAGTGCATTGCTTCAAAGAGGGGAAAAATGTAGACATGTAAAATATACTGATTAACATTGTGCATCTGATCCTGACTTACTAACATCGTTTCTTCCTGAATCATCCCTCGATCTAACCATTTAATCAAATCCCCCTATCTGATTAAATTCATCAATATTCCACTCTTTATTTAAATAAATCATTTTATCTAATCAAGTCATCTCTTTTGTTAATTAAATCAATCCATCTGGTCTAATTATCCCTATTTAATTAAATAATCAATTTTATTTGATTAAATCTCTAAAGTCTATTCATTAAATTAAATAAATTAAAACCTTATTTGATTTCATCTAACACCATCTCTTTTAATTAAATAAATCAAAATCCTTATTCAATTAATCTCTTATCATATTCCTCTCTTATTTGATTTAAATAAATCCATATATTTGAGTCAAATAGGTCACATCATCTAATCTCTCATTAAATTAATTAACCCTTGATTAATTTAATCTCATCTCATGTCACATCCTCTAGATAATGCAAGTTGCACATGAAAATAGATTTAATTCATTTATTAAATCTATTTTCCTCACATGGCATCTTTTGGGAATATTCTCTCAATTTGAATTCAAAAATTCCAAGTCAACATGTACATCCAACAAGGCAATAACTTCATCTTACATGTCCTTTGCCTTAAGCCAAGTGGCATTTATTGCATTTTCCCTTCCCTCTTGCATATCATTTCAACAAATTTGAATTTCAAATATTTGCATTTATTGGCACAAACCCCAAATCTTGCACATCCTTCATCCATTCATGGCTTGACAAGTGGCATCATATCATTGGATGAATGTTAGTCCCACATTGCTCAAATTTGGATATTCATCCACCTTGGAATTCTATAAATAAAGAGCTCATATCCTCATTTCATCATCCACAATCTAGGCAAAGTTACCATGCTCAAATATCTCTTGAATTTCATGCATTATCATTGAGTCATAGCTAGATTTTTTGCAGATTCTGGCTTGGAGTGCTCACCATTCTTCATCAAAGTGGATCAATCTTCATCAACATATTGACTTTGAATCATAGGAATTGGGAAAGGGCCAATTTTCACATCAAATTGGCACCAATTCCCCCATGGGTTCATGAGTTTGTACATCTAATTAGGATTTGATCTTTGTTTTATCATTTTCATTGTGTTCTTTTTTATTTTCTTTCCTAGTTTGAAGTTGTAAATGGATTTCATGGGGAATCCTTGTTTTGGCTTGCATTCTCTTGTTTAACTTGTTTATTCTTGTTGTTTTGTAGGTACCAAGGTTGGGGTTCGCACATTTCGCGCTAGGAGGGCATGATATCATTCTTTTCCATCTTCTCTTAATTTTTTTGCGTTTTCACTCACACCCAAAAAATTCCAACGCTGGGAGCTCAGTGTCACTATTTTGGCACCGCTGACTCTTCAGCATCGCTATATAGCACCGCTGGAATTTGAAATGGCGACATTGAACTCATCCTGCCAAAATATTTGAATTTCAAACTCCGCCGCTAGACTCGTTGACCTGCAGAAATTTTTAGAAAATATTAAACTCCGACGCTAGACGAAAACTGCAACGTGGGGCGAAAAGAGCGACGCAGTTCAGCTCTCTATCCTGACACAAAGCGACGCTGACTAGTAAGCGGCGCTGTGAGGGCACTGCTGGGAGAACAAATTGCGATGCAGTCACGAGCTACGACGCTGGAAGATAGTAAAAAGGGAGAATTTAATTTTAACACGTGTTTTTTGATTGATGATCAATTTATATTCTATTTTCTAGTTTTTAACTTCTGTATTTTCCATAATCTAATTGGTTTTGCTTCTTTGAAGGTTGGAAATCAAAAAAAAAGGGAGGAGCATGATGATGATATTTCGTCCAATCAAAGTGTTTTTAAACACTTTAGTGTTTGTTTAACACTTCTTCAAGGAATTATTAGCACTTCTTTCTTAGGATACTAACTTCTTTTGGGTTTAAAAGAAATCTTTTTTTATTTCTTGCAAAGGCTTAAAACAAACAATAGGATCAACAACATACTGAAGTTTGTTTTTGGTTAACAAATTGAACAAAATGTCTCTCACTTGTCATTTGGTGCTCTAAAACGAACTCACATTTTGCTTTTTGGATTTAAAAAGAACAAGTGTAACTTTGTTTTTTGTGAGGACTTACTTGAACTAAAGGCATTGGAAAAGGATGTATGCGCTTCGCTCGCGTTTTATAGCAATTTTGAGAATCAAAAGGCATTTTTCGTGACTTTGGGTTGAGACAAAGCAATCACCTCCACACTTCGATTTGGGTTTAAAATTTAACAATATCTTGTGCGAGTGTGAGTGGGAGGCATTGTTGCATATATTCTCTCTCCTTGTTGCCAAACAAGGATTGATCAAATTACAAATAGTGTTTCTTATTCACTTTTCTTTATCCTAGAGGGCCTGCCTTGGGGAAAAAGTACTCACCCAAGGGAACGACTCAACCAATAACACTCTAAAGCCAAGAGTATTTCCAACCAGTATATAAATGTGGGTATTGGAGTAAACACCAATATCACGTGGTTGATTCCGACAAGATGGGTCCGAAAGGGGACTCTTGTTGTATGGGTCAATCTCTATGAACGGAAAGTCCTTATTAAAACCCATGTGCTAGAATTTTCCAAAATACTTTAAACTATTTGTAGGTGCAAGAACGGTCGTTCTCAAGCCACCCCACACTTTTACGGTCTTCTAGTAGAAATGGAAAACATGCCATGGGAGTTTCATGGGTGTTGATGCTTGGCTGCCCCATATAAGTGAGTGTCGTGGAGGGGAGCCAGTGGGGTCAAGCATCTAACCATTCGCTAGAGATAAGCGTAGCTGGACTTTTCCAAGTGGGAATCCAACAAATATTGTCTTACACATCCATAGGATTGTACTTATTTTTGGATTACGAAATGCATTGCTTGATCGAAAACACCAAGGAAACAAATACTTGAACCTCATCCAAAATTCAAACCCTTTCGAAGAGAAATACAATTGAATCAATCCATATTTTATTGCTTTCCCTTAGGATTCACATCCTTAGAGGTTTCTAAGCATTGGATTATATCTCGATTTGTCTTCTTAAGTAAACAATAGGAAAACCCTTGCTTTAAGTTCATTGAATTTCCACATATCTTATGGGGTTTGAAGAAATTAATACATTGGACATCTTAGTTTGAAAACCTAATTGAAGAAAGTGTTTTTGGTAAAATAAATACATTAATCAAAGCTAAGCAAAAATAACTTTCATATGTGTTAAAGTCTCACAATCCCAAAGCAAAAAAAATCATTGTTTGGAAATCCGAAAATGAATGTTCAAATGAAATCATTTCTTGGTTACAAAGGTCTTTAGGAAGCATTTGTATGCTCTACAATACCTAGGTCTAGGCAAACAAAGTGTCCCTTTTTAGGTTCATCTTAGGATCAAAGTAAATCAAAATCTTTTTCATCCATCCTTCAAAACATCAAAACGAACATCATCTCACAATCACCTTTTGCAAATCTTGAAACCATCCTTAATACTAGGCTTTTTAGCAAAATCAAAATCATCAAAATCATTGAGACTAAATCCCTGAAAACATTATCAAAATCACCTTTGGCTAGATATGTGTAGATGCATCCTTTTGCATATACTTAGTCAAAGTTATCAAAATCATCTCGTCTAGCTTAGTATATGTTGATAAATCCTTCTTCATATACTTAGTGAAGTGATCATCTTGTTTGAATAGGTGTGGGTAGATGCATCCTTCTCCTCGCCCGTATTCAAATCATCATCCTTTGAACAAAGATATCTCTTAGATCATCATCCAACATCTTAGGGTATTTTTGTTCAAAATCCAAATCATAAAACAGTTTTTATTAAATATCCCTTAGTGCATAAAACAATTTTTATTAAATGGAACATAAAAAATGCATGAAGAGTGCCAAGTAGAAGACGTTAACCCACCAAGAAAATGTAAGGGCATTCAAGCATGAAGAGAGGTTTATATTTTCAAGCATCAGGTAATCTATTGTGTTATGCAACTGTGGCATTATTTGGAGTAAAGAATTCAAGTAATGTATCATTAATCAATAAGTATTCCAAATGGAGGTTGTTCATCATGGTGTCTGAAATGGAAGCAATTCAAATTACACTATTTAGAGGGTTGTTTTCATCATTCAAATTCTTCTTTCGAAGAGTATTTTGCATGAGGACAAAGCAAATGGACATGAACAGTTTTGATGAGAATTTGAGTATATAAAGACATTTCTATTATGGGCAGGGATTTACAGATTTATAGAGTATGGAAAAGCTTTAAAGGTTGTAAGTTGAAGCAACGTAAGTGAAATGAGAAGTCACAGTAAGACATGATAGACTGAGCAAAAAATAATCTGTAGGTGCCAGTCGAAGAGTTTTTGTATGCGAGATGGTAATTTATAGAAGGAAAAATACTCCATATGCTATTTTGGAATTTTTCACTTATGACAATGAAGGAGACGCTCATATTTTATAATTTTCTGAGTGTTGAAACATTTTGAAATTTCAACCAAAAGGAGAGTACAAAAATGCATAAAGACAAAAATTTAAAGGATTTAAATACATATTTATTCAAAATACTGAGTACCCATGTTGGGTTTTTTGCATTAAGTACATAAATAAGTGAATTCCTTTCAAAATAAAGTGAACCCACATGGGGTTTTATTAAAAATGCAGATTTTTTATTTTGTAGAATACCCATATGGGGATTTCTACAGAGAAACAAGATAAATGTTTTCTTTCATTTTTAGGGAAACTCACATGGGGTTTTTGATAGAAAAACATAGTACATTAATGCCATGGTGGGTCAAATTTTCAAATGCATCAAAATTAACATTCTCTTCAAATATCATTTACCCATGTAAGGGTTTTGACAGAAACTACAAAAGAAAGTGAGATATCGTCATGGGTTGAGCTCCAGATGGAATAAACATGGTTTTCTTTCAAGATATTGAATACCCATTTGGGTTTTTTGTCTCAGAAATGCATTTTCTTCAAAATAGCAAATATCCATATGTGGTTTTGTTCCAGGAGTGTAGAATATACAATATAATCTCTTGGGTCGAGCCCAGAAAGTTACAAAACACCCATTGTGTGCATGAGTGGCCAGGACCAAGAGGAAGGTTTTCAGTCCCAGGTTTCATTTGAAAATAGAAAAGCTTTTTGAGGTTGCTATCTAAGCCCAGGATCTAAAGAAAACAATGGAGATTTCATACAAATTTCTGAGTAAAATTCATTTTAACATATAAGCATGGCACAGCCTAGGTATGGTCATAGATTCATTCATTAAAAAATTGATTTTTTACAAATGTATAAAGCTTTATAAGCTTTTTGTTCTAAGTGAAGGAATGCCAACAAAAATATAGAGAACAATAAACTTACCATGCATGCCTATGGAGCAAGGTGGGTCGCGGCCAAACTCTCTTGGAAGCTCTCAAACACAAAGCTCGATCTCCCACAATGAAAACCAAAAACGTAAAAAGAAAAGGAAGGACACACAGAAATAATAAATGCATCAGAAACTGCATTGATGTGACGACCAAGGCCAAGAAATCTGTGTGAAAAAACAAAGCAAAGAGTTCTAGAGAACCCACAAGAATCTCACAAGGGATTCTTACCATCAGAGGACATGAAGATTCAATAGTAGCAGCAAGCAAGGAGCTAGAATCTCCTTCAAAAATGGAACCCTAGTTCATGGCGATGTCTTCCAAGCAGAGCCAAAGTTCTCCAAATCTCCAAGTGATCCAAATGATGGGAAGAGGATGGAGGATGGGCAGTTTTGTTTTAGGGTTTCCCCAACCTAGGTCAGCTTAGGGATTTTTTCCCTTAAGTTTTTGAAAATTATTAATTCCTAAGTCAAATATACCTATGATGGTCGATTCACATAGCCTTGAGTGTTTTTTTATGCATTATCTTCAATACCTAAGGCATTTCATTCTATTTCTATAGCTTGGTGAAGGCTTTCATGCCTTAGTTTCATTTTTCTTTTTTTAATTGATTTTCTAGAAATCAATTATAAATGATTTTGCCTTAGTATTATTTTCAAATTGATTTTAAAAGAAATCAATTGAAATATTCATAGGATAATATGCATTATTTTTATGATTTTTTTTCTAAAAAAAATCAAGATTGTAAAGGAGATAAGTTTATATTTTTGCAAAAGATTTCAAATCTTTAATTGAAAAAATAGGGTTAGATTGAGGAAAATATAAAGTTTGCAAGCCATGTAAAGCAAGAATAAAACAAGTTCTTTTATTTCTTTGCTATTTTTAGCAGATTTATAAGAGATATCTCCTTGGTCGGATTTGAACTTCTTGATGAAGAGATAAGGTGTTTTATTCACTTTAAAAGCATATTTGACCTATTTTGAGAAGCTTTTTAGTATGTACATGCAAAAAGTGTGATTTTTCTGCTTTTGTGCAAACTTTTGGGGTAGTTTTGGATGATTTTCCTTGAGCTTTCTTCTTGAGCTTGGATTAGGGTTTTGGAAATATATTTTGAAGAAAACTTAGTGTTTTCTCAATTTAGATTCTAGTTTCTTGCTCTTACACATTTTTGAGCTTGTAAACTTCTTTGTACTTAGGTTTTGAGAGTTTCACTCCATCCAATAAAATCAGCATTACTATCTCTAGTTTTTGTCTCTATTTGTAGTTTTAGTATGATTTTCATATTGTGATTATGTTCTACAAATCTTTTTTATGTCTTAATATTGTAGATTATTGATACAGAAAGATCATTTAATGTAGGTTGCATGTTGTGTTTAGGTCTAAACCTTCATGCAAATCAATTTTATATTGATGTTCATGAGAGATTGTGAAGCCATTTTTATGAAGACTGTTTGTGGGTGAAATATCAAAGTAATTATTAAGTTGAGATCACATTAGATAGGTTTTCATTTCAGTCATATTCTCTATCATTTTTCCCAGAAAATCACTTAGAATAGGATCCATCATTCGGAGAACCAACTCAATCTGGAGATTCTCTTTTCACATAGATCACCCAAATCTGAAAAGATTTTACATGTTTCAACAGATGGTTTAATTTTTTGCAAATATGACAAAGGGTGCATATCTGATTGATAACAGGAACATATTTACCAAACACAAAATAAAATAAACACATACCTCTTTAGGCATCTCTTTTTCTTTATCTCCTTCAAGTGTTTTGACACCTCCTCACTAAGGTGTTTCAACACCTACTCCAAGTGTTCCAACACCTACTCCTACAAGCGAAAAATAAGATAAGCATATAAGTTAATATATAATTTCATTAATGACAATTCAAATGACACACAAGTATATCATGCATGAATTCAGGCCTAAAAGGCATGGGTTGAAGTAGCATATTGAAGAATTTGTTTTGAAGAAGGCTAGAACTAGTTGGTTTTAGTGAGATCTGGTGGGGTTTGATGTGTTTGAAGGTTTGCAAGGACTAGGGAGGTCATGTGTATGTTTGGGTATGAAGCCCTATTTGAGAGAAGTGCATTTTTTAATGGAAATTTGAGGTTTTAGAGGATAAAAGTGGGATTATTAAGCATGTGTAGGCTTAAAAAGGTGTGTTTGAAGTGTTCATAAGGTCATAGGAGGCATGGAGATGGGTTTTTCAATGTATTCTCCAAAATCCCACTGTAACGTAGGGGGAACTAGGCCAATTAGGCCTCTTTTCCAAAGAGACACCTTCCCAAACACTTGCAATCAATTCAAACACCATGGATAGTCATTAAATAGGTTACCAACCTTAAGATTTCACAATTTTAAGAGCTCCAACTGCTCCCAAGCTACCAATCCACTAAACCCTCACTCTCAAGCCACCAAACCTAGGTTTTCCAAGGAGCCTTATTTAAAATCACTCTTCCCACAATTAACTCTCACAACACCCCAAACATAGCATATGATTTTTGTGCATGCTCAAAAGACTCTCACAAATGACTTCCCCAAAGGATTTCATCCATTCACACTCTAAAACCACTCAAATTCACTCAAAATCACACATTTTCACACCCAAGGCTAAATGCCATCACTCCAAAAAGATCTCCCCTGCTCCAAGAATCATCTTCTAACCTATTCCCCACCTAATGGACTCATTCCACCGAGCTACAGTATATACATTGGGTGGAATGAGCCATTAAATCACTTGATGACCTCAAAACTTGAAATTTAGATTTCCAGACCCGCATATAGTAAAATCCACCCTAACAGCTCAAAACAAGATGGATTTCAAAAAACCAAAATGTGGCTAACACATCCCTCTAACCAACTCAAAAAACTTATATTCAATTCCCTTTAGTACGGGCTCATGCAATTGATTGCTACAACACTAAAAAAGAGAAAAACAAACTCAGATTTACAAAGAAAACAAAGCTTATTGATCAATGCTTGTACAAAATCTTCCACTCTTCTCCACACACTCATTCATTCTGTAACACCCCTCCATTTTGGATCTTTTGTTCGGCAGTGTTCTTCTTTGCATGTTCTTTTTGTTTATGCTTTGACTTGAGTAAACATTGTAATGATATTGCACTATGTGTGGCCTTGTGAGGATTCCCGATGATGTGTATTGGTGCATATATGTATTATGTATGTTAATCCTTGGATATGTGTTTTGGAGTTTTGGTTGGTGGTTACTTCACCATGTTGATTGTATAGATTGTAAGTGTACTTGGTTGTGTTGATTTTAGCATGGGTTGTTGTTTTTGTGTTGAGATATGGAGTGGCTCAGTTTTAGAACCATTGATTATGTGTGATTTTATTGAGTTTGTACTAGGGGTATTTGCAGGCTTCCAGGAGTAAGCCTGACCCTGGGGGGAGGATGTAACACCCCTCCATTTTGGATCTTTTATTCAGCAGTGTTCTTCTTTGCATGTTGTTTTTGTTTATGCTTTGACTTTGGTACTTGGTTCTATTTGATCACGAACTGTACAGCAATGCGAATTTTATTATTTTGATGTGATGTTATTTTATTCCGATTTTATATTTATGGCATGTTTTGAATTAACTTAGCAGATAATTGAATTAATGTTGTTTTATGCTTGTGATCATATTATTGATGATTAGAATCATCAGTTAGTGATTTTGTATTGGTGAAGGGGACGGGATTGTATCACTCGCTTGCGAGCGCCCTACGATTTTGAGACTTCCTCTTCACGTTGTGTTTGATCTTATTATATATATATGCATGTTTGATGTACTCTTTGTTCGCAGGTTGGTAGGTACATGACATCGACTCCACCTGGTTCATAGGTTTGAGCGTGTCCAGTGACCAACGGTAATCAATTGGGAGATAGTAGCTAGGTTTTCCATGCCAAGTCGTCACCCTAGTCATAGTGTGTTGATGGGTTGTTGACGTGCTAGCTGTTTTAATTTGGTCCATTTCACCTTGAGTATTTATTTAATTTCAAATTATTAAGGGTATTAAATGGCGGGTGTAGTTAAAATGATGTTTAAATGTATCTAGTTGCAATGTTGAATTGTTATTTATTTTATTGATTAATTTGATTTAATTAATAAAATTAGATTTAGTTTATTGACTAAGTAGATTAATGGGGATAAAATGATTTAAGTTAGTTGTTTTGACATTATGGGATATTTAGATTTAAATTAAAATAAAAATGGAAACCATGTTGGATATTTAGAGTTGAATTAAAATAAAAATGAAAATGTGTTTTAAATTTCACTTATTTGAAAATTATAGATAAAATTAATTCTTTGCAAACTTGGAATTCTTTTGTTTAAAAGAAATTTTGAAAATGCATGAGATTTCATATAGAAAGAAAAATTGTTTTAAATTTTCAAAAAAAGGGAAATATTCTCCAATTTTACAATGAATTTAGTGGGTGGGATATTTTAGGGGTTTGACCAAAATTGGGGAAACTCTATTTTAGCAATGGCTATTTCATATAATTTGGGAATTTTGGAATTGGGGGAGAAAAAAAAAAGATTGGTTGTGGCTTTGTTTTTTTGGATTTTGAAGAAGTTTTTGGATTGGGAAGAAGCAAAGTGGAATCATTGGTTGAGCTAGAATGAAAAAGTAGGATTTGAAAGCAGCATTTTGGAGTTCTTCAAGCTTTGGAGGAAAAATCAGGTTTTTCTTTGTTTTTTTTGTTTCATTTTGAAAAGAGTTTAAATTTGGTTATAGTGTTGGAAATTTTCTAAATGTTGTTTGAGTTTCAATGGGAAACCCTTGTCAAAATCTTGTTTTAAATTTGAAAAGAAAGAAAAACCACTATTAAAATCTTGAGAAAGATTTGGAATTTTTGTAGAAAACTCAATCTCTTCAAACTGAAATTTTGGCAAAATATTTGATCTTAAGAATTTATATTTGCTGGGTATTTTGTTTGTGTGAAGAAAATTTGTTCAATTTAGTTGAAATCTGGGAAATTTATATATATATATATATATATATTGAATTTAAATGTCTGGTAAAAATAAAAGAATCTATGTCTTTCTTTCTAGGAAATCCGCCCAAACCAGGGCACTGTGTTTTTTTATTGACTATAATTTAAATTTAAAAAAATGAAAATTTTGTATGTATTGTGGGGTGGGGAAGCCAACCCCCACTACCGCCCAACCCAAAGGGAGGCAAGCTGCATGCGGAGCACACAGGCCAACTCCTAAAGGGAGGCAGATTGTGTACGGAGCACACAGATCGTGCCCAAAGGGAGGCAGACTGTGTGCGAAGCACACAGGCTGCCTTGCCCAAAGGGAGGCGGACTGTGTGCGGAGCACATAGGCTGCCTTGCCCAAAGGGAGGCGAACTGTGTGCGGAGCACACAGGCTGCTGCCCTGGGGAGGCAAGGTGACCTGCGTGCCCTAAGGGGTGAGGTCCATGCCCTTTTCAAAAAAAAAGTGTTTTCTTTTAATTTTATTTTTTTTAAATATATTTAATATAATATATAATATGTATGTTATATATTATATATATATTATATATATATATATATATATATATATATATATTATATATTTTATATTTTAAATTTCATTTTATCTAAATATATTTTTTATAATGGAATGATTTTAATTGGTTGATTTAAAAATATATATATTAATATGTTTTAACAATAATTATATATTTAATATATATATAGAAATATTTGTATATACATTATGTATATACATTTATATGTATATTTAATATATGATTATGTTTAATATAGATTATTTTAAGATGTATATTTAAAAGTGGATGTTATAATCAAATGTTTTATTTAAAAGTTGATTTTTTTTTAATAATCAAATGATTTATTTTAAAAGTTGATTTTACAATCAAATGTCTTTATTTAAAATTTTATTTTGAATATTATGTATAATTAAGGTAAAAGGAATTAAATGATTAGATTTTAAATTCCTTAATATTGCCAATGCGAGTTGACTTATTTTTAGTATGAATGAATAATGCTAATTATTTAAATTGATTTCATGTACTATACCAGTGCTTGGCTTGGGTTTAGGAAACCCTAACATTAGTTTACTGAGTTGCCAGAAATGCTTTTTAAATGAGGTTTTTGTTCATTCTCGATGTTGGGCGGCTGAGTCAATTGTTTATGTAAGTCTTCCAAATGAGGTTTTTTAATTATTTTGGGTTGTCGTAGTATGTTGTCAACCTCTATTTTTCCTTGGGAAGTGTGTATAGTGGTATCTTGTTGTCTTACCCAATTTTCTTGAATGGGGATGGTTTGTGCCTCCTTGGGATTAGGAGTGGTTTTTGCTGGTTTGTGCCTCCTTTGGAAGGAGTGGAGTATGTACCTTGTTTCCTCTAGTGTTTGGAGTGAGTTTCCTTTGTTCATTGCCTCCTTGGATTGGATAGGTCGTCTTATCTAGTTTACCCATTGGATTGTGGTTTTGTACCGTGTGTGTTGTCGTTAAGAGAGTGGCTCTTTGTGGGGGTCTGACACACAAAAGGGCGCTAGGGTAACTCACCTAGGGTTTAATCAAGTGATAATTTAAAAGAATCAATGGGGAACTTTCACACTAATAAAGATAATGAATTCCTCTCTCATGAAGCATGTGTTTGTTAAGGCTCGAGATGAGATGAGACACATAGTTTTGCATGAGCATCCAGCAGCTCGTAGAGGCAAGCCAGGGTAGCCCGAGATGGGGGTCTGGTAGCCTAGGAAGGTTGAGGTAGGGTAACTCATAGCAATTTATGTATGACACTCTTCCTACGTCAACAGTCAGTCAATTATTGTGTGGTGTATAGATGATGTACATGATCATTGTTCTCTAGAAGCATTGTAACTTTGTGTTAAGTGATATTGTGGTTGTAGTTGTTTCAATTCAGTTATGTTTTAGCCTGCGTCTAGAGGTAGATGGTTTTGTTTAGGAATTCCTAGTTACTATCTCTTAGCACGGGGGGTGATCCTTCGGGTATCACACAGTTGGATGGAACGTGCACCTTAATCCATTGGGTTTTCTTCTTGTTCATATGGATGAGATTTCCAGTTGGAGAGCTCGTGGAATCTAGTTTCATTTCATGCTTTATTCTTTTCAATTGTATATTGTATTTCATTACCCCTCATTTGTTATCGAGGTGGATGTTGTAATTTGTAATTATACTTATTGGATTTATCTCATTCAGGGAATGAGTGTTGTAACTTATTGTTATGTGACCATTATTGAAATCATGTGGTACTTCTTCTTGATGTATTTTATCATGTACAGAATGTATGCATTCTCAATTCTTTAGTAATTAAATGTTATGGTTTTAATTCATGTTTCTTGTTTAGGTTTAAGTAAATCAGTCTCGTAACCTTAGGGGTTGTTGGCAATTGGTTAGTGATCTTGCATGTTAATTGTTCTAAAAAAAAAAAAAAAATGAGTTTGTTTGAGTAGTAAATTTCAACTTCCCCTAGGGTTGCATGGTGGGGCGTTACACATTTGAGATTCACATACATATATTCAACTCCCTTAATCAAGAATTGATTGAAAACCAATGCCACAAGTGACCTTTAGCCTTCCCTAACCGTCCAGCTTCCCCAGTATGCATTTCTTTCACTTCAAAATTTGAAAAAAGACACTTTGCACTAATTTAGCAAATTTGCAACTAAAACCTTCTAACTCACTAATAACCACTAAAAAATACTTATTACATCAATAAATGGTCTATATGACCTTATCCAAGCCAAAAAAAGACTTCATCACCCTAATGACAGCCACTGAAGCTTGGTACCCCTGCACCAAATAGAGAGCAGCATATAACCATCATTTTGCATATCTACATTAATGCAATTTTGAAAACCCTTATACAATCAAACTTAAAATGCTTGAAATAAAGAAATGATCAATAACATGACTTTAGAAATTCAATGTGCATACTTACCAATCAATCCAGGGAACCATTCGAGTCTTCTCTAGTCTTTATTGTGTCAAGTATTGCCTCGTGGTCAGACTCACGCACTTTCCACAAGTTCTTGTTCGTAGGTCTTCCCTTACATTTGATCAAATGAATGTTGGTGGTGACAACAAGGTTCAAGTAGTGAAGAATCTTCTAATGCATGTCGAAGTCCTCAAACAACCAAACTGCAACATTCTTAACTGGGTACCTTCTAATCCATGTTTCAGTAACCACCAAACCTATAGGATATTCTATGTTTTCTCCATCTATAATTGGGGCCTCCAATTTATTTTTGGCCTCAATACAACAACATAGGTAATAATTTGTACCCTCTTCATTGTCTTCATTTTCAATCACTGCATATGTGTTCCCTACATTGTCTTCATTTGCAATCACTGCATATATGTTCATCTTGTTAGATTTATTTAATGAACATCAAAATAAAACATGTAAGTAAGATATATTACCTGGTTCTACAAGGTCTGATACATGATCAAATTCAATAGATGATTGCATCTCTGTGATTTGTAGTGCCATCAAGAACTAATAAGTTTCAAGTGGGGTTAGACTTCTTATAGACCATTTGTCAACCCACTCTCTTGACTCACAATCATTCCATGCTTGAAGTGTACATGCAGAACAAAAGCATGCCATCTTCTGTGTATGGATAGTCCATGTACTTGCATTGGAGCCTCTAATTAGTGTAGCTCACTCAATCCTATTAGTGTACAATGATCCTCATATTTTGCAATGTTAGTATCATCTACTAAATGAAAAAATCTATGAACTAAAGAATTACCTTGACCACCTAGACCCATTGCATGATTGCACCACTAGACAATTGATCTTGCATCTATCAACTTTACACTGTCTTTGTACTTTAGCTCTTCTCATACTAGGGCTCTTTTGATACATGCACTTGCTCCATCATGCTCCCCCTTTCCATGCCCGGTCTCTAAGAAGTTCCACATATGTTGAACACCACTGATCCTATGTATCTTGGTCAACTAGTAAAACATTATGGCATTCTTGAATTGTGATGTATAGTTATCTGACCATATGATATGTTGACTGAATGATATTCCCGAGTTAGTCAGATCAGCATAAAACATCTAAAAGCAACCTTGCACAAACTCGATAGAATGTGTGCAATCATCACTGATGTAAAAGTGATACTCCCTCAATACTTTCTTGTTATCCTTTGTACTATCATTTACATGAATGAATGTTATATGCACAAATATAGCAACCTATGTGGAGTTGTAGTACTGTGATTGCACCTCGTTTTGTGGTTGTAGTGTGTAGTTCTCCGCAAAGTTGACAACTGAAATGATGTTATGAAGTGGAAACTTGTCCTTGCATAACTTGAACTATGAGTCCAACCATTGAGCTCTATGTGTATGCCTTGCATACTCATACACCACCTGATCACAGAAAATTCCCATAAACTGATATACTGGAATCTTATCACTGACCAATTCACACTTCTTTGCTTCTTTCCCATCTTTTACACTGTAGGCCATTGTCTTGTATTTTCCAAATTCAACAATTTTATCTCCAATTGTGTGTACTAGCCATGTGTTGGAAAATTGGAAAATGTTGCATGCCACCACAATGATCACATGTGCCATCAAAACATGACTTGCAAAAAAATTGGCCATCCTCTCTTTCACATAAAATGGAAGATAAGAATTCCCTTGAGGATTTAGGTGGAGGCCTTATGTTACATTCCTACAAAACATTGTCAGTATGCATATCTACACATATACGTCAATAAACATCATAATGGTTAGAAAACTCAATATGTACTCTACAACAACAAGTAGTGTGTGTGTGATTTATTTTGACATAAAAATGCTTTAGCATTTCAAAATACCTTTGACATATTTTAATTTCAGGAAACTTTTGTACAAAATCAGCAAAAAATTGGGTTTGAGTGGTATCCAAATAATGCTTTGGATGTAGCTCGCGGATTTTACTACCAATTATCCTTCTTACAACATCTGTTTGATTAGGAGAGGTCCTTGTGTTATCCTTCCAATAATATACTATTAAAGATCTCAAGCCTTAAGCAATTTTTTTATCTTTCTATGGCACTGTACCCGAGAATGCCCATAACTCATTTCTATTTGGATCCTCCAATCTTTCACGCCTTCCTTTGACTCTCATTAGAGATGATCTACTTATTTTCAAAGACTTAATTGTCTTTGTAAGGTTCACCTTGTTCCTTGTTTGACTGCTTAACAGTGTTGTTTTCATCACACGTCTTGTGGCACAACTATCCTTCATGTGTGAGGTAGAACCCACGCTCTCATATGCACTCATCAAGTTATTTACAATGGAATTTTCACTTAAGTTATTTGAAACTCTCAGCCCAAGAGCCTTCATGGTGGGCCTAAATTTGAGTTGCCTCATCCTTTCAACAAATAGTAGACATCTTCCACCTTCACTTAGCTTCTCATAAAAAAAACTCCATATCCTTTGTGCAGCTCTTTGACATGTACATTTTGACATCTTATCAGGCATCCATTTCAAAACATTGGAATCAATATCAATCAAAAATATAGGTTTTCTATGCAAAACTCTAGGAGGAGTTCTCAAATGTAAATTTGTGTCAACATTAGGAATTTCAATAACATCAGGGATAGATCACGTACCTTCAATCGGAGGTGCAATTGATGACATACCTTGAGATTGACATGTAAACGATGTTGTACCTCCAACTTGAGATGTTTGTGGAGTGACTTCAAATAGAGGCATGTTTGTTGATGTAATTTTGAAATGCAATGTTGTTGATGGTGTGTCCTCAACTATAGATGTGATTTCCAATGTACTTGGAAGACCACATGTTGCTAGTGTGTCTTCAACTGGAGATGTGCAACTTCACCTATGGTTGATGATGTTCCTCTAACTTGGGGATCCATTTGTGTTCTTCCACAAACTTTTTCCATTCATGCTCTTTGTTTTTCCAATTGTACATCTCTCTTCGATTGCACGGGAATTTCTGGTTGTATGGGTTGCAATTCTTTTGCTTCACAAGCTAAAATTTTGTATTCTCTTCTCCTTGCATTTTTTATTGCACATTCTTCTGGTGTTAGAGGCTTTTGTTGTTTCCTCAGCATGATGTTGAATGTTTCATATTCACAATCAGACCTAGAATAAAATTAAGTAATTCATTTTATGAAACATATTGATAATGTTGATTACATTGCATTTTATTGAACACACTAAAGCATTTTATGAAAGAAGGTGGCGAGTTGTTTAAAATTATTAAACATGTCTATATGCTACAACATTTTTCATACACAAACCTGCCTCCATACCACAAGAAAAGAAGTTGTATTGCATTTTTTCAAACATATCCATATCGTTGATTACATTGCATTTTGTGGTTATTTGAGTCATTTTGGGCAACAAATGTAAAAGTTGCAAATCATGTAAAAAAGCTGTCAATTTAGATAAAAGTTGTCACGGAGGGTAAAATGGTATTTAGAAAAAATTTGTCAAGGAGAGGTTGGCATGTAATTTTGAGAAGATGAGTAATTGAAATACCCCATGTTTTTGTGTATTTTCCAGAAAATTTGAAGTTTCTTTGATTTGTACAGTTACGTACTGGAAATTTTTTATCTTTCATGGAGTTAATCTTGTGGGCAGAAGTCCTAACACCATTTTAGACCTAGTTTAGATTTATTTCAATTTTTTTTGTGTATTTTAGAGACAAATTATAGATGACCAGTTTGTATACCCTATTTTGAGGGTTTTGAGTGTATGAAAATGACGTTTTAAGCCATTCCATCCACTGTTTTGTTTTGTAACTTGGTGGAATGGCTCAATAGGGCATGATTTAGGTGATTATATGGTTTTTTGGAGCAGGGAATATGTTTGAAGGCTTTTTGTGTTTCTGTCCCGAAGGTTTTTGTGCAAATTTTGCTTGAAAATGGATGTTTTGAACTAAGATTTGGTGAAATATTGATGATAGAGGATGGTGAATGAAATTAAAAGTATATGTAGACATAATTAAGGGTATTTGAAGTGGTGGCTGGGATAGACAAGGTCTAGGATATAGTTTTTCAAAAAACCCCCATGTAAATTGCCTAAAATGAGGGTTTCTTGTTTAGATGTCTTCGAAAGTGTGTCACTGCAAATAAATGGTGAAATTGGAGATTTTGTTGACTGGTTGTTGCTGCCCCATTGAGTTTTGGGATTGAGGAGGAGTTTCCAATAGGGCCCCTTTGTAAAGCTCTTAGGTTTTCCAAATTAAACTTGCACATTAACATTGATGAAAGCTCTTAGGTTTTCCAAATTAGTTGAAAATAAAAGTTTTCCCAAAACCATCAATAATAATGAATTTAATGTTCAATTCTATGTGTAACAATGAAGATTAATAAAATCATCAAATGAATGGTCTATAAATTGTCAAAACAAAACAAAAAAACTTGTGTTAAGTTATTTGTTTATGTAAGCATGTTGGAAATTGACTAGTATAAGCAATGCAAATAAAATTCATAAGCAAATTTGTGTTAAGTTGATGTTGTTTATATAAGTTTAAACATGAATTTATCTAAATTATGTTATGGTTTTCATTTTTTTCTTCAAAGTCATAAAAATTAAACTTTTTTATGCAACTCCCATCTAATTCAATGTTGAATTCTATGTCCAATTGTTATGATTAATAAAATCATTAAAGGAATTTAGATTATTGTCAAAAATTAAAAAAAATACTAAATATAAACATTTCAATATTAGCAAAATGAATATATTACCTAAGATAATGTAAAATGATGTAGAATCTTCAAAATGTCTTCATCTACATTGTCTAGCATGCAAATTGCTGGCAAAAAGGTGATGGATCAAGCATAGATTGGTACAATGAGTCAACTGCATAAAAAAGGTTTTTCTCTGTCGAATAAAGCGTTGAACCAGACAAAAGAAAAAGCATGTGGGCCTGAATCATAGGTTCAACCCCTATTTTACCATTTCAAGGTAAAAAACACATTTGGCACTTGCCAAATTTAGAGAGTGCCAAATTTGGCTCTTTGAAATGCTTTCACAATATCAATAGGAAGGGAGTGAGACTTGAGATAGAGAGAGAGGGGATATGAGAGAGAGATTACTCCTAGTAGCGTGGTAGAGACTAATACCTAAGAGCAATCGAGACTTGAGAGGGATACAGAGTTATCCAATTAGGGTTGGGGGAAAGACCTCACAATGGGAGAGGGGTTGGAGTGAAATAAATTTGTCTACCCTCTACCCTTCAACTGTAAACCGTAAACCCTTAAACCCTCAACCCTAAAACCATCAACCCTCTCTCTCTCAACCCTCAACCCTCTACCCTAAAACCCTTAAACTCTAAACCTTAAACCCTCTACCCTCAACCCTTAAATCGTAAATCGTAAACCGTAAAACCATAAAACCATCAACCCCATGTCTCTCTCCCTCTCAACCCTATCCCCTCT
>VDFB02086081.1:174372456-174467892 GCA_007258455.2 Sequoia sempervirens | reverse complement strand
CGAGAGGGAAAGAGACCTAAGAGAGGAGATTGGACTAAGAGAAAGTAGTCTAGGTTGCATGGGAGGGAGTGAGACCTGAGAGAGAGATACTTTAGAGGGATAAAGAGTTATCTAGTTAGGGTAATGAGTTAGAGAGCATATGAAAGCTAAAACATCAACTATCCATCTATGATCATAAACTGTGCACTCTAAGCATTATCAAAGTTGTTGACCAAAGAGGGGAAATTTAGGTTTTGTTCAAAGCAGGTCATTTGGCGCTTGCCAAATGACACATCACATTTGGCGTACGCCAAATTTGGTGCTTGCCAAATGTGATATGCCATTTGGCGAGCACCAAATTTGGCGCTCGCCAAATGACCTGCTTTGGATGTGTTAATTGACAAGATTTTCCAAATCTCATATTTTTGTATGTGCTCCCCATCTCATTTGCATGCCTTTCAATGCAAGTTTATTAAAAAACTATGATAGCATTAACCTATCTCTTAGCTATCTAAATATATAATTATTTTTTCATTTTGATTTAGTTAAGGTTTTGATCCATGGCTTCTATTGTAAATGCCTTCGTTTTTTCTCAAAAATCAACATGTGCTAGTTTTAGGATGGATTTTTACTCGTTCATTGAAATGTGAAACAAATTACATTTTTTGAAACTAGAATCCATTCTACACATGATGAAAAAAAAATCGATTAGTTTTCAAAAAATTTAGGGGGGAGCACACTCAAATTTCAACTCTTCAGGATGTGTCCACTTTGAAAATTCATAAAATATTATATATTCATTAAAAAAATTATCTGAAAGAACGAGGGTAAACTACATGGTGTTAGCTAATTTCTCAACATTGGGATTTTTGAAATTCTAAAAAAAATTTAATCAAAAAGTAGGGAGCCCTCAGGCGCTATGTTTTTTTTATAAAAAAGGACCTCTTGCCCACCCCACCCTTTTTGAGACCCTTCATCTTCATTAATTTCAAAAAAAAATAGTAGCTTAGAAAATAGACTCGGAGCACTTCAACTTTTGTTCTTGTTGCATCTTCAAATTTTGAGCCTAACTATCTTCATTTTCTCGTGCAAATAAGATTTTGTTGATTTCAGAAAAGTGGCATCTTAAGAGCCAAAACTGTGTCACAAATCCATGCACTTACCCATAATCCAATGAATCACAAAAGATATTTAATATTTAGAAAGAACCAAGCAATGTAGCAATAAAAATTTTACACAATGTATTGGGATTAGATGTGTCATAAACCTTGCAAGTACTAATGTTAGGAATAGCTATCTATTTGTATGTATTAATTATTTTTTCCTCATTTGTGAAATGTGGCTTCCAAATTATGACTTGGTTATTATGTCATGTTTATAATGCCTTTGAAAAATAACTTGCACCAATATAAAATTCACAAAACCACCTTTCTAGCAATATCTGGTTTACAAAAAATGGCCTCCTAGATTGCAAGTTATGATAATTTGAAAAAATTCCCTATTTGGGCTATAGGAGGGAAAAAAAGGCCCCTGGGGTGCTTATTTGTGATCAATCACGTGACTGTGTTTGTTTTCGATGCAAAATTAAAAATTCTTAAGGGTTTTTTAAATTTAAACCACCACCACATGTGGTAGTGGGTGGGTGGAGCCTGATGGTGGTGGTGTCTCTCGTGCATCACCTAGGTTTAACCCCTGCTATAGGTAGTATGACTGCGAGTAGCTAAGTTGTGACCAATGACTACCCAAAAACAAATAGCAGTAAAAAAAAGGACATTTTTTTTAAAATAAAACCAACAAATTAAAATCAATTCATACCACTAACGGGATTAATGTGATGTTGACCAAACAATATGACAGATGAAGACCTATGCCAACCAAGTACGAACCCCGTGCAAGATAGAGAATATACTTAGGAGTATGTCATAGAATATGCTCTGAATATGTTGATTTTGTATTAGAAACTGCAAATCTAACGATGTACAATACAATAGAGTCATACGATACAAATCCATATTGTACAAATTTTGTAAGAAAATGATGATTGACAACAAAAAAACCTTTGATGCACTAGAGACAAAAATATCCAATTTCGACGATTTGACAATTGATCTTAAGGTTTTTGAGTCTTTTGAATATGATGATAGAGTCATATTTGGCCCAAAGTGCTTTAAAAATTTAGCTACATCTTGGATTCGACAATTTTAACACTACTTGAAACCCTTGTAAATTTGACCAAATGTAATGAAATTTGATGAAACAAGAGGAAAACTTGACTTTCCTTGGTGTCTTGGATTCAACTGTGAGGTTCTTGAAACCCCAAAATGCACCCAAAAAAATCTTTAAGCCAAGATATGTCCCTAAAATTTGGGAATGAATCTACAACATTGGAGCTCTAATACCATGTAGGAGTTAATAGTGAACTCCCAACACCTTAGGTACAACTACTAGACCAAAATAACTTCTACAAGAGAGAAAACGACAAGAATAGCTTGCTTCATTATGGATGCAAGATTGCAAAATTGAATATAAAATGTACATGAGGACCCTTTGGTGCAGTCACGGTAGGAGGGTCCTCAAAGAGAACAATTCAGACCATACAGCAAGATTTACACAACATAAGCAACACAGAATATGGAGGAAAATGCAAATTCAAACATTATTATTATTAGAAATCTCAATTACAATTGGCCGACAACATCCGGGCTTACAGATTCGGCTCACAGGCTTGATATTACATTTACAACATACAATATTCCTATATGCTCCTTAATGTGAGCTAAAATATAACATCTCAAAATCTATTATTCATTTAACTTCTTTTCTATTGATCTATTACAATGATTTATATCACATCCAAAGATCTAGAATCATCAACATTGGCCAAAGATCATTACAATCTCCAATGAAAGAAAATGTAACATGTGCATGAAATAGGTCGGCCTCAAATTTGAAATTCTCCTCAACAGGTGCATAGGAAGAAGTGTGGACCTAAATTAAGGTCGGGGAACACTCCATAGAATAATTTGAATCACATCGTCAAGATCCGCAAGTTACGGGAAAGATCCACAAGCGATCAAACTAGCCGTTAGTTTAGAAAATTATTCTGGTGCCGGTTCAGGAAACTGCCATTAAATCCGGAAGCGATAACTTGTCGAAAAAAGATCCAATTGCGCTCAAATCTTGGAATAAGGAAAATGAACATGTCCATGATGTAAGCATAGATCCACAAGGTCTGGTGAGCAAATATGATGAATCCACCAACTTGAACTAAACAAGAACAAAACTAAATGAAAATATTTTTGGTTGATACAAGATTTCCAAGAACCAAGGATGCTCCTACATCAGACATCCGGGGTTATTTGAAAATTGAGTCCCTCAATTTGTTGGGGCTAAAGCGAAACCAAGATGGTCTACCTCAGCCTGAGAAATCCAAGAAGAATCCTCCACTGGTCTACCTTTCCACTTCACAAGATATTCTTTGTATTGTCTTCCACATGTTTTCCTCCCATCTTTGATATCTAAAATCTCTTCAGTCTCATCTGATTGTTGTTTGGGAAACTGATTCTCCAATTTTGCTTTATTATCTTCACTGAATTTTGCTTCATGGTACCAATGTAGATCTACAATGTTGAATATAGGTGATATACCCATGTCATCTGGTAACTCCACTTCATATGCATTTCCTGAATCAAATTTCTTCAAAATCTTACAGGGCCCAAACTTTCTCATCTTGAGCTTATTGTATGTGCCAACTATAAATCTTTCCATCCTCAAATACAACATCACTTCATTTCCAACTTTGAACTCCTTATGTCTCCTCTTTTCATCTACTTTCTCCTTATACTTTTGATTCATATCTTCCAATTGCTCCTTCACTTGAGTATGCACTTTCTTCATATGTTTTTCAAATTCCTCTGCTTTTGCACTCCTTTAATCTTCCATACTGATGTCTCTCAACACTAATATACCTCTAGGATGAACTCCAGTAACAATCTCAAAAAGTTGTCTTTCTGGTACTCCTATTCACTGAATTATTGTAAGAAAACTCTGCTTGTGCAAGGACTAAATCCCAACTTCTGGTCTTCTCTCCAACCAAACATCTCAATAAATTCCCCAAACTCCTATTTACTACCTCTATATATCCATCAGTCTGTGGTTGAAAAGTATAACTGAACTTTAAATCCATATTTATCTTCTTCCAAAGTGTCCTTCAAAAGTAACCAACAAACTTTGTATCTCTTTCTGAAACAATACTCCTAGGTAATCCATGCAATCTGACCACTTCCTTGAAAAACAAGTCTTCTACATGTACTACATCTATTGTATTCTTACAAGGTATGAAATGTGCCATTTTAGAAAATTATCCACCACCACAAATATAGAATCATTACCTCTTTGTGTCTTCAGCAAACCAAGTATGAAATCCATGCTGATATCCTCCCAAGGTCTCTTTGAAACTATCAAAGGATTATACAATCCAATATTCTGACTGCTCCCTTTTGCAACTTGACAAACTCTGCAACTCTACACAAATTTCCTAACATCCTTATGAATCTATGGCCAAAAGTAACTCTCACTTACCAATGCTATTGTCTTATCAATTCCAAAATGTCTTGAAAATCCTCCACTATGTTTTTCTTTCACCAAGTTATCTCTCATTCAAATTTGGGGTATACACAACTGATTTCCTCTTAACAACATATCCTCCTGAATGAAATAATCCAACCACTTACTCCTATCCTCCAAAATTGGTTTTTACAAGCTCTCCAAGGTTCTACAAAATTCGGGTCTTCCTCATACAAGTTCTTCAATTCATCAAAGCCTAGTACCTCCACTCTCATCTCTTTCAGTAAATTCCTTCTCCTACTCAAGGCATCAACAACTCTATTTGATTTTCCACTCCTATGTTTCAAAACAAAAGTATAACTCTGCAAGAATTCTACCCATCTCATGTGTCTTTGATTCAACTTACCATGATTGTTCAAATATTGCAACGCCTGATGATTCGTACACAACACAAACTCCTTAGGCAACAAGTAATGTCTCCACTTCTTCAAGACCTGAACTATGGCATAAATCTCCTGGTCATATACTAAATATCTTCTCCTAGCATCATTCAATTTCTCACTAAAATAAGCTACTAGTCTTCCTTCTTGACTTAATATTGCTCCAATTGCATTTCCACTTGCATCACAGTCTACCTAAAATACCTTATTAAAATATGGTAAAGCCAACACAGGCTGCTTAGTCACCTTTTGTTTCAACAACTCAAAACTCTAGTTTGCTCCAGATGTCTTCCTAAAATCTTTCTTATCTCCTCTCATTGTTTATGCTATAGGACTGCAAATAGAATTGAAATTCCTAATGAACTTCTGGTAGAAACTAGCCAATCCATGAAATAATCTTACCTCCCCAATGTTATCCAATGTAAGCAATTCAAAAATTTCTCTTACCTTCTCAGGATCCATTTTCAATCCATCCATAGATATCACAAATCCCAGATATACCAATTCTTCCTTCCTGAAACTACACTTCTTAATGTTTATCGGCGGCTACTCTTCTCTCAACCTCTGCAAAACTTGTCTTATATGTAACAAATGTTCTTCTCTACTCTTACTAAAAATAAAGATGTCATCCAAATACACAATCACAAGCTTACCCAAGAATTTCTTCAATACCTCATTCATCAGCCTCATGAAAGTACTTGGTGAATTTGTTAGTCCAAAAGGAATCACCAACCACTCATACAATCCTTCATTTGTCTTGAATGTTATCTTCCATTCATCCCCTTCTATGATTCTGATATGATGATATCCACTCTTCAAATCTATCTTTGTAAAGTATCTAGCTCCACTCAAACAATCCATAATGTCATCCATCCGGGGAAAAGGAAATCTATACTTCACCGTTATCTTGTTTATGGATCTATAGTATGTGCACATCCTCCATTCTCTATCCTTCTTAGGTGCTAGCATAGCAGGTACTACACATTTACTTAAGCTTTCTCTTATCAAACCCTTCCTCAACAACTCTTTCACTTGTCTATTCAACTCTACATTCTCTGCAGGTGTCATCTAGTGTGTTGCTTTATTAGGAAAACTAGCTCCAGGAATCAAATTCAAGAAATGACTAATACTCCTCACAAGTGGCAATCCATCAAGTACATTATCTGAAATGATCTCTTCATATTCTTTCAACAACTCCTTTATCTCCTCTAGTTGTTCTTCTACATTCTTCAAGTCTTCAGCCTTCTTAGGAACCAAGGCATAGCACATGTTCTCATGTCTCAATCCATCCAGGAATCACCTTCCATCAACCAAACAAATTCTAGCATGCGTACAAACCTCAACTTTAGGAACATCCTCCAATGGCAACAAAGTCTGCTTCATCCCATTAGAAACAATAGTATATGTATTCTTTTTTCCATCATGAATAGCCTATCTATCATACTTCCAAGGCCTTCCCAACAAAACATGGCATACATCCATAGGCATGACATCACACAAAACTTCATCATGATAATTTATTATCTTCAATTTCACCAAACATTGTTCACTTACCATTATCTTATGCTCATCTTGAATCCATGCTATCTGATGCTTCGGGTGTTTCAATCTTTCCAACTTCAATTTGGTCACCATCTCTTTAGAACCTAGGTTCTCAAAACTTCCACTGTCAACAATCACTTTGCAACATTTACCAGCTACCTTACATCTGGTTTGAAACAAATTCTTTTTCTGCAATGGTTCCTACTTCATCCCAATTTGACACAATACTCTTCTATTCACCAACACTTCTCCATCTTCTAGTTTATTAGATGATCTGACATGATCTTCCTCAACAAAGGTTGTTCTTCTATTGTTTTATGTCTTTTCACTTGTCCCTCCCTGATTACATTCAAATGCTCTATGTCCTCCACCACACTTAAAACAAGTTCCCCTGAATACTATTTTCTCCTTATCATCTTTTCTATAACCCTCATTCCGGTAGCCACCATATCCTCCTCTTCAGTAAGAATTTCCATCACCTCTACGATACGAATCATCATTCTTACTGACCTCCTTGTCTTTATTCTGATCTGCAAAAGATCCTCTTCCTCTTCTAGTAAAAACTCTTCTTCTCTGAAATCTTCCACCTCTTCCTCTCTGTCTCTACTCATGTCTTTTATTCAACTTCTCTTCTACCTTTAGGGCACACTGATATGCCTCTTCCACACTTTGCAACTTAATCAAACTAATTTCATCCTATATAGATGATCTCAAACCATTCACATATCTAGCTACTTGCTCGATCTCATCCTCTGAATGTACAGATCTAGTGTTCAACTTGTAGAAATCCTCAATATACTCTATCACACTTGACTCCTGCTTCAAATTCTACAAACTTTTGAAACAAACTAATCTGATAATCTGGAGGAATAAACTTTATCTTTAACTTATTCACCATCCGATCCCATGATTTTATCTTTTCTTTTCCTCTTCTTCGCCTATATGTCTACAAATGTTCCCACCAAAGAGATGCATGTCCTTTCAACTTTGTACAAGAAAATTTCACCTTATTATCTTCAATGGTACCTTCAAAATCAATATACTTTTCCATCTCTATTATCCAATCAAGCAATTCATCTGAATCCAACTTACCACTATAATCTGATGGATTGAAATGTGGCTTAGTATTTTCTCTAGTTAGGGATCTTATGAACTTCTCTTCTCCCTGATCTAGGACAGGATTTTCTCTTTCCCTTTCTTCCTGTACTTCTACCTCTTCATCACTCACATCATCAACTGGTCAACCTCTCCTCTGGGCCGTTTCGACTGCATCTAATCTAGTAGGAATTCCTCTCAACATCTCCATTAAAGCTATGTTTTCATTTCCACGCACTCCATTTCCTCTAACATTTCTTCTTCCTGCCATCTTTACACAAGTCCTCTGTAGTTGCAGATTGGATCCTCAATCTGCCACCCCACAACAAATCTTCAACAAGAATCCATGAATTTTGGCGATCTCTCATGAATCGAATCTCTCTCTGATACCAATCTAGTGCAATCACGATAGGAGGGTCCTCAAAGATAACAATCTAGACCATGCAGAAAGAGTTACAAAATAGAAGCAACACAAAGTATGGAGGAAAATGCAGATTCAAACATTCTTATTATCATAAATCTCAATTACAATCGGTCGGTAGCATTCGGGCTTACAAATTCGGCTCATAGGCATAATATTACATGTCCAACATACAATATTCCTATATGCTCCTTAATGTGAGGTGAAATATAACATCTCAAAATCTATTATTCATCTAACTCATTTTCTATTGATCTATTACAATGATTTATATCACATCTAGAGATCTAGAATCATCTACGTCAGCCAAAGATCGTTACAATCTCCAATGAAAGAAAATGTAACATGTGCATGAAATAGGTCAACCTCAAATTTGAAATTCTCCTCAACAGGTGCATAGGTTGAAGTGTGGACCTAAATTAAGGTCGGGGAACACTCCATGGAATAATTTGAATCACACCATCAAGATCCACAAGTTATGGGAAAGATCCATGAGTGATCAAACTAGTCGTTAGTTTAGAAAATTATTCTGGTGCCAGTTCAAGAAACTGTCATTAAATTCGGTAGTGATAACTTGCTGGAAAAAAGATCCAATCACACTCAAATCTTGGAATAAGGAAAATGAACATGTCCATGATGTAAACATAGATCCACAAGGTCTAGTGAGCAAATATGATGAATCCACCAACTTGAACTAAACAAGAAATGAACAAGAACAAAACTGAATGAAAATATTTTTGGTTAATTCAAGATTGCCAAGAACCAAGGATGCTCCTGCATCACCCTTGCTTATAAAGGAAATATGAGAGATAAGATTGCAACATGTGTTTTAATCCTATGTTATGAGACAATTAACTTGAAAAAAAGTCAAAAAGATAAGATATGATAAGATCTTATCTAGAAAACTAAGACTTCTATAAAGATTCTTAGAGCCTAAGTAAACTTAACATGTGAATATGTCCCCTACTAGGAATCATCTAGGTACAAGTGTTAAAAAGGTGTGTGCCCTTGGTCTCCTTGTGATGTGCAGCGCAACACTTAGTTTTGTGACATGGCTTAACCGCCTCCTATGGATTCATTAACTCTAGTGGTTGTATCGAGCATTAATAGGTCGATCTTTTGGTGCAATGGAAACTGTTAGTGCAACAATTGGTATCAAAGCCTAGGTCATAGGTTCAAACCCCTCACTTGCGCTAGGGGGGATTGTTGCAAGGTGTGCGCCCTCGGTCTCCTTGTGTTGTGCAGTGCAACGCTTGGGTTCGTGAGATAGCTTAACTGCCTCATGTGCAATCATTAACTCTGACAGTTTTATCGAGCATTAACAAGTCGATCTTTTGGTGCAATGCAACTGTCTATGCAACATCAAGACCTTATTCTCACCAACATAATTCATTATTGTGGTGCTTCTTGTTGGGTTTCTAAACTATGATTTTCTCCAATGGTCGATTGTTTGGAATTTTGGATTTTGGATTTTGATTTGATGTAAGTGCCATGGAAGAATCTACATTTTATCTCTTGATGTCTATGATATGTTTGTGGGTGATCCCAAATAGTGAGTTACACTTTTTGGCCAAACTTGACATTCAACTAAGCTTTTTTAACTAAATCTTCACTTTCAGACACCTATAGCTGCTAAACCATAAAGAATTTGAAGATGATGCAAACTAGTGATTTGTGACATTTTGTCTGTTGATTTTAATTTATTTTTTTAAAATTTTGGAATCAAATTGCATTTATTTTTTCACCTCCTTCAATAACTAGTTTTTAACAATAAACAACATTTTTAAAGAGTGACGTTTATTGTATAACACATTTTTTTTCTATTAAGGATCAAATACTATTTTTCTGAATTTAGATTTGTAATTACAATATCTAGCTCCTTCATTTGGTTTCATAGTGTTTTATTAAATATTATTTTATTAATTAAGTTTTGAAGTCAAACCAATTACAATTTAGACATAGGTTTACTGTATAACACATAACTTCCTTTGTATGTATCAAAATTCAAAAAAAAATTGTTGGATCAAGGACATAAATACAAGAGTATAGATATTTTTTAGATTTTTTTTGGTAATCTACTATTTTTCCACATGTACGAAATAGAGAGCTTGATTTTCGATGAAAAATCTACATTCACAAGAAATAAAAAATAAATATAATAATCAAATTAAGTATATTTAAAATTATACTTTTTGGGAAGCTTATAATGACTACATACTTACAAAACATAAATCTTAAATGAATTCATTTGATCCCCCAAAAGGTAAATCAAACGTGGTTTTTTATCAGCATTTTGATAGGTGTATTGGAGACTCCATTATAGGTATGGTTTAAAACTAGCAGGGTTCTATCCAAGGGGGTTTGATCAAACCCTCTTCAATTGAAACCCTTTAAATGGATCCTTTCAATGCTTAAATTATTATATTTTCTAAAAATATGCGAATTTAGCAAAATTCAGGATGTCCCAAAAAGTGTAACCAATTATTGTGGCAACACCCTTATTACTAATACAGTGTTGTGCCTACCTGTTTTTGGCACTAAGCTTCATGGATTCACGTTGTCTTGATTTGAGATTTGAGTTGCACAACTTTTTGAATTTCTTATACCTACAAGTTGCATACAAAACTTAGATGTGGGTTGTATACCCATAGATCTCTATAGTGTTGATGATATCTTATTGCAACATGGTTTGGATATATAATATTTAGATATCGCGGCATTCCAAATTTTGGTTTGGTGGTCCTTCGGCCATCATGATGCATTGTAGTGTAGAAATGACATAGCAAGATGGATGGATGAAGTACTTTGGGATGTTAGAAAAAACCCTATAAGAGTACTTTGGGTCACTTACAATTAGATTCTCCTTGAACTTGTAGCAATTATCTTCTTTTGGAGATAGTGGTATTACTTTCGCCTTTGCAAACTCTTGATGTTGTTTTTGGGTGATCATTAGTTAAGAGATGTTCATCGCAATGCCATGGGAAGATCTAAATCACTTGTAGTGGGAGCTTTGGCGATGATGCAATATTGTGTCATGGAAAACTAGATCTTTTATTTTTTGTTGTCATAGTATGATATGGGTGCTCATAGGAGTAAATTTGCCTATTTGAGGCAGATGATCTCCTATGAAGAAGATGCCAATCATGACATCATGAAGAGCTCCTAAATTTTGCATTGTTCATGTGTAGAGAGAGCTTTAGTAGTGGGTTGTGAAAACATACTAGTTGTGGGTCATAATCATTTTCTTGAATAATTATGGAGTTATTTTACACTTGGAGTTTGGCATATTATGATCAATTATGCACATGTTGTTACTAGTCAAATGTGGGTGAGACTAGACACCTCTTGATTATGGAGATCATGTGTTGGAATGGTGACTCTTTGATGAGGTTTTAGCAAATAGATTGAGGAGCCTTCACTTGCAATTGCACAAGTTCAACACTGACCTAATGAGGAGATTATTCATGGAGAGAGTCTATGTGACCCAATGCATCTCAAAAGGAGCAATCTCATTCCCCACTCTTGTTCCACTTGGCAAAGAAATATTTGAGAGTTATTTCCCACCCAGCATTTAGATGTATTTTGTTTTCTCATAGTAATGAGTCTTGAGTTGTGGATGCCAATTTTGGGGGGGCTTATTGATGATTACATGGCATGGTGCTTTTTTCTTTGTTTTCTCATAGGAATGAGCTATAGTATGTCCTCCAAACTATACTTTAGAGTGGGAGTGTCCTTCAAATTGAGCTTAAAAGTGTCCTTTAGAGTGAGCTCCAAATTGTGTTTTGAAGTGTGCTATGGAGTTTTGGTTATGAGTGTAAACGATGGTTTTGGGCATATTCCATAGTCGTGGGAAAGCTTATTAGTTTGATTTCCCTTCCCTTGAGAAGTTTACATCCTTGCAATTTTATTGATTTCTAGATGTTGTGTTTGACCTTGGGATTGAATAGTTGGATGTTGTTAAGGATTTTTTGTTTGGGGTTTTGGAAGCGAGGATCTTACTTATCACAACTTGAGCACTTGGTGGTGTTGGAAAAAGGACATGGTATGTGATATGACTTGTATTTTTTCTCTCTACGATCTTATGTTTCTACCTAGAGTTTCATATTCAAGGAACATCAAATTTGAAGTTTGTATGAAGCTATCATGATCACAATGTTTGTAGTCATTTAGTGTTGTTCTACTTCATTATTTTTAGCACTAGTATGTGGGTTCTTTAATCTCTATTATTTTTAAGGAGAACATTGGAGAGCCAAGCTGATTAAAAATGAGAGTAAGCAAAAATTTAGAGGAAGTATGTTCTATTTTGTAGAATTTTGGTTGCATTTTGCAAATCATTGTTTGTGTTCTCCAATTCTAGTTTGGATGAGATAAGCCACATCTTTTATGAGAGTGTTGGTGAAATTTGTGTTGCTTTGGTTGACACCAAACTAAACATTGCCCATATAGTGGGAGTCTTAGGAGGTATATGTATCCTTAATGGATATAATATCAAGGGTCTTCATTTTTGCACATTGGTATGTTTGTTACCATGTGAGATAGTAACCATGAGCAAGATAGTGGATTATACACAAACGAGAATGGATGTCATTAGCAAGTCTATTAATGGTTGGGGTTGGTTGGATGTGAGTGACTAGTTGTATTCGCTATTCTCACCAGACTGAAGAATGTGGTGAATACTCAATCTTATTTTGGAAATGGTCGGACTCATGGGAATGCGTCTTGATGACAAGTTGATGTACTCCATATTTGATTAAGTAGGTTTCGAGAGTACTCATTAGTTGGTTAAGTAGCCCCTAAGTAAAATATATATATGGTTTTGAGTGCTTTCCAAATTTATTGGGAATGCTTCAAAGTGTGCTTCAAAATTGATGTTGTAGATGTCAATGTGAAGACTATGAGCACAATGCAGTTTAATTGAGATAGCATAGTGATACCATTGGTGGATAGTTCATGAAATTTTTGGACCTTCATTTTGTTCTACCAAGGTATACAACAAGTGGGAGAATATCAAGATTAGGTATGTAATATAGCTTCCAAGTCCTAATGTTTGAAACATTTGTTTATTTATTTATTAATTATTTTGTACTCATTTAGGAAATGGAGTGTTCCACCTATGACAATCATTATGCCATGTGTGTCTTTTTATGATGTGTGCAAGAAGATGTGAGAATATAATTTCATCATGGCATTGTAAGATGTGGGAGTTAATAAGACACTATGATGCACGTAAGAGCATGATTACAGGGAGTTAAAAAGTGGACTAGGAATCTTGATCCACGTATAATACATGCTATGGTGTGTCGAAGCATCTTTCTAAAGGAGTGAAAAATAATGATTTAAAATGAAGTGTGGGTCATGTTATTTTTGGACCTCAAGTTTGGGCCATTGGTAATAACTTTAAGGGTTTTTTAGGCCTTCTTGACTCTATACACTTAGTGCTTGAGATAGAAGCATTGAGAAGTTTTCATATACAGTTATAATCTTGGATTTCCTCCAAAGAAGTAGGTTGATATTCTCCATGTTGAAGCAAGTGTTTGGAAGTGTATATGCGTAGTTGACTAATACATTGATTTTGTGCTTTGGAAAGTGGGATTTTTTACCCAAAAGAGTTTTCCCCAAATATATTGGTGTCTCTTCTCTTTTATCTATGCTTTTTGTTTTCTTCCCCTGTTATTGCTCTTAAAGTTTGATTTTACATGTCATTATGTTACTAAAACTTTCACAGATCTAATATTTGTATTTCTTTCTTCTAAGGGCTAATGTGGGAAATGAATTATGTGCCTTGATTTTGCTTTATGGGCATAGTTTGTTTGAACTTGTATTATGGTGTTTGTTTGGTAAATCTTATGATACTAGAGATACATATTGGGTATTTTCCTAACACAATCTAGACCTTTGATTAACTATCTCGAAAAGTTACAAAAGACATAAACATGACTAAGTTACAAGATTTAGAAAATCATTAAAATATCACATTGGTTGGATGAAAAACTAGAACCAAAATCAAAACAAATAAGTTACTAGTTCACTAAGGATTAACAACCTAACAACTAAGAGTAAAAAGAATCCAACTTTTTACTTTTCTTGCTCAAATATAAAATCTATAATATAAAAATTTTGATGTAGGAAATTAGAACTAAAGCTAACCTATGCCTAATCCTATATAGGTTATGAATCATCACCACCTATTTAAATGCCAACCTATTTTCAATATGTTAGATGTGGTCAACAATTGAGTAAGCAACCTACCTAATATTTTAACTTTGAAACATGTAAAATACACAATGGGTAAGACATTCTATTGATTACACATTCAATGCAACTTTGTCAACTTCATAACTAGCATGGTGACACTAAATGAAATCATTTCTAACAAGCCCAAACACCTTCAACCCTATATGTATAGGTTCATCTCTATTGTCCTTATAGGAAAGGAAATAGTTGAGTAGTCTAACATCATCAAGAATTCCAACCAAACACAATTAATCAAATTTTGTACTATTAGTCACTTTATGGTATCATACCTAGTTTGTATGTTAGCTAGAAAATGCATGTTTTCCAAGGTAAACAAGGATGGGAACTCAAATTATAATTTCTACAATTAATCATAATAGAAGGAAAGAATGAATTATTTAAAACGTGAACTGATACATTTATTTTCTCTATGACAAGGACATGGGTAGTAACTTTACTCAAAGGATTTGAAAGATGACATGATCATCATAAGTGCATGGTTGGAAGGATAGGTAATATAGCACAACTTTACATACATGAAGGTCTACAGCTTCAATGAATGACCTTATATATTTGTATGATATGCCAATGACAATCTAGATGGAATATGCAAAAAATTGGCTCATGTACATCAAATTTTAACCAATACACTCAAAACTCCATTCACATTAGCTCCTATTAAGGTAGGAATTCCAAACACAAGATTATTGATACAATTTGAAATAGTTTGAGAAAATATTTGTATGACAATTATGGCAATATTGTGGTGGTTTAGGACCAATTGTGATTTGGGGAGGTAAGCCACATAGATCATAGTAAAGTTAACATTATTCAAGTTTGGGATTTTGGCAAAATAAAGGACCCAAGAATATTTATAGAAAAAGGCTCCTTTCATATTCTTGTCTATTTTCAAAATCATTTTTCCATTGAGGCATTGCCCAAGGTGGATTGGTCTTAAAGTGTGTATTCCTCCATCAAGAATAAAACAAAGGTTGTAATTAATCACATAATTTCATGGGTCAAGAGAAGTATAGAATGCATGAAGAAGGTAACGGTGGTTAAAGGACAAGACTCGTCCATGACTAGCTCATTGGCCTCTAAGTTGATCCCCACAAAGCATAAGTCTACTTCTACCACCATATCACATGAAATGTCACAAGTGTCTCTAGTAGTGTCATGAGTAGAGCTTATGGAAGACTATAAAATCTTGTGGCAATTGAGACACTTCAACTACTTTGAATGTCATAACCATCCTCCCTTATTACCTCAAAGGATAGCTATTGTTTTGCAAAATGTATATATTTGTCACCCTCAACCCTCAAACATTGATGCATGTGTTCACAATATAACTTTGAATTCCTTTATTTTTCTAAGAAACATTACCCAATAGTACTTCTCTATGGTTGACCCTACTCAAAAAGAAACACTTGGGATTGTGCAAGCTCAGGTCTTAGAAGGAGGTACACTTATGCATAAAGGGAAGTACTTGAAACCATAGCTCCTAGATTAGTAGAACATGTCTCAAATCCCTAAGCTAGCATGAATATGCAATTCTTTCAACTCCTCCCTCATATTTGGTGTATTAAACAAAATGTTTCATGTCCTTGCAACCTTAATGGGTAGAACAACTAGTCATTAAGAGGAACTACTAAATAATGAAATTCTTGGTTATTATGCAATACTATATTATTTAACTTAAACCTCTATAGGAGAAAATATAGCCCACGACATTTGTATAAATGATTATAATTAGACTTATCTAGAAATATTCATACCTTAGATTGATAAAAGAAAATAGAAAATGTTGGTGTCAAATTACCAAGTTCAAATGAAAGTCATCCACTCCCATCTACAAGCCTTACAAGATGAATGAGAGGCAATCATATCTTTGAATCAACTTTGATCACTAGTCTTTTTTCTACTAATTTTGTGTTGATATCGGAGTTGGTTATTTATTGTTTTATGATGTAGTTTTTGTTGTAAATTTGTTGTAGTGATGTTGTCATTGTTTCATTGCATAGCTATTTTATTTTGAATCTTTCTTTTTTGGGATGTTAAAAGGTTGGGGCCCTTTCAAAAACCCCTTCTATACCTTTTATAAAAAAAAAATACCCAATTCAAACAATTTATTCAATGAAGATTTTGAAACCAAAATTTGTTTTTTTCTCTTTGTTATGTAATTGTTTATCCTATTTCCTTTTAATAACTATTATTTTTTCTTCATTTTCATCTAGTATGATATTGAATGTCAAGAAAGATCAAATGCATTCCATGCCTACATATTGATCTAAGCCTTATTTTTTATTTGAAGCAACATGCAATTTCCATAATTTTATATAAATTCACAAACAAGGTCCTCTATTTGTTCAAACATTTGTACTTGCTATAAATATAATTTCTATCATTATAAATAACAAATAAATGGAAGACTTGTTAATAATAGGACTTTGTCCTATGTTGTGCTGTAAATGACAGCTTTAAATATTAATAATACCTAAAATTCGCATCTTTAATGAAGTAAATTATGTGTTCCTTAAATAAATCTTTTTTTAAAAAAGATGAAATTTATTTTGTTAAAGACCTTTTTCTTTTATTAGTATTTACATTTCATTTTTCATGCCTTCTTATTTGAACTTCTAATATTTTTTAATCATGTGCATATGTTATAATATGAGTTTATTTTACTTTTTCAAAACCTAATCTCTTAAAAGTATAAGTATAATATTATTTTGTGCTTGTTTGTTAGTTATTCATTGTTTATAAATTCTAATATGTTTAGAATTATGGATTTTATTAGTTTTTATTTTTTTTGTTCACTATTTAATTGAAATTTATAATATAAATTCTCAAAAATAAAATAAAATTTATTTTTAAAAAGAAAAATCTTATTTATGTTTGATAATGTCATCTTTTTCTCAATCATTTAATTTTTTGAAATCATGATATTCATATGATTTCTCTCTTTTAAAGATCCAACATTTTCAGATTTAATTTCAAAGAGAGTTAACCACAAACTTTTAAATAATAGATCTAATTGACTTTAGTATTATTATCTCTAATATTTTATATTAAAACTCTTAAAAAAATACTAATTATATATTTTAACAAAAGATCTTTTCGAGAAGGGGTGGCCCTTGGTGAAATGGTGGGGCTTATTGCCTGTAGTGCCAACAACCAAGGTTCAAACCTCATGGGGTCGCTCTCTACCGTGTCAACAATTGAGATTGGGGGAGACCCTGTGGTGAAATGGTGGGGCTTCATGCCTGTAGTGCCAACAAACAAGGTTCAACCTCACGGGGTCGCTCTCTACTGTGTCAAAAATTGAGATTGCTTACACTCAAATTTTAAAAAGAGTATGTTGTAAATTTAAAAAATGACGCAGAGAAGAGCGAAAGAGCAAAATTTTGCAAGAAGGCATAGAGAATCTAGGGTAGCAAGCGAAAAGGGTGAGGTTGATGATGCGGCTAAGAATGTTGGGAAGGAAATGGTGATGTCTGTTCTATCCCCCATCCAATCCATTGATTTGACGGATGAAGTTGCAGAGGAGAGATTGATGTTAGATGAATTGGCAATCATCGCCAGGGTGGTTGGTCCTAGATTCGGGAGATACAGGATTAGGGATTAGATTGCAAACAATTGGAAGCAGGCAGAAATCATAAAATTCATGCCTAAAGGCTTCTTCATTGTGGTATTTCAATCTGCGGAAGCAAGGGTGGCAATCCTTGAGCATGGGTTATGGATGATGGAAGACTTTCCTCTGTACATGCAAAAATGGTGCCCTAACTTTGATGCGGCTAAGCATGACCCTTATGACAGGCCTGTGGATTAGAATGTACAACTTGTCGTTGGAGTATTGGGCAGAAGAGTGCTTGGTGAAGATTGGTCGTTCACTTGGGACGCTTGTGAATGCTGATATTGGCATTATTGAAGGCGATTCTTACGTGTATGCACAAATCCAAATTGTCGTGGTAAGGAAAATACCTTTGGAGGTCCTTTTGTGTGTGGGGGAGTCGGTTTGGATCCAGTCTATGGAGGTTGAAGCGGAAAAACATTTCTGCTCAAATTGCCAAAAAAGGAACCACGATTCTGATGGGTGCAAGCTAGAAAAAAAAGCAAGATGGTTTGGCAGCCGAAGGTCTAGATTCTCCCTGAGCTTACTGCCCAAAAGTGTGGTAATAGGGATGCGGATGGTGTCCCTGATACTTCTAGGATCGACAGTGCACTCGTTGCTTCAAGATTGGGGATCCCTGATTCTCCTCCGCCAGAACAGTCAAACGGTGTTTCAGATCTGGTAAAGTTGGCCTTGGTCCCCGGTGAGGTCGTTTCCCCCATGTTGGTGGCTGATTCAAATTTGGATGAAGAGGAGGCTAATGAATTGGATATTATTGACCCTCGGTGTATCAGCCAATCGGCAGCACAATTGATCGGTAAGGCTAAGAAAAGTTGAGGTCGCAAAACTGACAAACAAAAAAGGGAGGAGGCTAGGGGGAAAGGGTACAAGAGCATTATGGATTTCCTGACATCCAAGGGAGGAAAGGCCTCCCTTGGACAGCCATGAGGATCCTGACAAACAACGCTTACTTAAGCGTCATCTTGAGCGTACAAAAGCGGATGTTATTCTGCTTCAGGATCAAAGATCAATGCGGTAGAAGGTGATAAGTTTTTGAGGTACTGTAAGCTATGGAAAGGTTTTTTATGGATGTTATGGGCTCGGCAGGGGGCCTGGGCATTCTGTGGTTGGTGGATAGAGTTGATGTGGAGATTCGCTGTTGTAACCAGAATTGGATCCTCGGCTGGGTGAGTTGTAGATTGATGGATTTTGGTTTTCCGGTGGTGAATGTATATGGGCCCTGTAGAACGGATGAGAAGGCCCATGTTTGGAATGAAATCGGTCTTGGGCTGAAACCATATGGTAGTAACATGGAAATTTTAGGAGGCGATTTTAATGCAATTTTGGACTTGAATGAAAAAAGCGGGGGGTTGCGTAAGGAAAACAAGGCAATAATGGATTTTAGGGAGTTCGTTTCCTTGTTATCGCTGGTGGACTGTGTCCCAAAAAATAGACTGTACATGTGGACCAACCGTAGGGCTAGATTCACAAACATTTCTGAGAGACTTGACCGATTCCTGGTTGGTGTGGGGTGGCAGGTTGATGCTTTCTCTTGCATCTCTTTGATCCTACCGATTGTGGTTTCTGACCATTTCCCTGTTGAGCTAATTTTGAGGCTAAGTGAGAGACCAGTTAAAAGTTATTTCAAGTTCGAGTCAATGTGGTGGCGTGACTCTAACTTGATAAAGTTGTTGAAGTCTTGATGGGCGGAGGATTTGGTGCATGGGGGAACTCCCAGTTTTCGGCTTGTTAGGAAGATTGGTTTCATCAAAAGGAAATTGAGGGACTAGAATCGTCATAGCTTTGGTAACCTCTTCTCGAAGAAGCTTAAAGTCGAAGCTGAGATGGAACAACTCAACGAATATGTGATAAGAAATGGGATGTCGCTCAAGGAATTTGAGCGCGAAAAGGTGTTAAAATCATCGCACTCTGAGCTGCTTGCTAGGGAGGAGTTATTCTGGAGAGACAAAGCTCGTGAAATTTGGCTCAAGGATGGCGATCTGAATACAAAATATTTCCATGTGGCCACTAGAGCAAGGAGAGTTCAGAACAGAATTGAATCCATTAAGAAGTCGGATGGCTCCTTTGTTTCTGACCGGGCGAGTATTGAGTCTGAAGCTGTGGCCTATTTCTCATCCCTGCTCGTGGCTCCATCTAATTCTATTGGCTTAGATTGGTCTATTTTGGATCACATCCCAAAATTGGTTGGCGAGGAGGACAATAGATGTTTGCTAAAACCTTTCACAAGAGAGGAGCTACGGCTTGCTACTTTCGAGTTGGGTCCGGACAAAGCGCCAGGTCCGGATGGGATGCCGGCGAAATTCTTTCAGAATGGTTGGGAGTTTGTTGCAGAAGACATTTGGAAGTTTGTTGAAGACTTCAAGAAGAGAAAAAAGTTTGTGCGTGACATTAATAATACAATAATCACATTGATTCCTAAAAAGCCTGTATGCTCCTCTTTCGCTGACTTTCGTCCCATTTCAGTATGTAACTCTATTTACAAAATTATGGCGAAGGCATTAGCAAATAGGGTAAAACCTCTTCTAGGGTCACTGATTTCTGAAGAGCAGAACGGTTTTGTTTTGGGGAGGGAGATAATGGATTGTATATTTTTGGCTGCTGAGGCCATCCACACTATCTCTTCTGAGAAATTAAAGGGTATGTTGATCAAACTCGATGTGAGTAAAGCGCCTGATCGTGTCAAATGGTGTTTTCTGTTGGAGGTCTTGAAAAGGTTTGGCTTTGCTCAAGGCTGGGTGGATTTGATACGAACGTGTATCACAACACCAAGGTATTCAGTTGTTGTGAATGGTTTGTTGTGTGGCTTCTTTGAAGCTTCTAATGGGTTGCGTCAAGGGGACCCATTATCACCTTTCCTGTTTGTGATCATGGCCGAGGCTATGAGCAGATTCTTCTGTAGTCTGAGGAATTCTAGTTTGTGGAAGGGCATTAAGGTTGCTGATGGATTGGATTGCGTGACGCATTCTCAATTCGTGGATGATACGTTATTGGTGGGGGAGGCATCGGTAAGTGAAGCTGAGGTGATTGGGATGGCTTTGAATATGTATGTTGATGCTTCGGGCCAGGTTATTAATAAAGCAAAATCAATGATTTATTTCTTTAACACGAAGAAGGCTGTGTAGAAGAAAATTTCAAATAAACTGGGTTTCATGATTGCTAGCCTTCCTTCTAAGCATCTTGGGTTGCCGCTCTTCCAAGGGGGCTGTAAATCGGTGTACTGGGATGAAGTTTTGAATAAGTGTCGTATTAAGGTAGAGGCATGGAAATGCAATTGGTTGTCCTTTGCTGGTAGAATCCAGAAAATCAAGTCAGTTTTGGCGGCCATCTCGATTTACACATTGTCCTGTTTCAAAATGTCAAACAAAGTGCTCAGGTGTTTGAATGGTTTCCTTAAAATGTTTTTGTGGGAAGGCTCCAAGGAGGTTAGGCGGATTCCGTTGGTTAGTTGGGACACTGCTTGCCTTCGAAAAGAAAATGGGGGAGCGGGACTTCGGGATATGGAATTGGTTAACAGGGCGCTGGGAGCGAAACTCCGCTGGAAGATGATTAAAGAACCTGGGAAACAGTGGTGTAAGATAATTCAAAGCAAATACTTGGATAGTAGATGCCCTTGGAGAATTGTGACGATGGCCAATAGAGGTGAGGGGTTGGCAATATGGAGGTTTATATGGGATAACAGGCAGATCATCTCGGACCACGTATCATGGAGAATAGGCAACGGAAAAACTGCACTTTTCTGGCGTGACTCTTAGGAGGGACATGCCTCACTTTTAGAAGAATTCAGGGATGCAAGTTGGATCTCGGTAATGGAAGAGAAATTTGGTTCAAGAGTGGCTGGTTATGTGGTCTTGGATGGGTTGGGTTGTGGTGATAGGCTTGGGTGGAGAAATCTAGATTGCCTCCTCATTCCGTCTGAGGATCTCCAAAAACTTCTGATGGTTCTTGGGAGGAGGAAAGTAAGGTTATCAGTTGATGAGGATGATTTGATCTGTTGTGCAACCAAGTCTGGTGCTTACTCGATGAAGCTTGGGTACGATATCCAAGTGGTCTCCAAAGAGAGTAAGGATTGGCCCTCGGTTTTGTGTTGGAGCTCGAAGGTTCTTCCAAAAGCTAGTGCATTCCTATGGACGACGCTACATGGTAGAATCCTAACCAGAGACAGGTTGGCTAAATATGGAATTCAGGGACCTACGATTTGCCCTTTATGTTGGAGGGATGGTGAGTTTGCAAATCATATATTGTTATCTTGCCAGTATGCTTCTCAGTGTTGGGACTGGCTCCTCAACTCGTTGGGGTGGTGTACCCCTAGACAGATGGATCTTTCCTCCTTTCTTGCAAGTTGGCCACAGGGGCCGCAGAAGGCGCTTTGGGGGGACATTTGGCAGGTTGCCCCTTCCATGGTGGTATGGCATCTATGGAAAGAACGGAACAGGCGACTTTTTAATGATTCATGTATGGATGTGGGTCCACTGATTGGACGACTAGAGTCGGCAATATGCAAAGTCGTGAATGCTAAATGCAGACCTAGCTCAAGAACATGTTTCTCCAACTAGGATATCAATATACAAAAGATCTGGCCGTCTCTTTGTCCCCCAAAGTTTGACTTCTCGTCGGTATCTAGAAAGAAAAAAGAGGTCAAATGGCTGCTTCCTCATCCGGGTAGACACAAACTTAACTTCGACGGGGCTACGAAGGGTAACCCTGGGATGGCAGGTGTTGGGTGCTTAATTCAAGATGAGGCTAGTAATTGCGTATGGGCACTAGCTAGGAGGTTGGGGATTTGCTTCGAACAATGAGGTAAAAATGGAAGCCCTTGCTGCTGGTCTTGATCTTTGTGTGTCGAAAGGCATAAGGCTAGTTGAGATCGAAGGGGATTCGGAAATAATTATCAACGCTGTTAGAAGAAATAAAGTGCAAAATTGGAAGTTACAACGCAGGCTTAAACAAATTAGTGAAAGTTTAAGAAGGTTGGATTATTTCTCCATTGCACATGTTTACCGAGCAACCAACGGGGCTGCTGAGTTGCTTGCCAATTTGGGTGTTGTTTTGTCGAATGATGAATGTATTTTTGATGGTGCAAGTCTTCCGGTGGAGGTAGAATATGTAATCAGTGCAGAGAAAGGCTTGGATGTTGGTTAGAATTTCCAAGATGGGGCGGTAAATTTTTAGGCTTTAAAACATGATGTTTATGGTTGTGCCCTCTATCCTCTTTACCTATGTGCGGCGGTGTGGCTTTGCGGTTTCATCGTGCTTGCTAAATTTTTCTTGGCGGCCTAGCATTCCTCTTTGGTCTGTTTGGTGTGGCTGTAGCATCAAGTTTTGTTGTTTCTTGAGTTGGCCTCCTGCATTTTTGGTAGGTGTGGTTTGGCTTTGTGATTATGTGCTTTCAATTTAATTTTGGGAGCTACCCCCTTGGTAGCACTTACCTTACAAAAAAAAAAGATCTTTTCAAGAGAAAAATTGCACTTTGTAAAAAAGAAATTATGAATCATCTAATTAATTTTTGTGTACTATAACTATTTTTTTACTTCTATTTTATTATTTTATTAAAATTATTAATAATTTATTTTAGCAAAGATCCCTTTCAATCTACAATATATAAAAAAAAATTGCACTGTCTTTTTTTTTCTTTTTAGTCTCCTAAATTTTTGTCCTATAATTGTTGTTTTACTTCTATTTCATTGATTTGTTAGCCAACCATATTCTATGACATCTTTTACCAAAACCCAAAGTCCACTAAAGCTTACGTACTTCGAAAATTGTTGCAAACATAGAATGTCCACTTGATCCTAACATCTTAGAATGTCTATTTGTTCCCATGAAGCTTTAGCATTTAATAGAAATTGCTATTGCAATCACTTCCAGATGGCATCACTTCCATGTTACCATCCGACATTATTCTTGTTAGAAAACTTTCACGGCTTGCCACTTTTTTCAAAGAGTATTGACTACCTTTGCAATAGAGGGATTTTGGATGCTGGTAAATCTAACTTGTAATTGCTTCGCATTTTCTTTAGTAATTCTGAGAAATCTTGTATTTTGTTATCTGATCCAAATTAGATCATATTCTATACGTAATATTGGATGGTTGAGCAATTGTAGTAAAAATCACCCGAATGAGAAATGCAGTAGTCATGTTGATCACCTGAATCTCGAGAAGAACAAATGTCAATTATCTGACTGCTCGCTCGGCAGAATGAGTATCTTTTGGAACGGATAAGGCCCCCACTACATTATATAAAGCGTAGAGTGGTGCAAATTGAATGAATCTCCTCCCACTATAGAGTATAAAACACATTATATAAAAATGATATGAAATGAAAGTAAAGTTTTTAATTACATTCGTGAGACCAGCCAGTTTATGAGATTCAAGAAATGGAACTAAAATTGCATTTGAAAAAAAAAAACTGATGACCCCATCAATTTCTTCTTGTTGTTTTCTAATTTTTTGTTGATTTTGTTTCTTCTACTATGTATTTTGATCAAGTAACTTGTTTTTGTTATCTTCTCCTCTTCAAACAAGGCCGCTAGCGATTTGACTTTTAGCAAACCTGCGTAATTGTACTGAATGTCCTCATAAGCCTTACACTACATAATGTAGTGCCACTCCGTCTCCACTAATCCCAAAGAGAAAAAAACATCAAATCCTATCCACCCACTCCTCTTTGGGTATTTTCCATCTTCCCATTTCACATCTCAAATGGTGTGAGCTAGTTTTTAACTGAGCTATCAACATTTTAGCCTTCCACTTTATATTCATTGACCACCTGCAAAAAGTTTCCCTCAAACTCAAAATTTATTTGCTTCCTAGCTCTTTTCACAGTAAAGATCATGACCTTGGCTTTGTTGTTGTTCACTTACATCCCTACTTGTCAAAATAACTCTAGAGATTTTAGATGTTCTTGCAAACTATTTTATGAATTTGCTATTAAGGTAAGGTCATCTACATATAGCAGCAACTTGATCACATAAGTGACCAAAAAAACTCCTTCACCTCCCCACTTGCCTAACCACTCTTCTAACTTGTCTATGTATAACCCGAACAAAGTGTGAGACAAAGGGAAGCATTGCTTCACACTAATGTTGCCTCCAAAGCATTTACAAACACCCACCCTTGTTCTGGTTTTGGCTCAAACCTGATCATAAAGTTTGTGGACAGCCCTATATGTTTTTTGAATTCCAAGTTATTCCATTCTATCCCAAATTTTGTTTCTAGGGACTATGTCGAAAGCCTTTTTGAATTCAACAAAACAGCAAAAAACTTCATTTCCTTATATATCCCAAACATTTTCAACCACGTGTCTGAGAGTGATCCAATGGTCAATTGTAGAATTCTTTGGTCTAAAACCAGCTTGCCCTTTCACCCTCTTACCCTCCTTTTCAACCCAAAGGTTGATTCTTCATTCCACCATGCTCCCAAAGAGCTTCCTAAAAACATGATTAATCATTATAGTGCGATAATTTGACAGATTGTAGACATCACCACTCTTGTGGAGAGGGATAACAACGCTCATCATCCAATTTGTTGGGAAACCATGTTGAATGACCTTGTTGAAAATTCTTTTGATATGTTGTGCCAAGAGTTCTAAACCCCATTTTAGATATTATGCTTCTAACCCATCAATGTCTTGAGCCTTTCCCATTGCCAACACTTTAATACCAACCTTGATATCTTTTGTGGAGAAAAGTTTTTTTGTGTTAATTGTTGGAGGATAGGTTTTATCTTGGTCTCTTTCATGCAATATTTTTGTGTATTCTAACCACTGGACATGTGTGATGTTATTCTCATTGGTATCTCTAGCCTATTGCAATTCCCTCTAAAAACCCTTCGAATTGTGCTTTCCAAGAGACATTAATTCCCTTCTTACTATTGTGTATTCCTCTTTCTCTTATCTTACTAATTTTTCATACAATTTTTTATTTGCTTGTTCTATTCCTAATATTTCCAACCTCCTTTTAGCTGCCTTACACTCTTCGTCATACCATGAATTTGCTGGAAAACTATTTTTGGATCTCTAGCTCTTTTGCATGCTATGAGAGCCTTGTGAATGATTGCTATCAACTTGTCACTATTTACTATGTTTTGATTTTTGTTGGGGCTGCTAGTGTTCTTTATTTCATTTATCTATTTTTCAAGATTTTTTTTAAATATGTCTTGGTTCTCGCAAGTTAGAGGAATTTTTTCTTAAGAGTCCCTTCTTTTGCACGGTTGTGGACTAGTTCTTTGTTGGGCATCCTTTTGCATTCCGAGCTTTATGTAAATAGGGCTATGATTAAATTTCAATTCTATAGGGCAACTCCCTATTTCCACCTCTATTATCCTTGGTATAATACTTTGCAATCCAATGACGTAGTCCACCACGCTTTGCCCATTGTGGGTATGACATGTGAAAGCCCTCAAGCTCAACAATGTGTTTATGTCGTTACATATGATTAATTCATGAAGGCAGCAAAACCCCAACAAATTTGCACCGAACGATGAAATACCACCCTTTGAGTCCTAAGATACCCTTTTTTGCCTTTGATTTTCGTCTTTAGGTCTAACCACAACGTTCCTTACTAAAACAAAGAGCTTGGTTATTTGTTGTTCTTTCATTAAAGTCCCCAAGCAAAATATTCTTTCCTGTGGCACAATACTTTGTCATGTCCATTTTTAGCGCTTCATATGGATCTTCTCTATCTAGATTCCTTTACTTGTACAGTTTAGAAACATATGGAGCAAAATAACATGTTGTGATCCAAATTATAGAATCCCTATCTGTTATCTTCACCATATGTATTGGTTATTTGGGTCTTTCTTTTCTATTTTCATGATTCTTTCACATTCTTTCCTAACCAAGATTGTCACTCCTCCATGCCCCTTGCCACATTTTGTTCGCTCATTCCAAACTGATCTTTTTATAACCTTTGAATTTAGGTATCCTGCAGCCCTCATGCTTGTGTTTTCATGCATGCAATGATATCTTTTCCTTCTGCTAATCTACTAGCCTCCCCTTAGATTCAAGGTAGAGCCCATCATAGGGATACAACTATAGTTAGTTTGCTAGCCTCCCCTCAGATTTGAGATAGGAGGACAAGGAATTCAATACAGATAGGATAGGGTAGGGAATTCAATAAAGATAGGATAGATAGGCTCAAAGCCTAACTAAATATCTATAGAGGCCCTATTGATTCAATCTTCCTTGTTGATATTGTAACGTAGGTGATCTTGGTGCTCAAGTGTAATTTCCCCAACTTCATCCATGGCATCTTTAATAGAAAGAATATGCGAACCAGAGATATAGAAAAATCTTGGTCGAACAAAGCACACAACAATCCATTTTGACCAGAGAACCCACCACTCAGGCAAACAATGAACCAATTGGATAGTTTCTTTGAGCATTGGATCATCGAGGAATTCTACATCCAAACAGAGGACAATGAGTCGACTCATTTCTCAATGGCACAAAGATTCCTATAGTGTCAGCTCCAATGTCTATCAAGGGGGTAATGGGATGATGTATCCCCATCATGATGCAAGCTACAATAATGGGCACAAAGCGATGGTCAATCAAGAGGGTGGGTGGTCCTCCTTCATTCCCTTGAGCATGGTTCTAATGGCCATAAGATTATAATAACTACCATACATCTATAGCCCAAAGCGTTGATATATGGTATACATGTATTAAGTGAGGTCCATCTAGATAATAGCCCAAAGGGTAACAAGAGAACACCAACCAATGGAAGAAAGCAAAGGGATAGTGTTAAAAAGTGGGTTTAACTTCAAGATAAAGTGTAAGAGCTCAAGTATTAGAAGATACCCTATATGGTATACACATGTATTAAGTGGCGTTCATCTAGGTAATAGCTCAAAAGTAACAAGACAACAATAGCCAATGGAAGAAAGCAAAAGGATAGTGTTAAAAAGTGAGGCTTAAATCCAAGATAAAGCTTAAGAGCTCAAGTGTTAGGAAGTTACCCTTTATCTGAGGCTAAAGAGGTTTTGAGTGTACTAGTTTTTATCCCTTGAGTCTTTTATTCATATGGTCGTATGTGGATATTATTTTATTTTAAATCCACATTAAAAAAAAGTATATCATGAGTTATCAACAACAATTTTTTGGCATCAATGTGAAAAAATTCCTTATCTAAGGAATATATAAATCAAATGTAGCTACTTCAGCATGCTTACATCCTATTGTAAAGAATATGAAGTTATAAAAATAACTCACAATATTCTCATATAACAAGTTTCTTATATAACTCACAATATTCTCATATAACACTACATAACTACAACTTTCCCACCAAATATCCATCAGCGTCTCAAAGCTTCACCTTCTTCTCCATTGGATCTTAGAATTTGTCCACCCAGTGTATTGAAGCTCAATTTATAATCCACAATAGTTGTAGTTCCTAGAGAAATCTCACTAATAAGAAAAAGTAGCCAACATATATAATCTTGATGAGCTTGAAGTCTTCCTTCTAAATAAAAGGCCAACCAATAGTAAACGACAAATGGTTGTTGCAGCAAAAATCCCTAGATCTCTACCAACCTGCACCAATTGTAAAACCTAAACAATATTTTTAATGGTCTTCAATGCATAAGTGCAACATAATAAATTTTTGCACCTACTAGTGACCAATGTTTTACCAATCTACAAAGTTTGTTGAAAACATCAAATCTCACACAAGGGACAACCCAACCTTCTTGATAGCTACCATAAGAAGCTCAAATTGGAAAGCAACATCCCTTATGCTTTCCAAAATAATCACTTCTAGAGGAAAAAGGGAATTGCTAAATATGTGTGTTCTTGCAAATATTTTCCTAACCCTCCTATACAATTGACCACCAACCTTGATCAAGGTTATCACATCCCCTCCATTTATAGTCTTTGGTTCTTGCCTACAAAATAAGCTTTATCTCAATTTCTAATCACAGCTAGGGAAATAGGAAGTCTTTTCTTGAAACATAAGAAATTCTACAAGGGTACTGCCACAATAGTGGTTTACACTTTCTGGGAGATCCTGATTTTTGCTAAAATCACATATTTTTAGAAAATATAAAGATTTAAGCCTTGAAAAGTTTCATTTAAAGGATTCCAATTGAAGAGGCTTTGATCAAACCACCTTAGACCAAGCCCCCTTGGATAGAACCCTACTAGTTTTAAACCATACCTATAATAGATTCTCCTTTACACCTATCAAAATGTTGATAAAAAATCACTTTTGATTTACCTTTTGAGGGATCAAATGAATTAATTTAAAATTTATTTTTTGTAATTATGTAGTCTTTATTATAATCTTACAAAAAAGTATAATTTTAATTACATTTGATTTGATTATTATATTTATTTTTTATTTCTTGTGAATGTAAGTTTTTCACTGAAAATCAAGCTCTTTGTTCTACACGTGGAAAAATAGAAGATTATCAAAAAAAAATTTGAAAAATATGAGTGCATTAGATATTGGAGTCTTTGATCCAACAAAAAAAAGAAATTGAATTTTGATACATACAAAAAAAGTTGTATTATATGGTCTGCCTATGTCTAAATTGTAATTGGTTTGATTTCAAAACTTGATTAAGGAAAAAATATTCAATAAAACACTATGAAACAAATTGGAAGCACTAGATATTATAGTTACAAATCTGAATTTGAATAAATTAGAATTTTATCCTTCATGGAAAAAAAGTTGTGTTATACGATGAGCGTCACTCCTTAAAAATGGTGTTTACTAAGAAAAACTAATTTTTGAAGATGGAAAAGAAGTACAATCTAATTCCAAAATTTTTGAAAAAAATATATTTAGAATCTATAGACAAAATGTCACAAATCACTAATTTACATCATCTTCAAATTCCTCACAGTTTAACTGCTATAGATGTTCGAAAGTGAATATTTAGTTAAAAAATCAGTATAGTGTTTAATTTGGGCAAACATTGTAAACCAGTATTGTGGGAACACCCACAATGGCATTATTTTCATCATCTTTGACTTTGATTGTTGTACATCATATTAATTGATGATGGAGTGTTGAGGATTAGATGAAAAGCATGATGAATGGAATAATGAATTAACTCACAATATAGAGTACATATAGAATAACATCCATCTAAAAATAGTGGTGCCCAAATAGGCATGCAACCACTTAATTTAGAACTAGCTTGAAAAAGCAAGTGGCTAGCTAAAAAATAGCATGTGGCTAAGAATAGATACTTAGCTCCTTAGCACTCATAAGCAAGCTTAATTCTTATGCTAACACCCCCTCTTAAGCATAGCTTAGGTGGGCACAAACAAATTGGTTCCCAACAACTAGGCTAAATGAGCTACCCAAGTACAATGCAATCTCTCACAAAGCAAAGAAAGGGAGAAAACCTAGTGGGGAAAAACTCCCCCCCAAAAAGAAAGAAAATAAGATAAAGAGGACTAGAAATCCCCCCAAAGATGATGTTGCCAACATAGATCGCACCCCAAGAAGAGCCCATTGATGAATGAACTTTCTCTTAGTAAAAGGTTTAGTGAAAATATCAACAACTTGCTCTGAAGGTTGGCAAAAGACCAAGTCAGTGATCTAACTATGAATGAGCTCTTGAATGTAATGCACGCCAACCTCTATGTGTTTGGTCCGCTGGTGCTAGACTGGATTCATGCATATCTGAATGGTTCTCTAGTTGTCCCAATAGATGATTGTCGACTACCTAAATGAAATGCAAAGAGCCTCAATAGCTACGTTAACAACTCCCCTATACTCTGCCTCTGTGGATGATAAATCAATAGCATTTTATTTTTTGCTAGACCAACTAATTGGATCATAACCTAGTGAGAAACTATAACCAACTAATTGCCAGCCCAATTGAAATCTATATATCCAACCAAGTCAACCTATGTGCCAAATCTGTAGTGAATCCCAATATACAAGTGTACCCTGAAGGTAGCGAAGGATCCTCTTAGTTGTTTTTCAATGCAGCTCACAAGGCTCCTACATAAATCTTGAAACTATGCCTACGACATATGAAATATCAAGCCTAGCATGAGTCAAATATATGAGAATGCCAACAAGTTACAAGGTAGCATCAACCAATGTTGTAGTACAATCAGCCTCAAGCTTCACTCTGGATAGAAAGGGAGTCGAAGATGGCTTATAATCAGTCATGTGAAATCGAGCAAGTAGATCAAGAGTGTACTTGGGTTGTACAAGAGTGATCCCTAAATCTCCATATCAAGGAAGTAATGCAATAAAACTATCTTTCACATCAAATATGTCCTATAATGCCGACTCTACTGCTGCAATAGCAAATAAAGAGCTCCCAAAAATTCAAAGATCAACATACAGTACAAATATCAATAATGAATCATCATTTTGTAAGAGATACACATTATGATCTAAATGGCACCGATTGAAACCTAAGGCTAGAAGGAAGGAATCCATCTTGGCATACCAAGCCCAAGAGGCTTGTTTGAGGCCATAGAGGGATTTCCCACATCTACAAACTAAGAATGAGTCCTAAACAAACCCTAGTGGTTGCTCCATGTAGATCTCCTCCTCAAGATCTCTGTGAAGAAAAACACTTCACATCCATTCAATGTACATCATTGCCATGTATTGCAGCAATAGCAAATGTAAGTCAAATAGAAGTCATCTTGGCCACAAGTGCAAAGGCCTATGTGAAGTCAATGCCAGCAACCTATGAAAAACCCTTGGAAACCAAACATGCCTTGTACTTGTCAACTGACCCATTTGCACCAAATTTGGTCCAATATATCCACCTACAATGAACCACCTTCCTTCCCTTAGGAAGTGGTGTCAAGTCCCAAGTGTGTTTCCTCATTAAGGAATTATATTCCTCATGCATAGCTCTATCCCACTTAAGTAAGTTTGATGCCTCTCTGAATGTTTGTGGATCAAAGGCTAAGGCAAAGAAAGCACGTGGCCCACTCTAATAATCTGACCATGTGTGTCTACCATCTATTGGATCCACTACCCAAGTACCTGCACAATCATCTATCTAACCCAAAGAGGGTGAGAAATGAGTGAGTCGGATGTTGAAACATCATCCTCCAAGTCATGTGTATAAGTAGATGAAGATGACTTCCCAGAACTGAAAGAAGAAGACATTTCCTCAAGAATATGTTGTGGACAATTTGAGTCATCAGAAGAATCATCAAGATCAAGTGAGTCCACGATAGAAGGAGAAATGACAAGTGTAGAGTCGGTAGGACCCTCCTGAAACTAAGCACTCCTCTTAATGAATAACTCATGTGTGGTAGGGAGGAGTAGGAAATAACCTTTCACACCATTTGGATAGCCTACAAAGGTGCAAGGTTTGGACTGTGATTCCATTGCCTTGCAATATTGTGTCGATAGATGTGTCATGGTTGGAGATCCGAAGACCCTAAAGTGATCTAGTGATGGTTTCCTACTTGTCTAAGCTTCAAAGGGAGTGATTCCCTTCAAGGCTTTATGAGGAACCCTATTATATATGTAACAAACACAATTGATTGCTTCTGCCTAGTATTGTGATGTAAGGCCCTGGACTATATCATACAATTAGCCATCTCTTTTAAGGATTTTTTCTTTCGCTCTACAACAACATTCTATTGGGGAGCATAAGGAATTATGTGTTGCAAGTCTATTCGCTCTGATGTATAAAACTGCTCAAACTTGTTGACATACCCCCATTATCTATTTGGACAATATTGATTGCTTTCCCTAAATGTTTTTCAACAAGAGCCTTGAAGTCTTGAAATTTATTGAATAATTCATATTTTTGTTGAATAATAGACCCATGTGTACCTAAAGAAATCATCTTTTAGAGTGAGAACATACCTATCCTTAGTGAAAGATGGATGGGGAAATGCCCCCAATACATCACTATGAACAAGCTCCAAAACCTATTTAGCCCTCCATGTTTTTCCTTTGTCAAATTTCTCTTCAAGATGCTTCCCAAGGGTACAACCCTCACAAAGACACTTAGAGAATCTAACTTTATGCAACTCTATAACCATATCCTATTTTCTAAGCTACTCAAGGTAACAATAGTTAAAGTGGCCAAGCCGCTCATCATAATTTATTAACTCCATCTGAATGAGCAAGAAATGATGTGGGAGAAACATCAAGTGCAAAATGTGATGTGTCTAACTTGGCTTGGAGATCCACCCTTCCCAATGCTAACAAATTGTTGCTATGCAATTTTCTAACCTCAAATAAGTACGAAGATAAATGAACTATCATGCCCTTCTCTATATCGGTAATTTGATACATTGATAGGAGATTAGTTGAAACTGAAGGTACATTTAGAACATTTGTGAATGTTCCACCTTCAACTTCAACAAACCCTCTCCTTGCAATTGCAACTGAAGTGTCATCACCCAAATTGATAGAAGACAAACTATGAGGCTTTAAGGAAGTGAACTTGTGAAGAACCCATGTGATGTGAGGGACCTAAGTCAATGATTTGAAACAAAGGTGATGATGATAAAGCAATGGCAACTACATCTTTGCCCTTCGATTTTTTTTCCTTTTTCCTTTGCCTAAGTAGATTCTTGGGTTGAGGATAGATTCAAGGACGCCTATGTTGTTCTTCTCCAAAAGATGTGAGGTGGTCAATTTATTTCTTCATACATTTGTGCTCATCATGCCCAACTTTTCCTTTCTTAGGTTTCCCTTGACTGGAAGAAGTTTTAGTGTTGGTTTTGGAGGATTATGTTTTATGTTCTTTTTGGGTATCTTTATCCTTCTAACTAGTTTGTTTCTTCCCCTTGTTTGAAACCTATTGTTTCCCATTCCCAATAAGGACTTGAGATTTTGAAGACCTCAATATGCCCATCTAAATTAACTTATCATGCTCCCTAGTTAAGTTGGCAATGAAGTTATCTACAAAAGGCATCTTCCACTATGTCCCAAGGGCCTTTTGGGTGAAGGTAGGTACAAAGATGATGTAGTCAAGACCTAGTTTGGAGAGTATAGAAAGAACTAATTTATACTCTCTCTTTTCTATTCCACATTCTTTTAGTTGCAACCTAACTAATTTAAACTTGGCGAATAAGTCGTGTAGGGTGTCAAAAGAACTAGGCTCAAACTTATGAGTTCATTCTCTAACTCATGACCTTTCATTTCATCTAACTTCCCAAAGAGTTTTTCTAATGCAAGTCAAACTTCATTGGGTGTATTTAATGATTCTACATGAAAGAGAAGCTTAGGAGACACATTCAAACATAGAAAACCATGTTTTATCACACTAGTTAAACCATTTTTCTTTTGCTTCCTCAACAACATGTTTCTTTTTAGTGCCCATTGTTACCCTATACAAACCCTTTGTTCTTTAACACAAGCTAAACTTTGAGTTTCCAATCATAGTTAAAGGGTGTTAATGGCGTGACAACTTATTTTGAATCCATGCTTTAGAAAATAAAATGTTGAAAATACAAAAATAAAGAACCAAAAGGAAATAGGAAGTGCACATGACAACACAAAACACCCCCCTTGATTCAATATTGTGAGCCGCACAAATTTTGGCACTTTATAATATAGTGTTTTTTACAATGCCAGTCTGATGGATTGGAAATGAAAAAATATGAACTTTTGAAGAAATTAGCGCTTGATTTTGAATGACAGATCAAAAGTTATTACAATATTCTACTTTTTTGTCAATGGCTTGGGACAATTTTGATTTAATTTCCACAAAATTCACTTATTGTATACAATAACAAACAAATACCCACAAAGTTTTTCAACATTGGGATCAAAACTCAAAAAGAATTTTTCTTCTCGGTGAGCAAAATATGCAAGTAGATAAAAAATAAAACTTCAGCCTATAGAGAAAATGGTTAGTCCATGCTATTTGACAGTGTTTTTCACAAGATTTGCTTATTACCTACAAAAACTAACAAATACCTAGATGGTTTTTTGTTGCTGCAAACAAAACCTAGAAATCCTTTTCCTATTTGATGTGCAAAAGATGTGAATCTAATGCAAAAAGAAAAAAGGATAGCAAAGTATGCATGCAATAGTGTTTTGAAAAAATAATTCAACAAAAAATAAATGAACCAACATCCAAATTCCATAATGGCTTTGATACCATGTAGAAATTGCCAAGATCATTGGAATGAATGCCCAGACCAACGAGCCACACGAGACAAGCAAGCACATGCTCTACTTGCAAGATTAATAAAATACACACAATTTGCAAAGCCATAGTTGAATGGAATGATAAGTTAGCTCACAATATGAAGTACATATAGAATAACAGTCGTATAAAAATAGCGGTAATTAAATAGATATGCAACTACTTAACTTGGAACTAGCTTGAAAAAGCAAGTGGCTCGCTAAAAATAGCATGTGACTAAGAATTAGACATGTAGCTCCTTAGCACTCCTAAGCAAGCTTGATTCTTACGATAACATGTTGTACATCATATTAATTGACAATGGAGTGGTTGAGGATCAAATGAAAAGCATCAACCACTCAATTGTGTCAAAGTGCAATAACATGATATGGAAGCAAAAACACACCCAAAGACACTTTATCAACTTTGGGTGAATGTTGCCACAAATAATTAGCTAAGAGAAAACACCCTAAAATTTATCACAGCTTATTTCTTATAATACACTCTTACAAGTATTCCAAACCAAGCTTACAAACACACTCTCTGTACTTGGGTCTGACTTTTTGGCAATCCCTTTTTTGGCACTCATCTCAATGGCTTTTCTCAAACATCCAAAAGCCTCTAGTTAAATTGATTTTAATCTCTACATTATTATCTATTACAAGAGTAAAGAAGAACCACTCCGAAGACGAAATGATTCATCTTGCAGTCATTTCAAACTTGTTGGCCCTTGAACTAGACTATATGCAATCAAACATAGCTTAATAAGTATTGATACACATTGTGATCTTAAGATAGCACATGTTTATAGTTGACATTTACACAACATTAAAGCCCCTTCAACTTTTTTGTAAAATTGAGATGGTGGGAGAGGGTGCACTTGGGCTACCCTCACATTTCTAATATTCATATGGGAAAGGCATCATTATATGCATAATGTTTCCCCATCCCTTCAGGACCCTTTTGGGAAGAGGTGTGGTTGTGTCACCTTCTACCCCTATTATTTTCCCTTTTTTTTTCAAAAAAAATTGCACCAAGACTCTCAAGGGAGAAAGCATGGTTAGTTGCACCTACTTTCTCCTAATTTATTTTCCAAAAACATACAATGGAAGTAGGTTCGTAGAGTTTATTAGCAATCAATCTCCTTGTAAATGTTAGGGTAAAAAGGTAATCACCTAATTATTTATTATTAGACCCTATTCAAACTAGCATACTTACGCTTACTTAGGTCATGTTTTTAGTCTCAAGTCATAAAATTAAAATACATGTAATGATTTAAATTAATCCTATCCTAGGATTTCAATGAGGGTTACATCTTTATCCTTATATCAAGGATTTATCATTGTATATTGTAATCATTATCTTTTTGCACATAATGAAATCATAAGCTTCATAACAAATCAATTGATTTTCTATTGTGTGATAGTTTGTTTTGATTGCAAGTGATATTTAGGGTGTTGTAGGGATTCAATTAACTCCAACATAATATCAAAGCTTCAAATTTATAATCTCTCAATTTTTTTCAAGATTCAGCCTTAAGCATTCAAATGGTACATCTTGAAGCAAGACACGCATCACTATTGCATCCAAAGATGTCAAAACCCTAAGATTTCTTGTTCAAATGCCAAAATTAGTTTGGAAAAAAAGGTTTTCTTTTGTCTTTGAAATCTAGCCTACAAAATTATGAATAATCAGAAGGATATGTACAACATTGTACATGCAATCACCATTAATCCATAATCGTTGAATGCACAATTCAAAATCCCTACATCAATCAACATCACACCTCATGCAAGTTTAAAATAACCAATATAGTACACAAAATAAAAATATATATTTAATTTCTAGCAAGGTACTTGGTGACATCAACTAGGGTTTTGGTAACCATAAAAATATATATTGTCATTTTATTTTTCACATCATATTTTATAGTCTCGAATCATTTGTTCTATGACATGAGTTTATTTTTATCAAAGCCACCGATCACATAGGATACTCGCCCCTAGTCACAATCTACCCAAGAGAGGCTAAAACTAGCACCTCTACTACCACTATTACAACACTCTACCACATGGGAGCTACTCATCCACCAACACTACCCTACCAAGGGGCTACTTAACCAAAAATCCACCCACCGCCACTATTGCACCCCCCTCCAACAACACCACCAACTAGAACCACCCAACTACCCTCATTTACCATCGTCGCCGCCCAACCACCAAGGGGCCACCTAACCCTAAATCACTTGCCCTAAATGAATTGTTTTTTTTTTAAACATAACTTGGGCATAGGATATTAATTTTTTGAAAACAAAGTCCCCAAAAATCTGATTCTAAGTTCTTTCTAGTGGTCTTGGTGTGTTTTTCTAGATTTTACTACCAGTAAATTTTATTGTTTGTTGAAGTATGATCATCTTTTTTGGTTTCCAAGCTCATATCTATTTTTCAATTTCTCCAATTTTCGTGATTCTTATAACATTGGAAAGGTATTGATGAGCTTTTCACAACCATCCATGCACATTTTCTAGATTCAACCCCAAGTATTTTTTATTCAATTTTCAATTTTACACATATCGGTTGATAACTTGGACATCTTGGTTCTTGGAGAGTTTTTTTATAAGCTTCATTTTAGCTCTTCTATTTTGTATTTAATTTTGTTTGTTGTAATCATGTCTCCAAATCCATGGAAAATAAAATGTGATTATTGTGGGAAGAAAAGGCATACCATAGATGAATGCATGTTGAGGAAACTTGATGATTTGAAACTTCTTTATAAACTTTATCAATTGCAACAACTTTGCATTGCAAATGGCATCAATTTGCTATACTCATTTAAACCAACACTTGCAAATACATTTGATGTTCACACTCAAACATCTTGTGTGGACAAAACTTTCGTTAGGGATGAGAAACATAGTTAGATGACATGCATTGAGATTTCTATTCCACCATCCCCTATTGTTACTTTAGTTCAATAAAATCATTTCAATCTTCTAGATCCACCTCATCGGGATTCCTATCTATCAAATATATCATCTTTGTTTGTGGAGTCACATTGCTAATGTGGAGAATTCATTAGAGGACATGCATTATCTCTTTGATAGTAGTGGTGTCATTACATTGTCAGTGTTCCCAAATGCAAATCAGAATCTGCCCTCTCCTAGTTCCATTTCTCTAATTGGGCATTCAATTCCTATTTCAGAGAGGAAATCCTTTTGCACCATGAGGACACCAAAGTTGCATTCAAAAACACACATTTGGATTTGGGTTCTCTATTCATCCATATTATGGAAATGGCTTCTATAATCATCAACGTATTTGTTTCTTTCTAAAGGGAGAAGTGGTGTTTACAAATAGTGAATTTTTTTCTCTTCAAGGTATTATCATTGACACAAAAGCTACTTCTTTGTGGAAGGGGGATTCAGTCTCATATTTTCTCTCCTATGGTGGGGATATATATTATAAATTTGTGATAGAAGTAGTACTTAGATTACATTCTTTATTTTGTTGGAGACAATATTTTTTACACAAGGTTTTCTCCCTTTCTCTAGTTTTGACATATTTATTTATTTGTATATGGATACCTCATCAAACCTTGTAGCCAAGACCCTTCCATGGATCCATCATTCATCACTAGTGCATCTTTACATTTCATCATACTCCCTAAATTGCATTTAAGATGGGGTGTTAGTGTAAAAGGTAATCACCTAATTAATTGTTATTATTAAGATCTATTCACACTAGCATACTTCAACTTACTTAGGTTATGTGTTTTTTTGTCTCATGTTTTAGGATTAGAACATGTCATGATCTAATTTAATCATATCTGAGGGTTTCAACTAAGGTTTCATCTTATCCTTACATTAAAGATTTATCAATATTGTAATTATTATCTTTTTGTATCTAATGAAATCTTAGGCTTCATAGCAAATCAGTTCTTTATTCTCTTGTGTGATAGCATGTTTTAACTGTAGGTGATCTTTGGGATGTTGTGGGGGTTCAATCACCAACTCCAACAATAAACCCCAACTAATAAGCATGTCAAGGAGAGAGAATTATTCAATACTTACATGTCAATGGTCAACTCCAAAAGATATTCGAAATATTGAGTTACGTAAACAAATGAATCTTTGCAATACAATTAACGTAAAAAAAGACAATATTATTCAATAGAAATTCTAACTCCTCCAGCTAAAAAGGAAATGTTTTAGGTGTATGACATGCTCAATAGCAAACAAAACAGCTCGAAGAAACTTATAAAAGAATGATGAATTCTTGACAAAATAAACCAGAATAAAACCATCCCCAATGATTGGTTATGAGCTTAATAATTTTCTAAAAGCAGGCAAATGCCTGACTTAACGTGACTGATAGAGCTGATATCAATTATCAAATGAATTTTGTGTTATCTAATGCAAGATATGCTTCACACCCTCTTAATAGAAACCACTACTCTACATCTTGATTTCAAAATTTCTTTGAGTTCTAATGATTATGGTTAATAAATGCAACATAGAAGTGCATAAAAAATCGTAACTCATAGGTAATAAATATTATAAAAGGTTACTAGTTCCAGAAAATGAAAAATATTTGTTAAATTCACATTGTACGATGAAAAATTAAACAGTGCATTTCTATTATTTTGTATGGTTAACATACAACTTATGTTTCTTGATATAGTCGATCACAGGGTTTGGTGTCAAATACTTCACAGACAGTCCTCTTGCCAAGTTTTGCCTGCATCAAAGATAAATTGCAATACTACGTCACTCAGCCAGATAAAAGATGCTATCAGGGATAGACAATAATGTGAATTTTGTTTCTTCTCTGTCACTAGCCTGTTATTTTTATGAACAAGAAAACACAAGAAAATAAAGTTTCTGGTCTTCTGTTAAAAACTTGAACAAAATTAGCATCAACTAAAGTTTCTAGCAATGTAAATGTGGCTGAAATACCAAATTTGTGTGCGCTACTGCATTCAATTTTTGGTAAACAATTACTACATTTTCAGCTCATACAAATGCATGATATGTTTTACTTTTGACTCTCTTGTCCTGCTTCACCCAATAAAAGGAGAAGCAATACTCCAGCAACTCTCTTCAATCAATTTGCTTTAGACGTGCAATCCTGCAGTGTGTACCCTTAACTGACAAGATCTGTTGATAGAATTTTTGAGCTATAAATTAACTGACCATGACTTAATATTGGCTTGAATATTGATTACTCTTAGCAGATAGTATTGGCATCGTGCAGAAAGGCAACATAATCACGGCTACTTGAATAGAAAAATATTGATACCCACCTTCGGAAGTGCGGACTATCTTTATAATACGGCCTACATTCATCCTTTTCTTAAGGCTTTAAGTCAGCAATAGAACATTTTCTTCTCACTTAACACACATGTTTTGTGGGAGTCGTGTGGTGTATGTGGGCACCATTAGAAAGATTAAGTGGCTAGTATTTAACCCTCGATTCATGAGGGATTGTTTCTACTTAATCTTCTTATAAAGTAGCTTTGAAAATTACGCATGGGGCACCTCTTGTCATTTATTATGTTTTGAGGCTTGAAGGAGATAATGTAGTGGCAGGGCATGATTAAAAGGGTCAAAAAAAATGATTTTTCAGGACATCAAAAAATGTGGAACTCTGGAATTTCAAAAAAAAGAATCAGTATACCTTCTATAGCAAATGAAAAATCCAAACCAAATTGGACAAATCTAGACCAAAACCAAATTTGGTAACAATGTGGCAGACTGATCGTGGGTGTCACAAATATGTGAGTTGAATGGATTAAGGGATTTTCCAAAGTGTGGGATTTGAAATGACTAGATAATGTGCAGGATTTGAAATGACTAGGTGAACTGAAGGATTTAAAGCAACCAAGTGAATGTGGGTGGAAGGCTCCTTTCACCTTAAGGGTCCTTAATGAATTTGGCAGAATAAGCTTCTATTTGTTTTGGCTTAGGCTTATGCGTGGACTTTGGAAATTCCCCTCTTGACAGGTTAATAAAATTAAGACTTTAATAGCAGGAGGCCATTGATTCAATCAAGATGAATCCCTGCTCTAGTTTGCTCCTGATTATCTCCCTTATTCCTAAAATATCCGTAACTTTATTGCAGTGTCATTTGTGTTGTTCAAGCTGATAAATTTGTATTATACCCATGATTTTGAAAAGCCTATTAGAAGCCGTTTGTCTGATTATTCTTGACAATTCCTGCAATCTTAGATTTGCCTCGGTTTTCCTACTGTTGCCCCATCAAAATTTAATTTGAAATTCCCATGAGAATGTGGGACTGACACTTCTTTCCCTTTGCCAATACTTTCTGTAGTCGGTAGGTTCATACCTGTTGAACTGTTTTGTATGTATATAATTACACTACTATGAATCTGGGCCTGAACCAATCTGATGAGAATCAGAGCATCTCCTTGGTTATCTTCAAATATACTGTTATTCTTCTCCTTATTTATATTCCAAAGCACAAGTCCAGGCACTAGAATTTGTATCCTTTTAATGATGCCAATTGCAGATTGCAATTTTGATCAGTTAGCTGAAATTCGGTTTATAGAAAGGTCCTTGCTTATTAGGTAGCTTTTATAGAGATGGGTGAGGTTATTCCATACTTGATATGGCAGTATGAAATTGGAAAAGAGATGAATGATGTTTTCAATGTTCATCATTTGGACAATGGGGACATCAAGTGGGACCACATCAACCTTTCTTTTGAAGAGCATCGGCTGTAAAAAATTGCGTGGAGTAGCAGCCATATAAACAGTTTGATATTTGGCCATGATTTGAGCGCCAATTGAATTCTCTACCACTTGTGATTTGAATCAAAAACAGCCATAATGCACTAGCCACTTTGCATTCCAGTGCAGGTAAATGACCATACTAATCCATTGCATCATGAGTGCCAAATGGGAATCTGTTTGTAACTATATAATTTGAATTGTTCACTTATTGCTGTAGATAAAGTTCGATATTCTGAAGAGAATCAATTTTCCATGTAAATTCATGACTGTCTAAAGAGAATATTCATCAATGTCAACAGTTTTAATGTTAATTTGTTGTTCTGGTATATTTTCTTCCTCTTCTTCATCCTGATGATGGACCACAAGTGTGATCCAAAACATTGATGCTAAAAACTAATACACAGTTATATCTTGAAGCTCTTCTCAGCTCATCAACATAATATGTTGTGTTTCTCTGAGTAGAAAAGAAAAATGATGTCCTACACAAATTGAAATATCGAGTAACTCCAATCCCTTTGAATTGTTGGGATGTTGCAAATTTTCCCTATTGCTTTCGACTTTTTAAGGCAATATATTTAGCATTTTCCCTATTATTATGATAAGTACAGCCTTGATAGGTCCCCTTGTTGCAAGTCTTGCTAGCATTTTAATTTGCAGCTTTCAGTGAGACAAAATGGAATAAGGTGTATGGAAAATCATTTTTTGAATTAGATGGGCAAGCTCCCTATAAACACAAACTAACCTAAAACCCTAATCTAAATAGTATATTCTTGCTATTCACATATACGGAGCATCCGGTGTGCTTCACGCATAGTGACAAAAACAAACTAATGTTTTTGAGTATGTAATATAAACAAACTTAAAATAAAACCTATGACAACTACCATGCTTATGTTGTTTAAGTAAAGGCAAATATTGAGTAGTGCAACTACCAAAAACCTAAGTTACCAGATTCGCTCCTACAGGCTCCAGGTTTGATTCGGGTTCAGTTCGGGTCCGGAATTCGGGTCCGGTCCGGCAAAATACGCTGTGGGTCTGAAAATCCCACTGTGGGTTCGGCTAGGGTTCGGACCCCTGACTGTGGGTCCGGACAGGGTTCAAAATTTTCGAACCCAAGCAGAATTTCGCGCCCAGGCGCATTTTTTCACACTTTTTTGCATTTTTTAAGAGTTTTTTAACTCTTTTTTTACTTTTAATGAGTTGTTTATTCTTTCTAACCCTAATACTTGCCTCAAAAACATGAAATAGGTAAAGTGATACTCATTTACCAATATGTGAATGAGAAAAAAGGATTTTTTGCCTCCATTGCTGAACTTTCTCTTTTGCTTGCAAAAGCTGGAATAGACTTGAAGGCTGATCGTAGATTGTTCAAATTTGATTGGTGTGCTATTCCTAAGCACTTGCAAGTGTCTATTCGTTGCTAAGAAGATCGAAGAGCAAGATTTCTTCAAAAGAGGTAGGTTTTTTGAAGTTTTTTTATTATTTTTTTTACATTTTTTTTCACAAGTGAACTTCAACTCTTTTGTTTTGTTTTTTAGTTATTGTTTTGTTTTACTTTTCATTCTTCTAAATGTCTATAACACGTTCAATTTTTTCATTTTTTTGAAATTAATTAAGTCTTTTAGTTTCAAATTCAATGAATCAATACCAAAATTTCAATATGTTGTGCCTTAGGTATTCACTATTCCGTATTACAATGGCAACCGGTGCCTCCTCAGGCTCAATCCAATCTCGTTTCAAAACAAACCCAACCTCTCCCCTTTGGAAATATGTAGAAATGGTTCAGCAACTTCCAGGTGGTGGAGGATATGTTTGGATTTGTAGTCATTGTCATGTTCAATATTTGAGCTCATACAGTTGAGTAAAAGGGCACTTGTGCGGGATCCCTGAAACAGGCATCAAAAATTGTCCAGGTGAAAACAACGATGGCATTCCAAAAAATATAGTGTTGAAATATATTGCTGAGCAAGAAAAGGCAGACCAAAAAACAACCAGTGGTAAAACAAGCCATCCTTTGAAGAAAGGATCTCGATCCATGAAACCCCCTACACCACCTTCTTATTTTCCACCTACATAAAGCCATCCATTTATGGACATCCCTCAAGAGCAAACCATGCCCTCTTCAAATAAAAGATCTAAGGGACCATTGGAAGCTTCATTTCAAAATGAGGCAACAGAGATTGCTGATCAAGACATAGCAAGATACATCTATGCCAATGGATTGGCATTCAATGTTGTTCGTTCACCATATTGGCAAAAAATGGTGAAATCTATTAATGAGGCTCCAAAGGGGTATAAGGGCCCAGGTTTTGAGAAGGTGCATTGCACCTTATTGGAGAAAGAGGTGAAACATGTAGCAGACTCTTTGAAGCCCATAAGGGATTCGTGGATCGAAACAGGGGTGACCATCGTTTCTGATGGATGGAAAGATGCAAAAAATTGCCCATTGATCAATTTTATTGCTGTGTCCCCTAAAGGGGCTATGTTTTTGAGAGCAGTGAATTGTGAAGGACAGGTGAAGGATGGTCCATTTATTGCTAACATCCTTTGCCAAGCTATTGAAGAAGTGGGCCATCAAAATGTTGTGCAAGTTGTAACCAACAATGCCAAAAATTGTAGGGCTGTTGGGTTATTGGTTGAGGAGAAGTATCCACACATTTTTTGGACACCTTGTGCTGTCCACTCCCTCAATCTAATGCTACAAAAAATTGGATCCAAAATTGAGTGGATCAAATAGGTGTATGCTGAGGGTGAAGACATTCAAATGTTTGTCACCAACCACCATATGACACAAGGAATATTTAGACAATTCTCAAAATTGGAATTGTTGAAGGTAAGTTAATTCTCAATATTTTAAAAAATTTGAATTTTCTTTTAATTTTAAATTTTGATTTTGTAAATTTAAATTATATTTTAATTTTAATTTTGATTTTCAAACAGGTTGCCGAGACCCGTTTTGCCTCCAACACAATTGTGTTGAGACGACTTATAAAGATTCGTGAGGCACTCTGTGCCATGGTAATCAGCCCTAATTGGGTTGTATGGAGGTAATCTAGCAATGAAAGGGCAAATAGGGTCAGGCAAAGGATCCTAGATGATAATTGGTGGGATCATATTGAGTACCTGGTCAATTTCACTGAGCCTATATTAAGCATGATCCGTTACACAGACATGGATAGACCTTTTTTGGGAGAAGCATATGATGGTATCGACTCAACGATTGAGAAGATGAAAACCATCATCAATGCAAAAGAGGAAGATCCTGAAAAAAAGTTTTTCAAAGAGCTACAGGAAATCATGGTTGATAGATGGAACAAAATGACCACTCCCTTGCATCTTCTCACTTTTGCATTGAGTCCCAAGTATTATAGTCCTGAGATACTTTCTGCTTCATCAAGAGTTGCTCCATATAGGGATGTTGAAGTGGCTCAAGGGTACAAGGCAGCACTACGTAGACTCTTCATTGATCGTGACCAACGTGATCGAGTGAGGGCGGAGTTCATGGCTTTTGCATGCTCTGGTAATGTTGATCAAAATCTTGATGCTCTTCGAGACAAGTTCAAGGTGGATGCTCATAGTTGGTGGTACTTCCATGGGCAAGAATACAGGCACCTCCAACCTATTGCAATAAAAAATTTATCCCAAGTAAGTTTTATATTTTGTAATTTTAATTTTAATTTATATATTAATAATTTTGTTTAGTTAAATTTTGTAACTCTTAACTATTTAATTTGGTATTAATAGGTTGCTAGTTCATCCTCTTCTGAGAGGAATTGGAGCACATACTCCTTCATCCACTCAATAAAACGCAATAGGCTACATTAAAAAAAGGCAGAGGACTTGGTGTATGTGCATTCAAACTTGCGCCTCCTTACACACAAGCATAGTTCCTACAAAGAAGGAGACACAAAGAAGTGGGATATTGAACCAGAGCAGCTTGACTTGGATGCTTCCACAAGTCACTTAGCTGCACTTGATATTGATGATGACTATTAGCCTGAAGCAGCTCCTGAGCATGAGAGTGTCAGTGTCAGTGCCAGTGTCGGTGCTTGTGCGAGTGCCACTAATGCTCTTTGTGGTTCTACACAAAATGTAGCATCTAATGTTGCTAGTGATGCTGTTCTTTTTGATGACCCATATGATTCAGATTGATCAATGATCAATAATCATTAATGGCTGATTGTAAACACTTGACACTTTTATGTTTGAACTTTGAACTTTAATTTATAATTGTATATCATGACATTTGAGTATAAAGTGGTGGTGTATTGTTGCTATGTTATTTGACTATTAATATGGTGGTGTATTTTGAACTTAATTACTGCTGCAAATATGTATATATTTCTGATTTTTATATGTTTCTGTATTACTGAACCCAAAACGAACCCAACCCCAAAAACAAATTTTCCCGAACTGGCGAACCAGGTTCTCGAACCCGAACCCGTACCCAAAACCGAATCGGTAACTTAGCCAAAAACCTATGACAACTACTATGCTAATGTTGTTCAGCTAAACGCAAAGACTAAATAGTGCAAGTACACAAAAAAGCTACAATCTAGTTTCAACACAGAAGACTACATAAATTAGAAGAGGGGAATTGCATACAAAGAAACAAGACCCGCTTCACTACAACTTGCAATGCAAAGCTTGGAGTTAACAATAACCAACTTTAGTTTATTTTAACTACACAATACACAAAATGTTATAAGTTAAACACAATACTTGCATTTAAAGCTTTCAATAAGTGCCAAGTGATAGTCAACCCATAAAAGCACAATAGCACAAAAAATCTCAACAATTTAGATGAACGATAGACATTACTAAATTCTATTGAAAATTAAGTGACCAAAGCATTTATTAAATTATTTATAATCTTTACAAAACTGTTGCATGTAAAAATAGTACTTATAACTAACTACAATCTCACAAGGTTCCAGTTTGAGTTTGAGTTCAGCAAAGTGAAAAAAATTGACAAAAAAAATCATGATTAAATTTGCGTTGTATAAATTTGATTTATATAGAGAGAGAGAGAGTAGATTCGAATTATTAAAAATAAAATAATATTAAACTAAATTTAAATATTTAAATAAATAATTAAAAAAAAAGTTTAAAATTTAATTTAAATATTTAAATTTGTTAATATTAAAATAAAACAAAATTATATTTCTTAAATTTAATTTAAATATTTGAATTGGTTAAATTTTATATATTAATAATAAATTAAATATTTTAAAATATTAAATTTTAATTTATTAAATGTTAATATCTTTTAAAGATTTATTAAAATATAAAACAATAAAATAAAATAATATTAAATTTAAATATCTTAAATGTTAATATTTTAATAAAAATTTAATGTAAATAAAATAATATTTATAAACCCCCTGTTTATGGGTTCCGAAGGTTAATCTTGGTTTGAATCTGAGGTTGGAAGTGCAATGGAAGCCACCAAATGAAGGGTGGATTAAGGTGGACTTTGATGGGGCAGCAAAGGGTACCCCGGGCCCATCCGATGCTGGGTGTATACTCTGTGATTACAAAGGTGTTAGTGTGGCCATGTGGGTGAAGCGTTTAGTGTATGGGACAAATAATGAAGCAAAGTTTAAGGTAGCTTGCTTGGGTCTCCAGTTGGGTAAGTCCTTGGGGGCTAAAAGGATTCACCTAGAAGGAGATTCTTTAATCACAATAAATGCGATAAGGAAAAGATCTACACCAGATTAGAAGCTTAATAAATGGATATCGGAGATCATAATGCTTCTCGATAGCTTGGAGGACTTCAAGGTATCTCACATCCACCGAGAAGGCAATGGCGATGAGATCGGCTATCAAACGAGGCAACTAAAATTGAAGATGAGCACAGTGGTACGCCAATGCTCTGTAATATCACCTCCACACAAGTGGAGGACGAAGGGAGGGAAAGGAATGATGGCAGCCTTTAATTTGTTGTTAGAGTTGGCAATTAAGAAGGATACATTGGTGGTTAAACTCTGTACTAGGGGCAAAGTTTTTAATGTCTATGTATCGGTACCGAGTTAATTCGGACGTCACTTCAATGTTCATGGCTTGGCTCTTGGAGACATGTGAGGACATTGAGATGGTTGGATTTCTGATGCAGCGACTGGTATTGGCACAGTAGAGGATGGCCATGGAATATTACTTGGCCATGGCAGTTCTTGGGTTGGGTCTTTGGCCGCCAAGTGGCATTTGGCGAGTGCTCACTGAGCCTTACAATGGGCCTATCCCCTTTGTGATATGGGGTGTGGGAGATGATAGGAAATCAAGGATGGTGAAAGTCACAGGGCATATCAATCTATTAAAAGAACTCACAAGCGCTTGCAAACAGATGAATCAGCTGGAGGAACTTGCTTTGCCATTATTGCAAGATGGGGACAAGGAAGTGGAGATAGTGGATGTGGTGGTGGCAGGCACAAAGCTAGTGGTGGCGAGCGTGGAGCTAGTGGTGGACGAGGACACGTACGGTTGTTGGATAGCATGACTATTTTTTGATCAATGGCTGCATTTTATAATGTCTATTTTGCTTGTATGGGCTATGAAATTTCAAACTATATTCAAGGTTGGGCCCCCTCAAGCCCCTTTCATCTATCAAAAAATATATATATTTATAAACTCTATTGTTCAAAATTTAAATTTCATTTATAAATTTTATAAACGAACAAAGAAAAACGTCAATAAAATAAACTAAAAAAGAAAAACCAGCCTATCAACTTCTAGTGGAGTCACGCAAAGGCATTGGGGTGGGTGGGAGGTAGCTAGTGAAATCCGGTCCTGTTTAACCCCAGCTTTGGTCTATCTGGCTATTGAACGAAGGTAGGTTTGGATGTTTATTGCCAAAGCCTCATTCAAGATAGAGCGATCGGCTGCCTATTATTTTTTTAGGGGCCTTTCTTCTATAGTTGTGAGTACCAAAATATCGATTTTGTAATATTCCTAGCCAATTTGCACAAATACTTTTTGTAATTTTTTTTTACAATTTCAGAGTTCAAACATTTTGTTAAATAGTTTGCATTCAATTGTGCTTGAAGAGTTTCCACTCATTTGGAAGAGTTTGTAAATAATTTTCATAACAATAAATTTTCCATTTCATATAAAGCAAATAACATTGTTAATGCAAATATTAGGCTCAATAAGATCACAGATAAACCTTTAGATATTAATGTTGTTTGCACAATACATAACTTTTAGTATAATGTTGAGAAATTATTTAAATAACATTTGCTAACCTGTGACAGCTTCCAGCTCCTATATAATGTGGTTTACAAATAATATCAGCTTCTAAAATAAGTGCAACTCTTTCCAAGGGAATCATGAGTCTTATAAATCTTCCCAAGCATTCATCGCTCCCCATGTACTTATCGTGCAAGTGGTACAGTAGTGATCTTTAATGGGAAATTGAAGACCTTAAGACTTTGGCCGTAGCTCCTTGTCTTCTCACTACCCACAATTTCCTTAACTCTATCCACTATGATTCACACCTCTAAGATGCATTGGATGTTGCACCATACAAGCGACATCACCCTTCTCTTTTGTTGCGCAAGCTTTCAAAAGCACATTTTATTTCATCGACCCCTTCTAACTTCACTATACGGCACCTGTATTGTGAATGCTACGGTTTTGATCACTCATATCTGCAATGGCTTTACAATGGAAATATAACAGTGTTCATTGGTTATGGTGCCCCTTTAAAACAAAGTATAACTCCCTATAAAAAGTACGGCTAGTATTACTAGCTTTAAATGGGTATCACCTTATTTATCCTCTGTAGATAACTCAACATAAAACTATGAAATTTTCCTTGGGACAAGACTAGGAAAACTTTGAAAATCTCTTAACAATGAATCCAAATGCGAAATCTATGTGACCACCTGTAATCAGCTATGGTAGATCTCTCAATGCTGAAACTGATAACCCGTAGGGTTTACGTCCTAGGGTTTGTGCTCCTCAAGAAGCTTCTCAAAAATCCTCAATAGAAAAGATAATCAAGCATGCTCAAATAAGACTCCTCAACCCTCTTTTATAATCCTCTTGGGAACTTTCCAGAAAATTACAATTTAAAATCACTTTTTAATAATAATAACTCCTTATTGCTATGGAAAGTAACTTCATTTAAATATTTAACATTTTTGACACATTAGTCACTTTACTCTAAATAATTAATTTAAGTTGTCATTTAAATATGCTTCTATTCAATAACTTACAATTCATTATTTAATTATAAATAGTCTGGAACTGAGAACTGGAGATGCCAATATACTCAAGAACTCACACAAGACTTGACTTACTAAAAATAGGCACTTTCCAAAATAACATTTCCCTCCAAGATGTTTGGAATTAACCCAACATGTAGAAACTGCTCTCGAAAAGCATCAACATACTCAGCAAAAACCCCAAAGCTTGACGCCAACCACTATATTCCATTCTGACAAGGTTGGCGCTCATTGAGGAAGCTGGAGCTAACTACGATGCTGAAGTGATAAAAAATGGGGACATTATAGATTTTATAGGAGGCATTCACCTGCTCCAGGCCCAGCTATGCCCATCTAAGCCATGCTCGAACAATTTTTATCACGACCTCTTCTACTACAAACCGATATCGCATTTCGACCAATGATGGGAATTTTTCAAAAAATCTATTGAAAACCCTAACAAAAACGCATTTCAAAAATATTTTTTCATCCTTATGAATTTATAGGTGAACCCCTGCTATTTCTATAAATTTTTCTAATGTTTGTCGAAATTCGACAAACCTTGTGACTTAACAACAACTCCTATGATAAAAATAGTTTGCTTGTACATAAAGCAAGCTTATTACACAATTTTGGTCCACAAATACTAAACCTTAACTCACACAATCTTCACTTAGACTCTTGATAAGGATAATTATCAACTAACAATTAATCTTCTAAAAGCTAAATCTAAAAATAGCTTTTTCAAAATATGCTCATCTCCTCAAAAATAGGAAGGCTCAAAATAGATTTTCTGACAATTGGCTTTGGAGGACGACGCTTCTCTATTTGGAACATAGCAAACCCCCTAACAAAACCTAAAACTCTAACCATTCACCAAAAATTCTAAATTTGAAAACCCTTCTTTATAAACCACTTTGCACCAAATTCTAGTTGAAAATAGACAAACTTGAATGATCTACCCTTCATCATATGTGTTGATCTCCTACCTGGACTAATTGTACCTCTATTTGAATGACAAGGATCACAGTCATTATGACAAAGATTAACTATTGATCAGCTATACTAAGTGATGAATGAGATAGAAGTCTGCATACAAAACCCCTGCTACTTCAAATTTCAATCATTTGTACATCTCTACTTTTCTTGCCTTTGTTTTTGTATCAAAAACTGAATTTCATTTGTTCTTTGATTGAAATCCGTCCCTCCATGAGGAAACTCTGTGGAACTATGGAAATATATGAAAAGATCTTTGAAGAGAAATGGAAAAGTGGGATAAAGCGTGTTTATAGCAAAATTTTCCCATACAATTTTTTTGCGAAAATAAAATATTATCCTATAATGTTTTTATCTATGTAACTCAGGGATGCATCTTCAGTCGAAACAGAGACATCCCCAACAAGAAATGTCTCAAGGACACAGGGATGGGTCGGAAACATCCCTCACCATCCCTTGATTTTTTTTGCAATCGAAAACGCCTTGAGGATGTTTGAGAGTTTTTCAAAAATGCTAGGAGATGGCTAGCCATCCCTGAATGGACAAGGGACATTTGAACATCCCCTGGCTGTCCCAGAGATGGACTTTGTATTTCATTTTTTTTTAAAACACAAAAGTAATAAAAAAATAAAGGGGTGTGGGGCCCATAATGGCCCCCACAACATTTTACAAAAGTATTATAAAATTCAAAACAAAAAAAAAAGCTAATTTGTGTCATTTTACAAATTGCAAAGAGAAGAAAAAAGAAAAGCATAACTAGGAGAAACCAAGTGAGAGAAGGGCATACCTTGTCAAGGGGTAGAAGCATGTAAAACCATAGCATTAGCTGAGAAGGCTGAGGTGACTAGGTTGCACATGCAGGATGAAGCGAAAAAAAAAAGAAATACCAATGGAGTGTTTGCAGCCTAGTAGATCATTGTCTAGTGCTACTGCTACTAAATCTAAAAGTGTTGCACCTGACAGTCAAAGAGCGTAATAAGCTACCCTGTTCTGTACATAATTCTTTTTTGAATTTCACCAATGGACTGACTAAGATATTTTGTCAAACAGTTTAATCAGCTGCTGTTCTGAGTTTGTTTTGCATTTGTTTGGTTGATTCAGACAGTGGTCACTTAATATTGCTTTCTTTCCATATCCCAAAGAAACAACATTCACTTCCAATCATGAATTTAATTCACAACACCCAACAACAATAATACTTCAATCATGTATTGAACTCATTAATAAAGTGCACAATGATTTTCAAATAATATCATACACAACAGAACATAAACATAATCAGGTCTTTACAATGAATTTTCTTACCTGTAGACTTGAACCAGCTCCTTGCCTTAATTTGTATGAGCCCGGTATACCTTTGAATACTCAGCTTCTAAGAATTAGAAGTCTGCAAAACTACACAATATTTAAGAACTACCATGGTTCCTCTTTGTACTGCAAGACTCCTATACTGTTATGACACTCCAAGATGGGTCTCACTTCATTCTACAATGCTCCAAATGTCATTTGTACCCTTCATTCATGTCCATTCGTACCCTTCATTCATGTCGTTCCAAATTATATGTAAATTGGACCATATAATATGGACGATGTCCTTTCCCCTGCCAGCTGGTCAGTTCTCCTATTGCCTCTTTGCCATGTATTTCTTTAAAATCTTCAACTCCTTGAATTTTTGAAAGTGAGAAAGCCCGATAACTTTAATCTTTTGACCAAAGGATCTTAAAATCTTTAAAGCCTGATTGCTTCTATAGGTGGCTCCAAAAGATATGTCGATGTAATATTTTGGCTGCGGAGACTCTTTTAATTTGCTCGAGAAATATTAAGCTATGGTTGCCTCTTGATCCACATAGACTCTTTCTGACCCACATAGCTGCGTTGGCCCATCTATTGGTGCCACCAGAATTACGGGACTTCTTCGACCAAATACTTCAAGAAACTATAATTTTTTTTTAGTGACTTCTTTAAAATGCTAGGGCCCTGATTCTTATAAAAATATCGTCCTGTTCTATATTTCCAACCTATATCGCTTTTAAATATTCTGCATATCTCCTTCAGTTACGATTATTCATTTACAAGTTGCTCCTAATAGATTATTGAGCTCCACAATATTTTCCCAACTTTGCCATATCATTTAATCTACTATAAAATAAGTAGTTCTATCTCCTTGGATGGCGTTACTAAAAGATAATATTAAGTATGTTGTCTGTTATTAAATCCAAGGCTCCTTACTCCAGACGGCGGTTCATTAAACTGGGCGCTAAAAGAATGTATAGCATTCGTTTCCTTTTTATGTCCCATCTATTTCACTCATTGTAAGAGACCTGTTGTCTCTAACCTCTGATAACTAATGCTAAGTGATGAGAGTTTGTAATTTTTTTGTGTTTTTGATATGATAATGCATAAAATGCTGGAAATAAAGACTAATATGGGAAATGTAAAACAATTACAAATGCTGCAAGCATAAATCTTTATTCATTTATTCTTCAAAGATTTTACAGCCAAATGCATACCCGGAAACAATCTTCTGATCTTGCAAGATGATGAAACCCTTATTCTGAATCTCTCCTGTAGATCCGCTAAAGCACAAAGTTGACTCCTAGATGAAGCCAATCCACGGGCAACCCTTCAGAAGATCTTTCACAACCTCAATTATGCCAATCAATGAGAGTTTTCATTCCCACTGATCAAAAATTCTGAAAATCCTAGGTTTCCATCCTCAAGAGCCAAACTCTCCAAAAGCACAAATCCAATATGTAAAATGATCCAATGATACCTTCATTTCTTTTCGATGGCATTTATATACTTCTCCAAGTAGATCAATCCCTTCTAGAAGTCTCTTTTAAATCATTTAAAATGATATTTAATATTTACCTTTCACTTTAATAAATGCTTCAATAAATGGGCACTCATCAAATAATATTTAATGTATTTTAAGTGACCTTTTGAGGGTCATGGCCCCATCAGATATAAAGTGAATTTAAAACTTTACAATTGCACTTTATAATTAATTATTAATAAAATAATCACTTTATTAATAATTATATATCATAACTCCACAATTAATCATTATTTCTCAATTTCGTCTGAACCTGGGAGTTAACCATTGTATCCACTGTGCATCCAACTGCCTTACTAAAAATAGTAAGTGTCCCTTTCTATCATCCACTGACTTACTATAAATAGTAAGTCCCTCAAAATGGAACCAAAAACCTTTGAATATCAATGCCTCAAAACATATGAAGGATCTGGAGAGATAAACACTTAAAACTGCCATTTGAAGAGCTCCATAATGCCCAAACTAGACCCTCTAATCCACTACACTAGCCTACGAGGGTCAACTGATAGGCTAATCCTTTGAACTCTGATGCTCACAAAAATGGGGACATTACACTCATCCCTATACTGCCTCCCTTCCCGTTTCTTTGCCATCAATAACACCTATTTATAGTTCATCGGCTCTTTGTGTTAATACAATTGTGTATTCTATTATCCATCAATCTTCTTCACCTCGACTCATAAAATTCTCTTAACCAGATAATACTTAATCTTCACTCACAATTCCGACTCTTGAAAAATCTGAATGCCTTGCGTTGATAATAAACATAATACAATTCCTGAATATCACTTGGCTCCCCTTTACAAATGAATTTTCCAAAATTCACGACTTAAATAAGAACTTACGCTAAAGGCAAGCTTTTTTCAACAAGTCTGAGTTATTCAATATTAATTCCTTTCAAATGTAAACGGATTACTATAGTCTAGCATCCATATCACCCTTCCACGGCTCATAAACTCCCTTCATTTTTAGAATAGGCCCCCCCTTCATCACATGGCAGTATTACTTACCTTCTCAAAATCATGGCAGCTCCTTGTAATATCTTCGACAACTTAAATTCAAAGCTCGAAACTCCTTTAGTAGTTGATTCTTACGTGATAAGTCAGCTTCATTCAATTGATAGAGTGAGCACAAGAATAAATGAACATAGGTTTTATCAACAGTCAACTAATACATTCGCATTAGGTTTTGAGTAATAGATTGATAGCTCATACATTTGCCCCCTTTTTTTATCTTCCTCCTTTCTTCATCCCGTTAATTGATTACAGAGGCAACTATTATAAAATATACAATTCAATACAAAATAAACTAATGCTCAGTAAGATGTCCAGCAGTTAATCTTTTCAACTCGGAGAAAACAAGGATAAAATCTTCCAGATGCTTACCAAATATTTGCATCACTATAATTATTCAATTTTGTGCAATTCCTCGAGCCATAAACAACATAATATTCTCAAACTTCAAATCAGATTGAAACATTGAAATCTTCATAGTAATTCAATCACAATAAGCACCAACATAGCCCCTGAAGTAGGACTGTCAGCAATCATCTGGGGGGTATCTTCCAACACCAAAGATGATATTCTCTGTGAGAAGAATCCTTTCCCCACAAAGTTCTGGAGTTTATCCAGCCAAAACCTGTTACCCAAAAAATCAAATTCCAACTTGTTGAAACAATGCTCCATAAATTCTTTTATTCTTCCCTCCTTGTAACTCCTCGTGTCTCCTTGAGTTCTCCTCTTTTTTCCCTTTTTACTTTTAATTTTGTCTTTTGAAAATTCAACAAAAAGTAACTTAATTAATTTCCTTAACTTTATAATTTAAGTTAATTTGCACGATTAAATAATTAATTTTAAGTTGCCTTTATATTTTAACCTCCCTGACAACTTTAAATTAATTATTTAATTATATGCTAACTCAAATTGGGGACATTACAGTCCGCCCTTCTCAAATATTACTTGTCCTCAAGCAATGTTAGCACAACAATGAACCACCTATTTGAGACAACCCAAAACCATTAGTTATTCCAGGATCCCAAACCAATCTCCTAAAGGAATCAGCACGTTGTTGCTGCGCCACTCTGATGAAAACAACCAACTCAACATACCAAATCTGAACTCGGCACTCCTATGATCCTACAAAACAAGCAACCTTTGGCTCCAAACTGAAATCCCTCTGAAAAATGAAATCAGCACCATGAAAATTCACCTGCCAAGACACCTCAAAAAGGTTCAAATCAGCAATCCTTCTATCTATCATGATCCCGGGCAACAAAACAATTACTCTGATCAACAAGAAGGAATGATTCTTCTCTACAATCCTCATGAAGTTCCATAAATGATGAAGATAGAATTCTCATAAACTGCTAAAAGAACTGCCATATACAATATTCAACAATGTGAAAATTAGAAACAATTGAGTCATATCAAAAAATTCTTCAACACTTCGCTGCCATATAATCTGCAAGTACTGAATCTGTAAAAATCTGTAAAAATCAGAATTACAATACTAAAGTAGCAGCTGTAATGAAGGAAACTTCTTGTATGCAAAGGATTGGTGTAACAAAACTGATTGTAGACTCTTCCCCAATGATAGAAATATCATCATCATTAAACTCCCATTGATATATGTTCCATTCATTGACTAAAAATATAGACCAAACCAACTGAATGCAAGTAGAAAAAATCATGTGTTGGCTGATTGGGAAATGAACAGCAGCTACAAATCTACAATTTTGCCTAAATCCCATCCATAAAGTAGAGTCTTGAGTTTTACCTAGATCCCATACCTTGTATTCATTACCAACCATACTCACACACACAACGTCATGGCTGTTGTTAACACTCATAGAATCCACACTATCTTCATTCCTTTCAATGGTGTCTTCATAAGTTTCATATACACCTTCCTCCAATCCTGAATACTCATCAACACCTGCTGATTCATGAAGTGTAGCATGCTGAAAATTGCCTTCACTACTTCTTTTATCTACTATATCATGGCTGCAATTTGCACCTATGTGTGAAGATTGTTCCTCAAAACTCGAGAATTCAATTTTTTGATGTGGGTTCCAATCTCTATCAACATCCTAAATCTCTCCAATATGAGGAATACTAAAATCCATAGTAATGAGACTCGGACTCGGCTCAGACTTGGCAAAATGAAAAAACCCTAGAAATTTAGAGATTTTTAAGGCTTTAAAACTCATTTCAAGCACCCTTTATTGAATAAACCTTAAAGACACAATAACATCATTAAATAGAAGCAAATTTTATCACATACACAAGTATACATCGATCACATAAGTATAAAGTACACAAATTGTAGCTGAGCTGTTGAAGGAAATAGCACACTTAGATATATAAAATTATAGTCAAATGTATACAAAACTCATGGAATATGAAATCCATGACATCAAATGTTCCAATCAAATGTTCCAAACAAAGGCATCTAAGGTGGGTCCTAGATGATGTAGCAACTTCAGCCATAGTCTATGCTTGTGACTCCATGCCACCCTCACCAACATTAGTTGTGGATGTGTTTTCTCGTGCTTTAGCAGCCTCCTTTGCCATGGCTATAGCCTCAACCTCTCTATCTGCCCGGTCAACCCAATCAAGGTTCTCGTCACTAACACAAGTATTCATCGATCATATAAGTATAAACACAAATTGTAGCTAAGCTACTCAAGGAAATAGCACACTTAGATATATTCATATATAGTCAAAAGACTCAACTGTATACAAAACTCATGGAATATGAAATCCATGACATCAAATGTTCCAAAGAAATATGGCATATCAAAATATTCAAAACAATAACTAGAAGTCTATGGCTCAAAGGAGCCTGCATCCTTCCTACGAATGTGTCTAAGATAGGTCCTAGATGATGCAGTAGCCACCATCTCAAGTATCAGGGAAATTGCCCTAATGGGGTTGAGGGGCAGTGCCCTTTGTGGGGATCTAGACGCATTGCTTCTAGAATTTTCTAAGTCTCCATTATCCTTGTATCACTTTCTTGTTCATCGGAAGTGGCTGCAATAGAATTTTCTGCTTTGAATAATGAAAAGTGAGCCATACTTAACTGCAAACAAAGATCATCAGCCTTTTTTTCTTTGTCTTCAGCATACTTGAAAGCAAATCTCTATCCATAAGCAATTGCAAATAATCTATTTTCATTATTTCCAAAGCCTTTTTGATGGAGTATAAGTGGGTATGAGTGACTCCACTTGCAACTCCCTTTTGCCTCTCCTCAATCTGAACTTCCCAAATGAGTTCTTCAATGACATTGTGTGTATGGTCAAAATGTGATAGGGCTGCAACAATCATATCTTCAGTGACTTTCATTTGTTTCTCCAACTCACATGACTCATTGGACAAATGATATCACATGATATAATTTCTGATTTGTCTTCAATATTATGGCTCTCAAACTCAGCTATCTTGGTCACATCCTTATTGCATAATTCAATTTTTAAAGCTTCAGCAGCACTATGTCCAAAAAGAGTTTCTTCTATTGTTATAATCTCCTTTTCAACCATTTGTTCCTCATATGTCAAGGTACCTTTTCCCTTTGAATGTTTTGTTATAAACTCCTCATTATCCATGAAAGGTTTCAGCTTCTCCCCACATTATTTGAAAACTTTGTAAACCAATCTATATGCAGCTGTAGGAGTAACCTATTTTTACTTCAAAACTGCCAATAACCAAAATCATAATTGTTTGCATCGCTGCAATAACATTATCGGTACAATATTTTCTGATTGTGGCAAGGAAGTAATGAAACATTTGGTGAACCAAATCATCAAATCCCAAATCTAACATGATGTTTCCAAATCTGATTTTTGCAAATGTTTCAAGTATGAACACCTTTCTAGAAAATTGAAAACATTTAACATCAACCAAATCTTGGAAACCATCCACCATCAATTTGATTACCTCTTTCATTGTGTCATCATCATAAGGAACTTCAGGTGCCAATATTCTTAAGATCTCACTCAAACAAATAGTAACCAACAATCTTACATCATCGTCTATATGTCTCAACCACCTGTGCTGACCCAAAGAAGTCACTATAGAAACAAGAGCTATTTGCAACTGATTTGAAGGTGACTGCTCAACAAGGATCAAACATTCTTCTACACTTTTCAATGTGGCTAAAGCATTCTTCTTCAAATGAGATAGGTTACTAAGTTTATTGCTTGATTCGTGAAGTAATTTCACTAACCATTGTCTATCCCTGACTACCATGCTTCAAACTGAAACTGAACTCTGAATTACCAAGCAGGCTACAGAAACTTTTTGAGCTCTGATACCAATGTAATAAGCTACCCTGTTCTGTACATAATTTTTTTTTGAATTTCACCAATGGACTGACTCAGATATTTTGTCAAACAATTTAATCAGCTAATGTTTTGAGTTTGTTTTGCATTTGTTTGGTTGGTTCAGACAGTGGTCGCTTAATATTACATTCTTTCCATATCCCAAAGAAACAACATTCACTTCCAATCATGAATTTAACTCACAACACCCAATAAAAATAATACTTCAATCATGTAATGAACTTATTGATAAAGTGCACAGTGATTCTCAAATAATATCATACACAACAGAACTTAAATATAATCAGGTCTTTACAATGAATTTTCTTACCTGTAGACTTGAACCAACTCCTTGCCATAATTTGTATAAGCTCGGTATACATTTGAATACTCAACTTCTAAGAATTATAAGTCTGTAGAACTACACAATATTTACGAACTACCATGGTTCCTCTTTGTACTACAAGACTCCTATACTGTTACGACACTCCAAGATGGGTCTCACTTCATTCCACAATGCTCCAAATGCCATTCGCACCCTTCATTCATGTCATTCCAAATTATATGTAAATTCCAAATTATATGTAAATTGGACCATATAATATGCCACGATATCCTTTCCCTTGCCAACTGGTCAGTTCTACTAATGCCTCTTTGCCATGTATTTCTTTAAAATCTTCAACTCCTCGAATTCTTGAAAGTGAGAAAGCTCAATAACTTTAATCTTTTGACCAAAGGATCTTAAAATCTTTAAAACCCGAATGCTTCTATAGGCGGCTCCAAAAGATTAGTCGATGTAATATTTTGGCTGTGGAGACTTTTAATTTGCCTCTTGATCCACGTAGACTCTTTCTGACCCACATAGCCACGTTGGCTCATAGATTGGCGCCACCAGAATTAGGGGACTTCTTTGACCAAATACTTCAAGAAACTATACTGGTTTTTGAGTGACTTCTTTAAAATGCTAGAGCCCCGATTCTTATAAAAATATTGTCCTCTTCTATATTTCCAACATGCATCACTTTTAAATATTCCGCATAACTCCTTCAATTACAATTATTCATTTACAAGATGCTCCCAATAGATTATTGAGCTCCACGATATTTTCCCAACTCTGCCATATCATTTAATCTTTGTAAACTGCAAAATAAGTGGTTTTGTCTCCCTTGATGGCGTTACTAAAAGATAATATTAAGTCTATAATTAAATCCAAAGCTCCTTACTCCAAACAGTGGTTCATTAAACTCGGAGCTAAAAGAATGAATAGCCACCATTTCCTTTTTATGTCCCATCTATTTCACCCGTCCCTATACTGCCTCCCTTCCCGTTTCTTTACCATCAATAATGCCTATTTACAGTTTATCAGCTCTTTGTGTTAATACAATTGTGTCTTCTATTATCCGTCAATCTTCTTCACCTCGACTCATAAAATTCTCTTAACCAAGTAATACCGAATCTTCACTCACAATTTCGACTCTTGAAAAATGTGAATGCCTTGCGTTGATAATAAACATAATACAATTCCTAAATATCATTCAGCTCCCCTTTACAAATGAATTTTCCAAAATTCACGACTTAAATAAGGATAACTTCTTACGCTAAAGGCAAGCTTTTTTCAAAAAGTCTAAATTATTCAATATTAATTCCTTTCGAATGTAAATGGATTACTATGGTCTAGCGTCCATATCACCCTTCCACGGCTCTTAAACTCCCTTCGTTTTCATAATAGGCCCCCCTTCATCACATGGCGGTATTACTTCCCTTCTCAAAATCGCGGTAGCTCCTTGTAATATCTTCGACAACTTAAATTCAAAGCTCAAAACTCCTTTAGTATTTGATTCTTATGTGATAAGTCGGCTTCATTCAATTGATAGAGTGAGCACAAGAATAAATGAACATAGGTTTTATCAATAGTCAACTAATACATTCGCATTAGGTTTTGAGTAAGAGATTGATAGCTCACACATTTGCCCCTTTTTTTATCTTCCTCCTTTCTTCATCCCGTTAATTGATTACAAAGGCGACTATTATAAAATATACAATTCAATACAAAATAAACTAATGCCCAGTAAGATGTCCAACAGTTAATCTTTTCAACTCGGAGAAAACAAGGATAAAATCTTCTAGATGCTTACTAAATATTTGCATCACTAATAACTCTTCAATTCTGTGCAATTCCTCGAGCCGTAAACAACATAATATTCTCAAACTTCAAATCAGATTGAAACATTGAAATCTTCATAGTAATTCAATCACAATAAGCACCAACATAGCCCCTGAAGTAGGACTATCAGCAATCATCCGGTGGGTATCTTCCAACACCGAAGATGATATTCTCTGTGAGAAGAATCCTATCCTCATAAAGTTTTGGAGTTTATCCAGCCAAAACTTGTTACCCAAAAAATCAAATTCCAACCTGCTGAAACAATGCTCCAAAAAATCTTGTAACTCCTCGTGTCTCCTTGAATTCTCCTCTTTTTTCCCTTTTTACTTTTAATTTTGTCTTTTGAGAATTCAACAAAAAGTAACTTAATTAATTTCCTTAACTTTATAATTTAAGTTACATTGCACGATTAAATAATTAATTTTAAGTTTCCTTTATATTTTAACCTCCTTGACAACTTAATATTAATTATTTAATTATATGCTAACTCAAATTGTGGACATTACAAAGAGGAAAGAAAAGGTCCACTAATTGCAAGCATGTTTAAAATGCAATCACAAAATGTAGCTGATGGTTTTGTTGCCAATTTTTTTTATGCTAATGCTGTACCATTTCATGTGGCATGCTCTCCAAATTTTAAACAAATGTTTAAAGATGCATTTGTTGTTGGCCCTTCATATGTTCCCCCTCGAGATCATAAGTTGTGCACCTCCCTCCATAAAATTTTTTCCAAGGTGAGTATAAAGATAGAGGAGTTGAGACAAGTTTGGATAAGGAATGGTTACTCTATCATTAGGGATGAGTGGACCAATACTAGACATCGACCACTCATCAATGTCATTGTCACATGTACAACAAGCTCTTATTTTCTTAGAGCTATTGATTGTTCAGGGAAGATGGAATTTTAGGTTTTTAAGAATGTCACAGAAGAGGTTGGACCCTTTAATGTTGTACAAGTAGTGACTGGTTCAGATGTGTATGCAAGTTAGCTGGATTGATGGTGGAGGGTGCTTACAAGCACAGTTTTTGACCCCATGTGTTCATGCATTGGATAACACATTGAAAGACATTGGGATAATAGATCGGGTGAAGGAAATGGTGTCAGAAACTAAGAGTCATTCAAATGTTCACTTGCAATTATCACAGGTCACTTGCTTTGTTTAGGACTTTTTTCGAGGAAGGAATTCCTCAAGCCTATAGCTACCAAATATGCTAGTTACTTTATTTTGTTGGAGAGGATGATTGAGGGGCAAAAGCATCTACAATTAATGGTGGTTAATTTAGAGTGGGCTAAATGGGCAAAGGAAAACACGGCTAAAGGAAGAAGTATGATATTGCTATCAGGATTCAACCGTGTAGTTTTACGAGTCAAACTCATTGACCCATGTTTCATGAGTAGTGGTTCACAAGAACCCATCTCTCATCATAATGAATGGTCCACTTAGCACTCATTGCATCTTACCACTAATTTTTATTGTTTCTAAGTTTCTAACTTGTAGATTTACTAAATTATTTTCATTCTTTGCAGCTATATTTGCTCCATCATCTCACCTATTGTGCTAGTCATAAGATATGTTGATACAGATTCTCCTAGCCTTGGAGAGATTTATGAGACATTTCACAGCATGCTTGGACAAATGAAGCAAGCAACTCATAGCATGAACCCTATTTTGGGATTTTACGAGGAGCACATTAGGCCTATTGTGATGCAGTGATGGAACACTATGACAAGACTTCATATGGCAGCCTACACTCTAAATCCCAAATGGTATGCAGCAAGACCTGAGAGAGTGCCTCCATCTGATGATGAAGAGGTTAAAGAAGGCTTCATGATTGGGAAAATGTATACTAAGGAGTTTAGCAAACTTCAAGCACAGTGGCTAGCCTTTCTGTATCTTCATGGCCCAACATTCAATAGACCAGACCCAAGGATGGATAGAGCTACATTAGCTCAAACTAGCCCCATTGGATGGTGGGCATGGCATGGAAAAGATGCACAAAGTTGAGGATACTTGCCACTTGTCTCCCCTTATAGGTTGCTAGTTCCTTTGATGCAAAGAGGAATTGGTCTACATATAGCTTCATCTAGTCAATCAAGAGGAATAGGCTTACCTCTAGATGATCAGAGAAGCTAGTGGCTATGCATGGTGCCTTGTGGTTTCAAGATCGACAAACTCTTGAGTATCATTAGACTCCAACTACACATTGGGATGTTGATCTCGAATATACTACACAAGTTGATGATGAGGAATGACATGATGTATTTCTCGAGGTTCCATTGGATCAAGATGAGACAACCTCTCATAGTGCCAGTGACTCAGACTTCACTTTTGATGCAGTGTTAGGAGATGTTAATTAGGGACAGCCGCATATTTCTATATTTTTGTCATTTTGCAGTTTTTGGGCATTTTGTTGTAATTTTTATATAATATAAATGCACATTGTCAATGAATGCAATTAAATTTTGTTATAACTTAATGTGTTTGTCACTTTCTATGGAATGAAAATCTCAATTGAACTATAATATTATGTGTTAAGGTTCTATGATGTCTATGATGATTGTTTTATCAATGTTATCATATTTGAAATTTTCTATACTTTTTAAACTTCCCCTATTTTTTAATAGTTGTCCCCTGTGGTCTCCTAAAAATGGCCTCCCTTCCATTCTTATCCCAAAACGCGTCCCCCCATCCCCATCTTGAAAACTTGGGGTAACATACGTTTTTATAATATTGGAAATTGCATACCATTGTGATTTTCATGTTATATTTTAAGCTTTAATGTTCATTACTCGTAGTATATTCTTAGGCTCATTTGGCCTTGCCATAACCTCTTCCTGCCCTTGGTGCCAACTTGTCTTATGTATTTTCATATGTTTTGCCTCTTTTGTGTTAACCAATGTTGCTAATATACTTATCTCATGCTATGTTGATGTGTCAAGTGTTAATGTTGCAGCTTCGGGCGTCACTTCTAGCCTCGAATTAGAGAAGAAAAATTAAATGATAGCTTCCAGCTATTTAATTTATATGTTGTCATGTGAAGAGGCGTTTCACTTCATTTATTTGTTTATCATGTCTTGGCCGACCTCCCTTGATATTTGAATTATTTAATTTGTAATTTATTCTCCATGTGGCCAACCTTGTTCTTGAAGAGGTGCAACCTCTCCCAAGCAATGTATAAATACAAGATCATCTCTTCTCATTTTACCATCAAGCAAGTTCGTTCATCCTTCCTTCAAGTGCAAATTTCCTTCAAGAGCAAGTCGAAGATTTCTAAGAGCAGATTTCGATATCTAAGGAGAGCAGATTGTAATCTGTATTTTGCATCAAGAGTTGGTGCTCTTACTTGGCCTTTAATTCGGCCTTATTGTACAAGACATTGTTGATTCTTGAATAATATATAAGTGATATATTGTTGTTGGGTTTTTCTCCCTCAAGCGGAGAGTTTTCCCAGGGTATATGCTGTGTTATTGTGTCTGATTTTTTGAATTAAATTCTGAGTTTTATATCTGATCATAAAAACTAACATCAAGTATTCAAATAACCTATTGTACTTGGATACCACACAACGTGTGGACATCCACATAATGCGTTGGCATCCACTAAAATTCCAGCTGTACAACAACGATTTTCTATGAACTTTACCACCTTTCTTCCACTAGGCATACGTTGTAACCATCGTGATAGGAATTCCAATGGCCAATTCAAATTGTATGTCTCTCCATATTCCATTTGGCTCTAATTTTGAACATAACACTCATTGGAATTTTTTCAAGCTTGCTATACTCTTTGGTAAGCATGCTCTTTGTTGAAGCTTTTAATGTGATTGTTACCAGCACTTTTTCCAACATTTGAAGGTTCTTTGAGCATAGAGCAATCTTGTGCTAATTTTTTCATCTCTCTTCCATTCTTGAGGACATTTTTCTTGTGTTATTTGCAGGTTTTCATCTCCATTTCAGTGTGGTGATTATTTTTAAATATTTCCCTTGGCCTTTCCTTTCATTTCTTTATTGCATTTGTGAACTCTTGCAGTGTTGTTGGCTTTTGTTGGATTGTACATTTCCTTTAACACTCTCAATTGCACTAGTTTATCACTTCTTGTACACCTAGGAGTTATATTCATAAATTTACTTTGTTGTTCTTAGTTCTAGATACACTTAGGCTAATTGCACACACATTTTCTATTCTTTCTCCATCATTGACTATTTATGGGAGCCGAAAGGCTAAAATAGGGGTTTGACCATTTGTGGCAAGCTCCCAAACAATCCAACCCTTATTTTCTCTTCAAGCTATAGGTTTTCAAAGCATTCAAATGCACAAAGGTTTGCTCATTTCTTTTCCCTCTTTCATTCATCTTGTCATTACATTTGATTTGTGCCTGATATCCTCCTTTTTGCTGTTGTGTTTGCATTTTGTCTCTTGTTGTGCAAGAAAGTTGAAATCTAGATAAGCAATTGAGTTTTTCAACTTTCTACGATGACAGCACGTATATTGGCATATATTTGTGAATTGTATGTACTGGCTATAGTTCTCGTATTTACTGTTTATTCTGTAATATCCAATCAACTAGAAGTAGCAGTAAACACCTGTCAAAGCTTATAAATCTTTGTATTTATGATTAGTAGTCACTTCTCATATAAGTGTTCTGATCATGGCTGCTTTGTTTATAAGCCTTTTAAATTAATATAGACTGATGTGTTTTTTTGGTCTTTTTTCAAATTAGGATTCTGGTTCCCTAGCATTCTAAAGGCCTGATTGTAGCCTATAAAAAATCTGAATAACTTCAAACATAAGTGTATCATATATGGCTGGAAAACTCTTGAACTTTACTCTCCACAAATATAGTCTGAACTTACAATGATGCCTTCAATTGTCAAATATTTAGCCATGTTGAGAATTCTAAAAAGTTCTTAAAGCATTAATTAATTTAAGGATTTCCTATCATTCGAAGGGCCATTATTCATATCAATCTTCAATTATTGTTGTCCTTAAAGTAGAGTTGCTGGATACTTCCTCTCCCTTGTCTAGATATGTGAATACATACACAATATTCCTAGATACAGCACGAGTATCATATCTAGATGTATCCATAGATGAGCTCCTATTTGAGCCATATCCAGTGTTGTATTCAGTTTGGGGTTTATGAAAAGACATTCAAAATTTGCAAAAAATATAAAACACTAAAAAAATGTTAACACACACATCACTTAAGGCAAAACTATAATATAACAAAATAAATATTATAAACTAAAATATATACCAATAAAAAATTTAAAGTTATGTCCTATAGTTTATAGTACTTTATACCATTAGATGTGTAAATAATTAAATATATGTATACTTTTAAAATTTCCATATCTAGCTCTATCTGTATTAGGAGATCTTGGAAATTCACAGTATCCATATTGGATACCACTATCCAATACGATATCCATTTCTGTGCAACTCTGCCTTAAAAGACTTGTATGCTTCTCTGCATTCAATAATTATTTTGATTAAATCCTAAGTTGTTACATTCTCTGTTATAATCACTCCATTCTCAAATGCAAAAACAGAAATTTCAGAATGTGAAAGGAACACAACACAACAAACAATCAAAAGCAATTAATTACAAAAGGCCACACTTTGTACGTAAACAAATAGCATATTCATAAGAAGAATAGATCAGACCTTTCTATTCTAGATAAGAAAAAGTTTGAAGCTCAAATGATACCTGACTCTTGTGGAGCTGATATTATTTGACACCACCTCATCCACAACAACAATATTCCTCTGTTCAAACAAATTAGCACTAAAGGATTAATAAAAATACACCACATTTCTTCTCCTATAAGTGCTAATAAAATAGCATTTAATAGGCATTAGTGATAGTCAATTTAATACAACAAAGGAAATATTAATTCTAACTAGTACATTTATCCAAGTTTGTTCATGAGAAGGTACACCTTGTTTTCAAACAAAATATCATTCTCAAAGATGAGCTTCTCAACATTCTTTCCTTCTCTGGATATGCAAACAACACCATAATCTCGACAAATAGCTTTTACCTACAAAAGGCAAGGTTAAGTACCGTCAGATGTTCCCATCTAAGCACTAGACCATGCTTCAGAGAAGAAACAAACAAAATTTCACTCTCCAATGAAACATGAAACTCAAGACAAGAAAATAGAGAAGCAACACACTACTAATTTTAATGAGTTGCAGTCATTTTTCCCAGTAAATCAACCACAAGAATAACCCCAGATGTTACCTTCTCCATTCCATGGCAAGAATTTCAATTAAATAAACAAACTTAATAAACTAAGGGTTAATATCCCACATGATAAGCATGTGATAAACCATTTCTAATCATGTTAAAGATGGTAGTCAAGTCTTACAAAGTTGTCTCTTTTCTAGATGCTCAACCCATTTACAGAAGGTACTTTAAACATTCCTCACTGTTGTTTTTCTTGTCATTCACCCAATTTAATTAAAGATTGACCCCCTCATAAACAAGACGTTATGTCCTCTAATCAGATCAACAGTAAAATTTGGTAAGAAGGTGATGAAGCAATGACATTGATCAAGGCACCATAGGTGACACTAAAGAGTAACAGGTGAAATCTAGCAAAGCAAGAACAAGCATGAGCAAAAATAGGCTAAAAGTGCAAAACTTCAAGGAGACAAATGTTGATTCCCAGCCAAAGCAGCATTCCAAGTCATGCATCCACTCAAATAAGTCCAGCAAAATGTAACAAGTTTCAAATATTGACTTGAACCAGGGCAACAGAAAAGAGTCACAATAGACCATAGCAACAATCACCAGATTGAGCCCACACGAGTAGCAGAGTTCGCTTGAGTCTTGGGTTCAACTGTGAGGCCTGGTCTTTACTTAATGCATCTGGCTCGGTGGGCAGTTGGGTGCATCCCCAGGGATTAGTCTCGCCTCAGTTCACCCCATTCCAAAGGTGGAGCGAAAGCTTAAATTTGGCTTTGACACCACCATTAAGGGCTCACCGGGTTGAGAAGCGGGGACACCCTGGATTATCAAAAAAAACATTCAACAGATTGAATCACAACAGTTGCACAAACCTCAATGGATACTTCTACTTCTGTAGCACTAAATAGTGTATAATTTTTAGTCTTCAAGCAGGAACTTGAAAAAATTTCCCATGATATTGAAGCTATTTCCCTATGATCTTAGCAGTGTGTATGGAGAGAGAGAACCAGAAATCAATTGTCCAAACCATAGCAGCATAAATCGTTTGGGGAAAAAATCGGCAAACCAAAAAATCAGGATTTTTTGAAAAATCGTGAAAAAATCGGGAAAAAATCGGGAAAAAATCGGATTTGAAAAAAAATGTAAAGGAATGTAGAAAAATAGACAAAACCTATGTTTTCTAAAAACTCAAGGTCATTTCCATAGCATAGAGATATAGAGAGCAAATAAAACAGAGATTTTAAATAGAAAATAGATATTTTTTGTATATATTCATATCGCTGATTACATTGCATTGCACAAAATATACTCCTCAGTTCTCATAAATAAAAGTAGATGTTGACATATGACAAAATGTCAATTACAATAGTGTGTAACTTTGTACAAAATCAACCTCTAATCTAAGTACAAAGTGACCAAAAAAAAAATGTAGCCAATGACAACAACGCTAGAGGGTAGCAGGCCTTGATGATGAAGCTCCTACTGCGTTGACTCAATTGACTGCCAAAAAAATCATACCAAAACATCTATAACTAGAGTAATGCTAGCTCACCTTCTAAATATTCTTAAAATTATCTATAACTAAATTTTTGACAGCGTTGACTCAATTGACTGCCAAAAAGATCATGTCAAAATATTCTTAAAATTATCTATAAACAAAGCATACCAATACACAGGTTGATTCAATATGATAAATATTACAATTTCTTTAAGTTTGTTTTATTCTCAAAATAATAGTAAAATACATACCTGAACATTTTGATGTCATTGACAATTAAGCCAATATATACAATATAAACAAGGAAAATAAGTTGATTCCATGTGATTTTATTTGATATTATAAATATACATACAGAACGAATATCGGTAAACATCAAATGCTTACAAGTTTCTCTCCATCTTGTTTTCAAAAAAAGAGAAAGAATAAGTCATTTTGTAAGCTCACTGTCTCTTTGCAATACAACATAACTCTTGGCATTTCTGTAGTAGCCAGAGAGAGTGTTGTGTAATACCCCTCAAAAACTGACACTTCTCTTGTAAAAACTAATTACAGCTAAATAACTGTGCTACTACTCCTCTTTGTGCAAATGTAAATACATTTACAAAGCAAGCCCAAAGAGTTTTACCGACCTAAAATGTTTTGTGGCAGGGATTATACTTTATAGTAAAATGCAGTAAGAAAAAAATGCATTATAGTGGCAATGGCGACCTACCTGAGAGTCTGAGACGACTTTATGTTAAGAAAGAACCAAAACGCGCCCAAAAAAATGCGAATAGAAGAAGACTGCTCCAGAAATTCGCGTCAGTAAAAAATGCCCTCTTTTGAGTAGATTCAAACTCGAAAAACCTTCAGCCGCCTTCAGGTGTTTTCGCGCACATCAGAAACCCTCGACTCACACTTTAAAAAGGCGAAAACGCGATAAATAAAAGCAAAAACGCGTCTTTTTTAGGGTTTTTTTTAAAACGCGATTTTTTCACGTTTTTTTGCCGATTTTTGGTCGAAAAAAACCCGATTTTTAGCCGATTTTCAACGATTTTTCGACAGCGTTGACTGCCCAAAAAATCGGGATTTTTTCAGGGAAAAAATCGGCAACTCTGCAGATTTTTTCAAAATCGCGATTTTTTCGATTTTTTGGGGATTTATGCTTCTATGGTCCAAACAATTATCTTTAGTTTGTGATCCAGTGCCCCACAAGATCTCAAAATTACCTAGCATCAACCTTGGAATGGTGAATAAGTACAAGGACCCAATGGCCAGGTGTTTGTAGATAACAATGATGTTCACAGGGGAAGTACAAGATTCAATTCCCTCCTGTGTTCTCATAAATGAGAAACAGAACATGATACGGAAAATGGGTTGGAATTGAGAAACATGGAATGAACAATTTCAAGCTGAGAAAATCATTATATGCATACCCAAAAAAGGACTTAATATTAAAAAAGTACAAAGCAGTCAAAATCTTTCAAGCAAGGCCATGCCAAATACTATTGAAGGTAGATTTAATCTTGACAACTTTATACCAACTATTGAAACATCAAATAGCACATGAATATGGACAAGGAGCTCTCCATTTTAAAATAGATTTTCACAAAGTATAAAACATGTCTGAGTGGGATTTCAATTTGAACATGATGGATTGACTTGGCCTTGTTACCTTTTTTATAAAGGTTGCAACAAACCCCCTTTACAAGTTTTTCAAAATAGGTTTGTGTTAGTGGAACCCTATAAGTCAATTCACCTAAGGAAACCATCAAACAAGGTCCTCTTTCACTCCCTTCATGTATTTTTTGTCAATGCTCTTGGCTATGTAATAGAGAAAATTAGAATGCAAGGGAAAACCTATGGCACCCCTTTGCTTGGGGATGTGAATTGATTAACATACATTTTGCAATGACTCAACTTTTAACTTATTTGCTATCTAAGCAATTTGATAAAAGTGTCATATTCTATTAGGACATCTTTGTTGTGTGGGATGTTAGTCATCAAATGTAAGCACACAAACCATTAACACTAGCCCACAAACATTGCCATTAGAAACAAAAATGGGTTATTAGAATACTCCTCAGGCTGCCATTCGAAACACATACTCCATGAAATTTCTTCAACAAATCTCCAAGATACACCACAAGCCACCTCTAATCATTGTGAAACAACATAACATGCATATCAAGGAAACAACATATATCATCCCAACAAACGAATAAAAAATAAGGTTACAAACTCATCCCTACTTGATCTTGTGAACGACAGTTACTTGCAACTCCTAGGAAATCCAATTTCCAAAAGATACAGCTGCTTTGATGCCGATTTGATCTATAAACAAGTAGGATATTCCTTACATGACCATCAGAAACAAATACTTGATAAAATTTCTTCAACTACCAATTCACACCATAAACCACCTCTAATGGTCATCAAACATAACAACATGCATATAAAGGAAACAACATATATAAGTTCAACATACTAAGAAACCACATAGGAAACATGCATAACATGTGAACACATAATTACCCTACAAGAAAACCCAATACCAGGTTTAAAAACTCCAACAATAGAGAGTAAACACTCCCCATTCTGCTATGCAATGTTTGATTACAAGAATAAGTTTGAAGCTCTTACAACACCTGTAACGTCACTCTCACCATGAACAAACCCAAAAAACACACTTGTTATAATCAAAATATGGTAAAAAAACCACCATACAATGAGTGCGAGCCCCATATGCATCACAAGAAAAAGATATAACACCCCTCCAGCCTCCCTGCCTCAAGAAATGGAAGACAAAATGCCAAATTGGAAGATCAAACAACAAAAACTCCTTGTATTCTACATTCTAATTATGTTGTGATAGGTTTGTTAGTTCTGATAGACTAGCGCCTACATTTTGGTTAAGGCAACCACTCATTTGCCAACACAACCATGCATTCACTAGGGCAATCACACATTCACCATATTCTGCAATGCATTGGCCACCTACAAATCAGTGAATTTTCTCTTTTATGGTTTTCTAGGTCATTTGTTGCCTACAAACTCTTTTTGAAGGCTCTCTAAGATGTCCCATACCACCCCAAACAGTCCTCTAGCATCATCATAGTCCTCAATACTCTATTTTGATGTCAAATTCCATCTCCTTGTTCAGCGATCACCTCTTCACAAATGTAGACACTTTACCCCAATGGTCCAGTTTGTTTAGACCCAATTTTTTGAATCAACCACAATACTTAAAAGTGTTTTGCTTGCAGAAGGTACCATTCATCATACTTTTGGTTACATTTATACAAAGCATACAAGGAAAAACACCTATATATAGGGAGACAAGTAGGTTTGACAGTTGCTATTCTAATAATTTAATCAAATGATAATATTTTTTTCAATACATGTTTAAAACCCATGATTGTTAGCACATTTCACATATATATAACTGAGCAGCTTGATTTAATCCAACAACCACCCTTAAAATAAGCTCCAACAAAGGGTGCACAGAAGGATTTGTTCTCTTGGAAAATTGCTGTTGTTATCCATAGTGTTGTCCACTTTACCACACTGCAACATATTATATTGCTTACAGTGCTGAATACTGTGTGGTGAATACTGCAAATAATACCATCTGGATCCCTGATCAAGCAACAAGTAGATTGATATCTTTCAGTTAATTGCAATGCTTTTGATAAATCAGAACAATTTAGAACTATCTCCCATCTGAAATTGCTTAACTCAAATATTAACCTGTCAAGCTGTCTTGTCAGTGTCAACTCTCACACAAATCTAGAATTTTTTTTCTTATATTAGCTGTCAAGCATTGTATCTAACTACCAGAGACCAGCAAATAAATTTTGATCCTCTATTTCTCCTATACTAACCCTAGCACAAACTATCAACAATTAAATCATCCGTAACCAAATATAAAACTTGATCAAACCAAAGCTTAGGGTTTTAGCTTATCCCTTATCTAGCCAAACTCCTTAACTAAGGGTTTCAGTTCATGTCTAACTGTAGATAACATTTTGTACTGCTTTGAGATATAAGTAGATGAATCATGCTACATGCTCAAAATAGACCACATTGTATTTGTGCTCAAAATAGAAATGTTTAGATGGCCTTTTTAATTTATACTTAAAAAGTACGATGTTTACAAATTAAAAAGAGTTATACTGATAAGATACTTATCTTATGCCATTGATATAGCATCATATTTACTCGCTTAATGCTTTGACCTATGTGTTGAATAGGAACCCACTTTAGAAATATTGTGGCTGACTTTCATAAATAGAAAATAGTAAAGACATGTGCCCCTCCAAGGGTTTCATGGCTTGCCCCAATAATGGCTCTTTCTCACAACAAGCTCACTCAATAGCACGTAGACTAGATACATATCCACAGAGGGAACCTCTTTTTATATTTTGCTTTTAGGGCTTCTTCATCTCATTGCATCATTTCATCTGCACAATACATATGGATCTTCAGATCATTTTAGACTCTGCTCTGATAAACATAATTTACACTTTTCCACTTCAACTGAGGGTTGGGAATAAGTCCTAACCTCGATAGACATAATATTTCAACACCTAACAAGATTTATATGCATCAAATTGATTAGGACATGCACCACTGCACACTCTGTAGAGGAACAACACTCTTACAATTGATAAAAAGGCCAACATAAACATTCTGGATCTACATACAAGTGGTGATCCAGAGGATATCACACCAAAACAAGAGTTTGAATGTGTGTTGAGTATAAAAGGTTTACATTAGTAATTGTGGAAATAATAACCAAAGTACCATAATATAAAGAACAAGCACAGCTTAGTTGCCGATTTTATTAAGATAGTACTAACATCACTAGCCAGCAAGCTGATTTTATTCAAATGAATCAAGCAAGGAAAGAATAAGTATTTTGGTGCAATTTTGTATCACATATTGCCAGGTAAGTCATGCCCAAGTCAAGAGTTAAATGGTCGCTCAAGGAATAATAAAGCAAACACAATTTTATTCAGAAAAGAGTCACACCCAGACAAAGAAAGAGATGATGCATATTCTTAATTTTCTAGTCAGCAAAGAATCAACACACATATGGAAAGTGACATTGCAAGCAAAAATGCACATTCTTAATTGTCTAGTCAGCAAGGAATCAACACACATATGGAAAGTGACATTGCAAGCAAAAGGATCACAGTCAAAGGAAAAGACAAGAAGAGGTTAGCACACTTTCTGTGAAACATTGTAAAGTCAAAATTGTGCCATAAAAAGAGACTTGACTGATCAAAGACAAAATGCCAAGTCAGCTAATAAAATGGTGGCCAGTATAAGTGATTCATGCCAATGAGAAAGGAAGTTGGCACAATTTTTACAAAACATTGGATGCAAGTGATTTGTGCCTAAGTAAAACTTGAGTAGTTAGGCACACTTTTTAGATTTATTTGTCCTTTCTGAAGGTGGAAATCTAACAAGGGAAACCACACCTAAAGAAATATTAAACTCGGCAAACTTGTTGACAAAAATCTCATAAAGTCATGCCCATGTGAAAATATATGGTGACAAACATTACATAAAATATGGGAAGTTTAAAATTGTGATGTGTAATGTCCCTTGTAGGAACACTTGTAACGTATGATTTAGATTTGCAATATATTTGATAAATGAACAATCTCTGGATAATTGATAAGTAGATAATCTTATTTTAGATGGATATCGAATAGTATAAGTTATTATAATTCTTCTTTCAATATAAGTGTAAGTCTGATAAGGTCTTAATTCTTGACAAGAAGGAATCAATTTTAATTTTTACCTTCTTGAAGATAGTTCAACATGGAAGACTCTATTGAATATTATTATTATGTAAATTCCTTCTTGATTATGCCTCTAATTACGTAAGAGTATTAATTTGATCCTTGTCCATATCCAATTTGCTGTTCCTGAATTCTTCACTAAAACCATGCATTAGCTTTGAATATATATCTGCCTATATATCATCAATTTATAGGCCTTGAAACTTGAATGCCTTTCCTGCTTGATATCCTTATAATCATGCATCTTGCCTTGGAGTTCCTTCTGATTTATGTACTTGAAACATATACCTCCATATTATAAATTTCTGTTCATATAGAGCAGTTCCACAATAGGAAATTCAACAATAAAAATAAGTCTGCAATGTTCAATGATGTCTTTAGGATGATCTCCTATCCTTCTTAAATAGTCTTTGATGAGCCATGATGTGAGAAGTTGTATTGTTTCAATCATGTCTAATCAAGTTAACTAATCTTTAACTAACTATTTGACTATATGAATCGCTGCTGCCCAGGAGTTGCTAATTAAGTCTGTTTAGGGATAATTAATATTATTTCCTTACGTCTAAGACAAAGCCATCACATACTGTAATGTCCCCTTCTTGGTGATCACCTAGGTTGTTGTTTTAGCCTTATTAATTCCCGAAGACTAAAGGCGTGATAAGGGAATTCATTTATTTAATTATTTAATATTGCCTGGCAGAAAAAGCTAAAGTTAAAAGGTAATATTAAGTGATTAATTAAATAAAGTTATAAAGTGACTTTAAGTGAAATATTTAAAAGATAACTTTATTAAGTCACTTTATTATTTTGAATAGGAAATTAAAGTGAGAGTTATAAAAGGAGTTTTGGAGGCTTATTTTCATTCATGCTTAGATTATTTCCTCACTTTTCATCTGGAGAGTTTTTCGAAAGGTTTTTGGTCTGTGGGTTGGAAACCCTAGGACACCAATTTCAATAGTGAAACTAATCTACCTTAGCTGGATTGCGGAGGAAGTCACTCAAGCTTTCTACAGGAGCGTTAATGCAATTTGGTGGGTCTCTTTCAGAGACCAAATTGGGTAATATCGATTATATTCAGAGTTAAGATTGTGCAAGGGTTTGGAGTTGAGCAAATGTCTTTCTCTAGTTTTCAAGGCATATTCCTGAACAGAGTTCAATCTGGTTGCATCGATTTCTCTCATATTCTACTCAATCAACCTTCAAGGAAGGAAAGTTTATCAGCAACCCTAGGCACTGAAGCAACTGTGCAGTTCGGGGCAAGGATATGCTCTGGTTTTGAGATATTGAAGCTTTGGTGAAGGGCGTATGTTTCCCCATGAGGGTCGTTTCAGTTTGGTAAACCCTGTGCATTTTGTAATCGACCGACCCTAGGATCTCATTGAAGGTGTTGGAATCAAACAAACTTGCACGCAGCTTCCTGTGACATTACTCAGGCCATTCTTCACGTGGGAGTCCAACCTTTGTCAGTGTGGGTATTACAGAGAAGATTTGTGGTAAGGAGAAGCCATGTAAAGCAGATATTGAGGAGAAGCTGTGTAATGCAGATATTGAGGCAGTCGCACAGTTCTGGGAGGTTCTGGGCAATCTACAAGCAGCCACAAGTCCATATCAGCCTTAGTGTTCACATATCAGACTGAACATCTATTTCTGCTGCTGTTACAGTCAGAACAGCAACATCATTACCAGGTTTCACTCCATTTCTGGGTTGTTATATTTGCTGTTCTTAATCTGAGCAGTGTAAGTTTTGATATTCAGTGTATTAGCTAATCTGAGCACTGTAGGTTTTTATATCTGTTATCAATAATGCTCAGAAATTATGTTTGTAGCTGCATAGAGATATTAGAGAGTTTACTTTACATTTAGCTGGCCAAGTTGAAGTCTTATAAGTCTGATGTTAATTTCCAAGCATACATATATTGTAAATCAGACATTTTGATCAGTAGAATATCATGAGATTGGCTTACAAATCTGTATTGCATCGCACATGAAATATCTATTGTTTTCAACTATATCATGCACTAAGTTTTATAAAATAGAATATCTATCAACTTGCAAAACAATCGGAAAAAACTTTACCTTGTTCGGGTAGGCATTTTACACATACGCCTGAAATGATGCTCAATGTAAGATATCCTTGTGCAACAGCAGAGATACATTCTTTCCTAAGCCACGATCCATTTGGATATAATAAATGAAGTTGGCGTTAGCTTGGACTAATTTCCACAACTTCATGTCATCTTGACAAATGTGATGTCAATGGCAGCGATGATGTGTATGCCGATATCACTCGCGGCAAATGTCTTTGATGAATAATGTGATCTCCAGATCCATATATGGGTTTAAAGAGGTGGACAGAATAGGCTGCTATAGAAGACAATGGTATGGTGGCAATATGAAAAAGGCCCGATAATTATTTATTGGAGTCCCCAATCACTTTAAGGAGCATAAATGAAGGCAGAGTAATATGCCATGACTTCTAAAGGCTCGATATCATTTATTCCCCACAATTTGATACACAGCAGAAATAATTATTTTAATCAACTCACAATAAGGCATCGATACTCAAAGTTAATCACCCAAATACTCAACGCTATAAGATTCAGTGAAGCACCTGATACTTTGCATACTCAGTAATTTATTATTTGCTATGATACTCTAGGTGAAGTTTACAAAGTCTATATAATCCTCTATGAGTTGCCCGCTATGAAATGATCGATCCAAGTATTAAAGGATGCTTCTGAATAATATTTAATCAGATATAGTTTATCTCCCACTTTGAGCAAACAGATATAATGGCTTATTTTGGAGTGGGGGTATTACATGATGCAAGAAAGATTTTGTTTGCCTATGCCTAGTCAGCAAATTCATGAAGTCTAAATTTTTAATTTAAGCAAGCTGGATGAGTCAACCATACAAGATTGGAAAGCTATTTTTAATGTTTGAAAATGTTAAAATATTATGGACATGTAGCTATTTCAAGTTGGGTCGGTCAGTTTAGAAGTAAGGGTTTAGCATATCTATATATTAATGGAAGCCATTAGTCTAATTGGAAATCACATGGATTAGATTTTTGTTTTAGTGGACGTGACAATTTGTAATAAAACTTGCATTCATGCAATCAAGTTATTCCTATGGTAGAAGTTCAGTTAATTTCCTTCCTTTGTTTTCTGCAACACTATAAACAATATAAACAAGTGCCTTTTTGCACAAAAAAAGTAAGGGTAATTCTCATGCTCGCTCGTTGCTGAAATCTTTGTTCTACAAGTATTCAAGATTGTTATCCCAAAAAAATTTATTCATTCAACAGTATTTTGTACAACTATTTTGCTTCTACATTACTCCTTACGTATTATTGTGCTTTTATAAGATGAAACTTCACAATTAATGAAATCTTTGTAATGCAGCAAGTGTTAGTTCGGTCTCTTGTAGCTTTGAATGCAACACTTATCCAATCATTTATATGTACTTGCATTAATCAACCTCTACTTTTAGTTGGATAAAGCAAACATGTAATCGTAGGATTTATTCTCTGTCAAAAAGCAGAAAAATCATTTGCCTGGAGTTCAACAGCATCTCAGCCTTTTGCCTTAAATGAATCCAAAAAGACACACTTCTAATTTTATTTAGCATGAACATGAACCACCCTAAAAACCATTGTAAAGATCGTGAATAGCAAGTACATATTGTTCATAGTAGGTTAGTTTTGTTTTACAAGGAGCTTCCCTTTTTAATTTGAAGAGCAATTCTACTACACATATGTTCCACTTTGTGTCACACTAAAAGGTGCAATTTAAAATGCTAAAACTATATTATACATTCATACAAGTCTTAACAATGTAGATGGAGTTGGATGGTTACAAGATAAGAATCCATTAGACTTCTCTCATTGTCTCACAGTGTTTGTTGTTTTCCTATGTCAACACGAGTAATGAGGATTGTCAACACCTAGCATCAAATAAGAACAAGAATTATGCTGTGAAATACCATCCATGGGTACCTGACAATGTGGCAGAGTCAAAGATAATTAGTGCACATCACTGGGCTAATCAATGGGTTAACCGACCACAATTACAATTCCATATCCTCCTAGATTAGTCATGCCTCCTTGACAAGCCATGAATCCATTGCACTAAGTTGAGCAAGCAAGTCTAGAAATCATTCTGCAACTTGAACCCTAGTGTACCACATCTCCACTGGTATTATCTAAACACATTTTGTAACCTTTTAGAGATTGATTTTCTGATTTCCTGTCTCCCTATATATTTGACTCATACATCTATGACTCGATTTTCTTCTACCAGATATGATAAACATAAATTTGAATGAAAAAATGAGGATGCCTGTTGGATATTTATACCTTTTCTTTGAATAGATTTCTCTCGCTGGTGTGCCACTACTTTATTGTAGTTACCCCAGGCAGCCATTGTTCTGATGGCATACATTCTAACTTACTATTGTTTTTAAACAGAGTTGACCTTCTACTAAAAACCAACCATTGTTAATGAGAGTGAGCTGCAGAAACTATGTTGCCCTTTCACATTCAATTTCTATGGACAAATACCTCATCTAATTCATTTATACTCAATGAATCAAAATATATAAAATCATATACTCAACTCTTGAATAAGAATATATAAAAATTGACAACTCAATCAAAAACAATTATTTCATTTAAGAAAAGCCGAGACATACTTAACACATATCAAAAATTATGTTATGTTTAAAAATAATTATTAACATTTAAGGAATACAAAAAACAAACAAGCATAGGAGCCAAGCCAACCTGATCAGGTATCCAGACTCCTGGCATAGTAAAACTTTCAAGTAGATCCGCTCCACAAAGCAACATGACTTTCAAAGAATCTGCAAGATATAAAATGTGCATTCACCATCATCAAACAAGTGAGATGCTTCACAATAACCCTAGAAAAGTTTAACTAATTTGATAGATAAACATACAACTGTCCTTGCTTTTGTGTGTAAATCTAGGAAAATTTCCAATTGGGTGCTTCAAGGAAAATTCCATTAATTGTGAGGGTAGATAGATAGATTGACAACTTTCTAAAACTACAAAAGAAGAATATTATGACTTATCAAAATAATTACATACAAGTTACTCCATCAGACTTATCTGCAAGAAATTTATTTTGCAACTCACTATAGCCAAATTGTAGTTGAATAATGTTGTTGCCTAATTAGTTTCCTATAAAGTGGCTATAATGTTAGTAAAAAAGATAATATGAGTGAACTAGTAGGAAAAAAATATTGTGGAAAATCATACGATTCACAATTGGGAGATAAATTGACAGAAAAGTCCAAAATACTACAAATATTGTACCAGTTATCCTCATATAAATTAGAATTTTGAATGATAAAAGTATGCTCATAATTTCTTTTGAATGATCTGATGATATTGTAAGACCAAAAATTGAGGCTATAATAAACATAAAGCATGAATCAATCACAGTAACCACTAAACTATGAATTCAATACTCAAATCAATCTCTCAAGCATGAACAAATGCAAAATAGAAGATAACACACTGATACAATTTTATCTTTCTTTCTATGCTACCTTTGAATCACCTTCATTGTTTCTCTCCAAATGTATCATTGATATTACTCTCAAATTTTGTATGCTAAATGTTGCTTCAAGCTTCAAATGCTGTTGAATGATAAAGGATGCCAAATATTGAGAATTTGTGGTTAGCTATGAATGTGCAACAAAGCTTGTTTTTATAGAAATGCTTATTTCAGATAAAGGATCTGGAAGCAAAGATCAATGGTCAATGTCTCTTGAGAGGAAATAGATTGAATAGTTAACTGGCCTGATTGGTCCAATCAAGCAAATTAATTGGATAATTAGTGGAAATTTGATTTATTAATTAGTGGGATTGGAATAACCGGTAGAAATTGATATATTAATTAGTGGGATTTGAATAATCGGTGGATATGATTGATCAGTCAACAAATTAGATTGAATAATCAGTGGATATGATTGATCATCCCAATGATTAGAATGAATAATCAATGGATGTGATTGATCAATCAAATGTGTGAGGATAATTAATTAATTAATTAATTAGTTAATTAATCTTGAGAGGAATGTGCAAACAAAGATTGAATTAATAAACAAAAGTTTATTTATTAATAGATCATGTTGAGTGAATATTTGAGAATTTAAATAATTAGGTTAATTATTTAACTTGGGTAGAGAGAAAGTAGATTAATTAAATAATTAATGATTATTTAATTAAATTAGAAGAATAAGTAATGTTAAAGACATAATTAAATAAACTTGATTTATCGAATTAATTAGGAAAAATAATGTTAATTTAGGACTTTATTAAATAAATATGATTTATTTAATTAATTTGAAATTGTTGAATGAGGATGAATTAATTAAATAATGTTAAATTACTTAATTAATAGTAGAATATGAAAATTGACAATAGTTAAAGAATTGGGCATTATTTAATCATTTAGGGGAAGAAGGGTGAATGTTAGTCAAAAAGTGTTGTTCACAAGTTAGGACAATTTAGGGTATCTACATTTTGCCCCTCTTTGATATAATGTGTGTCTAGCGTTATGTCAAAGAAAATTTAAAAAATCAGCTCTAGAAATGCCTCGGGATGCCCCGGTGACAACGGGATAAGATAATGCCCCCTCGGAAAAAATTTCAAACTTTGAAAAGAAATTCAAAAATTTTGATAAATTGTTCTGAAAGATTATTTTGGTAGTGGTATATGCATTTGTTGCAAAAGATTGCAAGTTCAAGACCTCTAGGGCAACCACATTAGGAATTAGGGTTTGTGGTTTTAGGGTTTAGGGTATAAATAAGCCCTAGGTTGGTCAAAAAAGCTCATTTGTGCATTTTTCTTTTGAGAGATTTGGCACTCTGAGTGTGAGTTTGCTGCAGAGTTGTTGCCAAAATGTCTCATGTTCCAGACGCTACACATCGAGAATATCGAGTCAAGACCTTCCGACGGCCAGAGGTCTCAAGGGATGTGGTATGTACCCTTTCCTTTCATTGTATTTTTTCATTTTTTAGTAGACTTTAGGGCTCAAAGAATAGCAAACAGATGTGTTGCACTTTGTGCACCACAACTATTATCGTGCCTGTTACATGTGTGGTTTGGTTCGCCACATATGTCTAGCGTGACACATCTGCAAAATAGAGCCACCTATGTTAGGCTGCTCGCAATTGATTTGTGCACCGCATCTATTGTGGTGCACCACATACGTAGGGGTGTATGCCGCATTTCAAGTTGTGCAATGCATATGAATATCAGTGCTTTGCAATTGCTTGGTATCTTGCATCTGCTTGACAGTAGGCCACAATTGCTTGATAAGCTGCACCTGCTTGATAGTGCGACGCAAATGTTTGGTAAGTCGTGCCTGCAAACAATGCGACGCATTTGACTGTTTGGAAAATTGAGTCAACTTGTGATAAAAATTTCTTTGTGATTAAAGTCTAATAGGTTTTGTTTAGGATTTCTGATTGACGTGATGTGTTTTCCTTGTGATCACAAGTGCGATATCCACCTATTTATACTTGAGAGAGTCGACTGTCCTCCTTCCAAATGCGAGATAGATTGACCGATCAAGAGAGGGATACTCTTCATTCCTTGGGCTTGTATCATGTTACCTTTATGCCCATCATTTGTGCTAACCAAGGTCTTTTGACAGCTCTCACCAAGAGGTAGCATTCAAAGACCAGTTCTTTTCATTTACTTATAGGGGAGGCCACTATTACACTTGAGGACATTTGGCAGATTTTGCGATACATGGGGACCGTGTGGTTTATGATCTAGACCATGCATCCGCTGCCATTCAACAGTTCTTTGAGCATGAGGACATAGCAGAGCTTTGCGTAGAGGATTATGAGATATGTTGGGATGTATTGACTGATAGAAATGAGAGGATGGTCGTTGTTTTCTGTAGTGTGATTGTCGGTGTCATGACACCTCATCGTCGAGGACATGGGTTCCCTATTGGATGGGGAGAGATGCTTATAGGCATAATGTTGTGTGGTTTTGTATACGCTTGGGGACCATGCATGCTTGCCATGCTCTATTTTCAGCTCCATGATGTGGCATATCAAGATGCACAATCAATCAGCTATGGCACTACTCTTCTCATGGTCTGGGCATGGGAACACATTGCTGTCGTGCGACCACCTATTCAAAGACAACTTGCAGCAAGACTTACTTATGTATACTTGTATGGAGGCATCGTGACACAGGTGCGGGTTGGAGACGTCAGTTACTGGCATCATGCTATTGATATTCTTGACTCCTTTACTTGGAGGCCATACCATCAATGTCCAGTCTCGGAGGACGATGGCAAGCACTTGCCATATTGCCGATAGCCATGGTATCTTATTGGGAGGATAGTGCAGTCGCAGCATATTATTGAGCATTACCTACTAGAGCGGGTTCTTCGATAGTTCGGGGAGCGACAGGGAGTTCTTTTTGGTTTAACAGAGTTTGCCTAATCCTCCCAAGAAGTTCCTCAAAGGGGACCTATGGTCAGTGTGGTGGTGGCAGAGCAAGAGATAGATGTGCTCCAACCAGTTTAGTGGAGTACCCCTGCAGAGGTTGTCAATGCAGGTACCAAAGCTGAGTATGATGATTGGTGGGCCTAGTATAGACCCATCCCTTATACAAATCCAGATTAGCCTGACCCTGTAGAGAGACTTGGGAGAGGCCCGCGAGGCAGGTTTCGAGGCAAAGGGTGAGAGAGAGGGAGTGATGGTGATGGTGGTGGTGATGATGGTAGGGACGGTGGAGGTCAAGTTGGAGGTGGCAAGGGAGATAGAGGTTGGGGTGGTAGAGGTGGGCTTCCACCTCGGGCACCTAGACATGATGGCGATCAGCAAAGCGATGATGCTCCTCATCAGGAGGAGGGGGTTAGAGATATTCCCATTAGATAGGTACAGGTTGATGCTCCTCCTCGCCAGGAGGAGGGACAAAGAGAGCAGCAGTTGGGGTTGATGTCGATATCGGCATGGATATCGAGGTAGAGGAAGTTTGCCCGAAGGAGGAGGAGAGAGGAGGATGAGGAGAAAGGAGATGGTCATGGAGGAGGGTTTGGAGGAGGTGCCTATCCTAGAGGCCAAGGAGGATGCGGGGGAGAGACAAGTGGATCCATAAGTGGCAGTGCTCCAGGCTCAACTGCAAGCTATGACCTTACAGGTGCAGGGTCAGGTATCCCAATTGACTGGCGAGAGGGACATGGTTGTGATTAGAGCACAACGGGCAGAGTAGAGTGCTATATATTTTATTGGCACAGTCAGTGGGGGGGCAACAAATCTGGCTCGGGAAATCCATCGATCCAGCCGAGCTGGGTAGTACTATCAAGGCAGTACCTGCAGTAGAAACGGAGGCCTAGTTTTATTGAGATTAAAATTAGGCCTCCCTCTCATATATCCACTTGAACATTTATTTTTTAGTGCACCAAATAGAAAAGTATCATGTTCAAGCACGTTGTTAATGAAGTGCACAAAGATATACTGAGGGAAGGGGGAAGGGGGGGATCAATATATCAACAAACTTTTACCTTCTCAACTTCAAACTCTAAACACAAAATCAACTATGCAAGAATACCACAATATGAACAAGTTATCACCAAGATTTTATGTAGAAACCCTTGTGGGATAAAACCACAGCACAAATAATGTACTTTATGAATTATATATGCTTTTACAATGAATGTAGGCACCAACCTACTTGAATCACCAAATATGTAGTTTAGTAGGCACCAACCTACAAAGAGCACCAACCCTTAATTCTGATTTAGTAGGCACCAACCTACAAGGAGCATCTTGTTGATGTGATTTTCGTGACCGCACCAATCAGCAGAACGAAATCGTCCGAAGGCTACTCCATTCTCTCTTGATCAAAGTATTTTGTGCGCTAAGATTGCGAGAAAGTTCGCACGTTCAACTCCAAGGTTCTGAAATACTTGGAATACCCTCAGTTGGTTTGATGTGAATTGTTGTTTTCACGAGGGGACTTACACAATTGTTCAGGCTACTTGCAGTTAACAATAAATGGGTAATTGGAAGGGATTTGTGCAATGCGGACGATTCAGCAATAAGTACGTTTTCCTAAAGCTAACCAGAAATGTGCGGAAAGTAAATGAGTGTAAGGCCTAAGAAACTTATATTCTATTCTAAATGCAGGATATGTGGAGCTCGATTTCAGCAGACTTCGACTGAATTTTACCTAGCCTCACATCGGATAGCTTCAGCAAAATTAGTGCAATCTTCAAAGGGATAACAAAAGATATTCAGATTACAATCTAGCATACATATACCATCAGGACGACGCATATAAGTATACAAATCACAATCGAAGTTAAACTCAAGATAATTTCCAGTAGACCACACAAGGCAAACTTGTCATCAACAAGATGCTAGTGATATGGAATGAAATGAAGCTACCTCAATAAAACACCACACATCAAAGTAAACTACTTGCATGAGATGAAAATTATGCTACTTTATGCTACTTGGATCCGAAAGGATGAAGAGACCTTGCTACCTATCCATGACAAAGACAAATTCCACCATCAATGAAAAGATCTATTATCATGAAAGTTTTACACAACAATCTCTACAAAATTTTTCAAAGGGAAAACTTTCTTTCTTCTCCACACTATGCTAAGCTATCAAACAAAATGTCTACTCTGCTCTACTCTCTAGTCTGATCTCCAAATCTAATGTTAATGTCTAATGAGGTACAAATGAGGGGGACTCCCCCTTTTATAGATAGCACAGTCCAATGGACGGCTAAGATTACAATCAAAAGAGTAGCTAAGATTAAGCCACCTCAGCCCTAACCCTAAAAACTGCTAGAATGGGGAGTGGTGCAATAAATGAGCAAAGATTCCCACTCACTCCCAAAATAGTAAAGGCAATTAATGCCCATAATCAGTCTTCTAGAAGATCATCGTCCAGTAGTGCATTCCCGTTCTCCTTCTCTCTGGCTGCAAACTTGATGAACCTGCCAAGCACAGCCTCAACCTCCTGAACGAAAATGGGTGGAATGCAATCAAGTTGGAACTCCACACTGTAACAGACTGCTCATGCCTTGCACAAGATTTTCTCCAAGCAACTAAGGAATCCTGCGTGCTATGGATCAAGGTGGAGAAAGTGGAAGTATTCTCAAAATCATCTTGTACGAAGGTCTTCCCCTCTGAAAAGAAAGGCACCAGCCTACCCCTCAAATTATCAACATTCACCTCACCTGGATTCAACCGCCTAGCAAATATGGCCTCAAAAGTATTCTGGACTCCATCAATGATATTGGCCATAGCCTTCCGTACTCTAGTTGAATCCGCTTGTGCTGCGTCGAAGAAACCACGTCCCGTGATTGCTGAAGAATACCATCTAGAAAAGTCGTATCTGTCATTCTCCTGAATGACCCCTCCATCAATCAACAACCGCAAAGGGACATGCCTCAATGCCTCAAGACGCTGAATTACTTTGCTTCGATAAACAGAAGCATCACCCCAGGCCCGATCAACTGCCTCCATCCGTGCCAAAATACTAGAAGCCTGCTGAAAAGCAAGAGAAAGGTCCTCCATAAACTTTTATGTCTCAACACGAACTCCCGTGACCCACTTCTCTGCCTCCTGTGCCGTCTTCCCTAACTCCAAGAAGCCACTGATTGACTCTCTAGGTATCTCCGCTGGAAGCTCTATCACTGGAATCTCCTGCCCACGAGGACGAGACAACTGTTGCACATATCCCATCAAAGCCTTATGCTCTCTTTTCAACTTCTTGTACTTTCCTTCTTGAATAATCTGTCCTTGAGGGCAAAGTAGGAGTTATCACATTCCTCTACAATCTGTGCACCTGTGGGGCATCCTAACTCCAAAGTTGTGACCACATAGTTTTCTGGCACTGCTTCATTTCGGTCACAATCAACCTATGGCACGGCTACGTGAAGGGTGCGAGAGCCATCCTCATCAGTAGAAATCTTTGAAAATTTCCGTGCTCTCTTCTTCTGTGGAGGTGCACTGATCCTGTTCAAAAACTCTTCCATTTCAACTGCTGGATCAATCTCTTTGCTGGGGCTTCTCCTCATCCTATCTCTAAGCCAATCAGGTACTGTATACTGTATATCAAATGGTTGTTGTTCTTGTGCCTCTACTTCTCGAACTTGTTCAACTTCTACATCATTCTGGTGAGGCTCATCGTCCTCAAGTGGCTGAGTATCTCCTGAAACTATATCAATAATACCTTCCAAAGCCGTCTCTAATTCTTGCTGAAACTGAGGGTCAGTAGTAGTCCCCTCATCATCTTGCTGATCATCTCTACTAGGTGCGTTGACACTCTGGCCAACTGACTCTCTCCGTGGTGGCTGATTATTTTCCTCAGACCACTTGCACCTGATTCAATGCATTCCTTTGATCAGCAAATAAAGAGACCTCCTGTATACTTGGAGAACGTGTCTCCAATGGCGTGGGTGATTCAACTGCAACTCTTGGAGGTTCCGGCTGAATGGGCTCCTGCCGAACTGACTCCTTCCTTCTGGATTCTGGACCTCGTGTGATTTGTTTCTTCCTGCCGATGGTGGGTGTCCTGTGATCTCCCATCAAGTTGTAAGTCAAAGCAATCGACTTACTCTTCAACCTGCTCACACGCCTGTCAACCCATGCTCTGGTGAATGTCAAGACCGGAATGGAAAGTGTGTCCAAGTCAGCAACCTCTGGTTCTAACCAATCCGGGAGTGGAAGTGGAGTATCTCTCACTGCGCCATAATCTGGATGGACAACGTCCATGTCCTCATTTACCTGGTTTGGAACCGAAACAACTTCACACTCCCTAATCATGTTAATTGGCAACCTAGAGAACATTTTTTTCCTGGCTTCAACCTCATCTGATGCATCAGCCCAATAATCCTCAATATTTGCCTTATGTTTAAATTCCTCTGACAATATCCATTTGATGTTGTTATGCGGATCATAGTGTTGTCGGTTGGTGTGATATGAAAAGTGATAGAATTGAAGCTCGCTTTCGGCTTCTCTAGCTGCCTATAATGAAGGACACACTTCATCTGAATTGCCCATAACAATTGGGAAGTCAACACCTCCCTTCTTCTTTTTCTTCTGAATCTTATCGTAGGCAACCAATTGCCTAGATATTTCTAACATCAATATTCTGTTGGTTGGGTACTTAGGCAGTCTATATGGATATGATGAAAAACCTTGCAGCCTTATGTAAGAAAACTTTGGAAATTGTATAAACTAGCACCCATACCTTTCAATCGATTCCTGGGCCTCTCTCGAGATTCTGTGATGCATCCGCTCCTAAAGCAGTCTTGTGATGTGCATGGTGAAGGCGTCATTGACACGCTTGTAATAAGTAGTACTTGTCAAATGCAAATGCGGACAAGCCTCATGAATTTTGAACTGGTGAGAGCCACAACCAACAGGCTCCTTGTATGAAATTCTTCTATACTTTGTCATACGGGCCAGCATGTAGATGATGTAAGAACTCATATAGAATGTGTTCGTTCTTCTTAAGCTCAAGAGCTACTCATGCAAATTGTCACTGATCATTTCAGCCCAGTTGACGTACTCCTTTCCTTCCAGCACAAGGTTGATGTAATAGAACATCCATGGCTCGAAAATAAATGGCTGCGGGCAGCCTCCAACTCTACTCAACATCATAATGAGATCACAAGACTTCGCTCAAGTCATCTCGCTATAATTTGTTTTTGGCAACAGACGAGAGGGCTTGGGATTGCTCATCCGTTGAGTATTGATCGCCTCCGGCATATCTCGAATGCAGAAGCATACATTCACTCACCAGCCCTCGATGGAAATCATGTTTCTATGCACTGATTCCAAAGGCTTCACCAATGGCAGCAGGAGGAGGTTGGCGAAAATTTCGACCATCCGGGTGACATGATTGACCCGCGGATCCTTCTCATAGCAATTGGCGACTCCATCATTAGCTCCTCAACATCAATGGCCTATGGAAACCAAGCACCGCATATAATCCGGCTCAAACAATGTTGTGCAAAGGTTCAAGGTCGAAGGACTACCAACTTTAAAGATTCCGCCAAGCCTGACGATGGTCGATGACCCGAGTCGACCCGAGGAACTTGATTTTGATGACGGTTTTATGACCATATTCGATAACGAAAACCGGAGATCGCTTTGCTTAACGATCTGACGATTAAGCACGACCCGGAATATTTTGTTACTGACTTAATCTTTGCTGAACCTTTATTCCACCCAATTTTGAGAAATGACCCGATTGAGACTTAAGATCTTAACTGTTTGACGGAACTTTGACGCGACCAATTTTCGATTTATTAGGACTTAACGGACTGACCTCTTTGACCAGACCTCGACCGCTTACTGACTTATTTTTGTAATGAACTTTAATTAACGATAATTCTGACCGATTTCTGGCTTTTGGCATTTCTACCTAACGTAGACAAACTAAACACTAGACTCGTGAGCAAATTGAATTTCCTTAGTCAGTGAAAAAGAAGTGAATAACCTCCCTACCTTTAGCACCTAATTCTAGAAGAGGCTAAGTTTAGTGCTGAATTAAATTTCCACCACTTCATTCAAATTCTCCTCTGGCATTTCTGACACTTGTCCGGAATCTCATTCTTCTAGAAGTTCAACTTTGACTGGCATCCTTTGAATTCACTTTCGAAAATTTTTAATTTAAACTTATCAATTTAACAACTTCCATTCGCCAGCCGAAGTTCTATCTCGCAAATTTAAATTTGAATCACCTCTAACGCTCTGGAAAATTCACCAGTGAAGAACTCAATCAAAAATATCTAAGCAATTCACTTTAAATTCGTTGTCAAAGCATTTTCCTTTCAAAAACCATCTTATTCAAATTTGCCTTAGAAAATTTTAAATTCTCCCTTAGGAAAATTCATAATTCGAGCACCGATCAAATTCTTCATGCTGAAGGCCTTGGCGAAGTGCGGAAGACATGGAAATCCATTTATCATCACAAACGTCCGGTACCCAGAAGAAAATTTTATCCGAAACGTGATGAATCCATGGGTACACAACGAACGGGTTCATTTAAATTTTTAAAATTTTGAACCTTAGAAAACTAACTTTCAACAAATTTATTCAAGCTCCTCATCCCTGTGAGTACTTTGTTGCTCTGACTTGAGAAATTTTTTAATTCATCCTGCATTGTCATCTTCTAACTTCATCACCGGAAAATTTGCTCGTGCTTCAGGAAAAATTCATCACCTCAAGTTCTAGGCGTATTTTCTAAGGAAGAAAATACTTTGCCTTAGAGAAATTTTAAATCACCTTCCATTTTGAAAATTTTACCTTGGAAAATTTTTATTCATCCTCAATCACCTTGCCTGTGGTGGGAATTTTTTTATTACTTCAATCCACTTAGAAAATCCTTGAAAGCACATACCATGGAGAATATTTAACTTGAACACCCAACATGTTTTATTTTTTTATTATCCCCCATAGGCTTAATATTCCCAACGCCTAACATATTATTCATCACCACACACACTAGGCGCACATCACACTTCATGAGGAATATTCAACTTGCCTTAGAGAAATTTTATTTAATTTCTAATGCCTAGCATCAACTTTGTTTTCACCACCTTAGGCGCATATCACTTGAAGAAGAATATTCAACTTCACCACGCCTAGCATATTTCATCTTTCATCTTCACTTTTACCTTGTTTGCCACCTTACATTCACTTTTACTCTCTTCAACTTGGGCGCATATTGACATGCATGAAGGATGACTCTTGGACTTCCCTGTTTTTGTCTTCACATGGCCCCATTTGGGCGCATTTGAGCCTAGGAGGAGGATGGGTGCATATTAAAGGGTGAGAAGAATTTTAAATTTCCAACGCCTTCAACAAGTGACTTTTAAACTTCCTCTTTTTGTCTTTACATGCTCTGTTTTGGGCGCATTTCAGCCTAGGAGGAGGATGAAACTTGTTGACCCTTTTGACTTTCTCCTTGCATGGGCGCATTTGATGCTTGTTGAAGGATGGGCGCATTTGAGGGGTGGTGGAGGACGAATTTTTAACTTAGCCATTTTTTCTCATCAAACTTTCAAGGTGGGCACATTTTGGATAGGCAGGAGGATGAAACATGTTGACTTTCCTTGACTTTATCACGCTTACTCTTGTATGGGCGCATTTTGATGGGTGAGGAGGATATCTTTGCCTTAGAATATTTTTCAACTTTCACCAGCCTTCCTTGGGCGCATTTTAGCTAGGCAGGAGGATTAATATATTTGACTTTCCTTGACCTTCATGCTGCATGGGCGCATTTTGGCTAGGCAGGAGGACGAGTTTTGGACTTAGAAAATCTTTCATGCTTCTTCATCAACTTGGGTGCATTTTACCTAGTGAGCAGGACGGAACTCAATACTTAGCCATATTTTTTCCATCTTCGCCAGTTGGTCTATGCCTTGCTATTTATAGTAAGTCTCTTGATTCTTGCATCTCTGAAGCTCAAAATGATTTGAAATTTTGAGCGCTAGATCCTCACGACTTCATCAACCTGTCGACACTGCTATTTTTAGCCCATTTCTGAAGGTGGTTTGCTATTTATAGTAACTGCTTGCTTCTGATACCTCCACAGCTCCGTTTGATTTGAAATTCGAAAGAGGTGCTCCTCACCACGTGACCCGCCTACTGACATCGGCGCATGCAACTGATTTGCTATTTTTAGCCTGTTTCCAAAATGACTTACTATAAACAATAAGTGCTCCGTTTGTCTTCAAATTTTACCAACAGGTAGCTTGAAGGATGCCAATCGCGATGGTTTACACCGGTTTTCGAAAATTCTGACATTTTACCCTTCTTTTCAGGCCCCGAAGCTGGAAACCCTAATTTGTTCTACATGCATATCAAATGATCTTCGTTTGTTATCGTTTCTGCTGCATTGCGATCAGCTCGTGATTCTGAAGTGCTGGGAGGTGGCTGCCAGGACGCACCTGCTAAAAATAGTAAGTTCCCAAACGAGTGATGATCTTTGTTTGCATGTCACATCACTGCGAAGCTCTCGAAAAACCCATAAGGAATATGCAGACATGCAAAGAAAATCCTGACATGCAAACCCTAAAAATAGCCTCTAAAGGCTGAACTCTGAAAGTTGTCGTCTCACTTTGCATGTTACACTGTTGCGAAGGTCTCGAAAAACCCAGAAGGAATCTCCAGACATGCAAAGAAAAACTCTACATCTAAGCCCTGAAATTTGCTCCAGAAGCTGGACTGCTAAAAATAGTAAGTGGTCCGTTTCAGCTCAAATTTTGCATTCGAACAGCTTGATGTGTTCTGAATGCAGTGTGACTGTTGGAATTTCAAAAATGCTGATGGAATGCCCTGAATTTCACACTTACTAAAAATAGTAAGTACCCGGAATTTGATGAAATTTCAGTAGAAGCTTGCTGGAAGCACACTGACCTCAATGTTAATCTTTGTCTTCAATTTATTCACCTTGCTTGACCTCAGATTGGCCAGGAAAGTACAAACCCTAATTTTCAAACTCGGCCAAATTCACGTTTAAGCTCAACGGTGGATACATCCCCGGAAAGGCAGACAGAAAAGAGACAAAAAGAGAGAGAGAGAGAGAGAGAGAGACAAAAACCAAAGCCAAAAAAGACCAAAATGGAGCAAAATTTAGGGGTTCTCATTTTGAATGGGGCGATGTGTGAAAAGGTCACAACACATCTACCCCTAATCCTGATTTAGTAGGCACCAACCTACAAGGAGCACCAACCCCTAATGTTGATTTAGTAGGCACCAACCTACAAGGAGCACCAACCCCTAATGTTCGTAGGCACCAACCTACCGGAGGCTCCAACCCCCACTCGCCAAGCACCAACTTCGCAAAAAATAATAATTTGAAAGAATTGTGTTCCACCTTCAATGTTGCTTCTTCAACAGATGATGGACTTTACAATCTTCTTGAAATTATCCTCCTTGAATTATATAAAAATGTATCTTGTTCAAAACTTTCCTTTTCACATAAATGATTTACTTCATGATGATGCCATCAACTTCACCAAATCTGCATTATATGTAGAAACCCCAGTTTTCCCCTTTTTCTGTCTCTGATTGTTTTTTGAAGGTTTTCTAACGTTTTAGGTTTTTTGACCGTTTTTGAGGGTTTTGAACAATAAATGAAGATGGCGAATTTTGCAATAAATTGATAGAAATTCTAAATAAATTCTAAATGCTCTGGAAATCATAAGATCTATCACAAATATTGTTGCCAAACTATTATTCAAACTCTTGAAATGATGACACGGAAGATCCAGTTGCATGCAAAAGAAAGACAATGATATTTAATGTAAGAAAACCTGGAATGTTGCAGCCGCCATGAATAAGCTGAAATGTACGGCTTCAATAATAACTCACTCCCTCCTCTTGACAGATGCTGGCAAAAGTCTCCTAGAGTGCCTACGCCCAATGCAGTGATGATCCAATACCAAAAGAGAAGGCGTTTCTCTTGTATGAAGAAGTACGGCTCCAAGAAATGGTACGGCCTGTCAGAAGTACGGCTGAGACAGCAGCAGCAGCAAATTAAAATGGAAGGTCTCTCTCAGGTGTCTCTGAATGATGAAGAATAGGTGCGCCTGAGTTTTTTAAAACCCTTTGTATGAACTTGCTAAGCAAACCCCAAATTACTCCCTGTCTGAGATGCACCAAAGGTACGGCTTTGCTGGAAGAAGGTACGGCTGTAGCAGCAATTAAAGAATTTGTACGGCTTCCTCTGTAACCCTCCAAATCTCCAGAATATGGACACCTAAATGAATGAATGCCTTCTGAATGGATTAATATGCTGACGCTCTGTAATTGAATAATCTCTGATGCTCTGTGATTTCTCCTGGATGAAGAAATCTCTCACTGCAATAAATTAGATGTTATTTCACATCCTCTGAACTGCTTCGATGGAGATGGCTCGTTCTCCAACGAATTTGGAACTCAAACCCTAAGGTCTTCGTCCTCTGGCAAAAACTGGCAAATTTTCAATTCATCAAATGTCATAATGGCTCAGAAACCAATGCAAAACCCTTCTTAAGCTGAAAAGTGCGATTTCCTTAAGAATAGGGTATTAATTAAATATTCACATTTTAATCTTTTAATAATTCCATAGTCTCTGTGAAATATTTAATAATAATTATTAATTGCCAAACTGGCCCCTTTCTGATGATGGGCGCACCCCTCAAGGTAGATAACTTAAGTTATAATTTAATATTATAACTTTACATTATAATCATTAAATAATTAATATTTAATTAATATAATTAAATATTAATATCTTCCTCGTTACACATCCGATAACTGTTCCGTCTGATGCTGACGAACACTGAAGTGATCCCGAACACTGCCAATCTCAAACTGCTAAAAATAGCAGGGGTCCCACACTGCCTGCCAGGAACTGCTAAAAATAGCAATTCTGCAAAAGGTCTCCGATCGAGCCCAAACGAAAGCCAATTGATCAAAACTGCCAATCTGACGCTGAGCCAAGCTCCCAAACGACCCTCTAACCACTCTGTCAGCCTACGAGGGTCTCATGATAGGCCAATCTCACGACCACTGATGCTCGCCAAAAAATGGGGACATGACATTATATTCTTCACAAATCTGGTCCAAACTGTACACAATCTCCTTTCACAAAACTGATCATAATCATTCACAATCTTCTCATAAGTTTAATCTTCAAGATGCTCTCTAATCTGCACTTATTCCTCTTTATGATCTGCCTTATAGTTTCTTCATATAATTCTCAGGAATAGTTCATTGATCACAATCTCATTCACTTAGATCTACAACATGACCCTCATAAGTTTGTATTTTATCTCAATTTGACTCTACCTTGTGATGTAGGACACCTCTTTAAAGCTCACAAGAAATAATATATATTTCTGCACTCTGCTTGTGTTTGGATGTTTTATCCTTTTACACACACAGCACATCTCACTACTCTCTTTCACAATTGCTATTCAATCAAATCCACACTCCAACACTCTCTACAACCTTTCTATATTCTGAAAACTCTTCATTTGATTTACTTGCTGAGGTTCAAATAATATAGCTTTTATTTCACACAGCACTCACTTTCAATCTTCAGATAATATCCATTTTATATGCTCTTCTACACCTGTTTGCAACTCAAAGATGAAGCATTTTATCCCACACTCAGCACTTGTGTTTCTTTAGATATAGCAGTTATTCCACATAACACACAACACCAAACTTACCATGAAACCTTGAATGGGATGTCATTCATATACCTTTCTCAATCATTGCATCCCTTAGATGGAAGAACACAACATTCTCAATCATTGCATCCTCCAAGAATGTCTCTTCATAAAACACATCTGATTTTAGTTTGTTGTAAATTGAATTTTATTAATGTGGTTGTTTCACTCTTGAAATTTATTTAATTGTCAAATCTGTTGCTGCAGATCAAACATTTTTCTTTAGGAGAGACACGCCTCATGAGAAACTTCTTGATAGATAGTCACTTCTCCTCATAGAGCCACGTCTTTTCAAGAATCGCACCATTTAGAGATGAAGGTGTCTCTTCAAAAGATTGTATCTTTCTTATTATTAAGAGATTGCTCCTCTTCATGGAAAAACGCACTTCTTTAAAACTGACTTTTGATAGATGTTTTATTAAATTAATCGCAC
>VDFB02086081.1:174171977-174372356 GCA_007258455.2 Sequoia sempervirens | reverse complement strand
TTATAAATTATATATTTATATATTATATATTATATAAATATATATATATTTATTTATTTATATATATGTTTTTATAAATTCAAAAATATGTGTATTATATTATATATATATTTTATATATTATTTTAATATATACAATATATATATGGGTATTTTTCTTGTGTATTTAATTAGCAAAATGGAATTTGATTTAAATGAGTGGAAATTTAAATGGTTTTTTTATAAAAATATATTTAAATAATATTTATATATATTTAAACATATATACATATAATTGTATGTACGCTGAGTATATAATTGTATATATGTTTAATATATATTTATATTTAAATATATTGATTTTAAGAGGGTTATTTTATTTAATGATGCAAATATTGATTTTGTAAGAAAGTGGTGTTTTAGAAAATGGATTTTGATCCTTTGTTTAATTAAGGAAGTTGGAAAATGTGCATATGGTTAAATAGATAATATTTAAACGTGAGAAATGAATTTTAAATTTGTATAGATACAGTGTTCTTAATTTAATGAATATTTAATTAATAGAGATGTATATGTCCAAATATTGATTTTATAATGATTTTACTGTAACACAATTGATTTTAATCATTATGTGTAGTGAAGAGATAAACTCTATGTAATCACGTTATGCGACATCTTTTAATACCTGAATGTTGTCATCCATCTAGAGTTGAATTATGTATCAACCTTGCTTAGAGCAATTTTATGATTATTGTGTTATTATTTAAAATCAATTAGGGAATTAAATGTTTGGTTAAATTTCATCCTTTTCTGAAAGAGACCGAATGTAATTAGTTTTATTGTGGCAATAATCTACTGAAGGTTAATGAAGGAAGTGGATTTAGGAAATCCAAATATAGATTTAAATTCTTGTTCGATTTCCCTTCTTGTATGTGCACTTCTTTTGTTTTCCCTTTGGGGAAAATGATTTGAAGGGTTGTTAAGACTTCCAGAAGGGGTTTAATTTTTGGGGTTGTTGTATTATGTTAGTCAACCATTGTATTGCCTTGGGTAGAGCATTTGGTTGTATCCTGTTGTTTTACCCAGTTTTCACAAACGAGGATGGTTTGTGCCTCCTTTGTATTAGGAGTAGTTTATGTGGTTTGTGCCTCCTTTGGAAGGAGTGGAGTATGTCTTTTGTTGCCTGCAGTGTTTAGAGATGGTTTTTACCTTTGTTGCCTCTCGTGTTTGGAGAGAGTTTTGACTTTTGTTGCCTTTTGTGTTGGAGTGGATTTTCATTTTATGTTCCTCCTAGAGTTGGAGTGGTTTTATCTTGTTGGTTTGCACTTGGGATTCCCTTGGTGATTGGTTTTGTTTGGTATGTTGTCAAGTAGAAGAGTGGCTTCTGTTACGAGCCAGAGCCCAAAGAGGTAAACTGGGAAACCTTCAGAGGTGGTTTAATCAAGTGATAACTAAAATAATATACTTAGAAGCTAGGTAGTTTTTCACATTAATTAAGATAATTGAGCCTCACTCATGGACGCAAGGGCTTGTATAGACTTGGGATGAGACGTGAAGGCCTGGAATGGCAAGGTCATCTATCTTGTCCTTACGAGAGGTATTTGATTTCGCATGAGTGAGTATGGGTGCCAGGATTTGGTAGAGGCCACCAAGACAACTCATAGTGGTGGTCGAAACCTAGGAAGATTACCAGAGGATATCCCATGATGAACTGTGTGATGAAACTCTTTCTACGACAACAGTTGGTATTTGGTTTTATGTATTTGGTCTTCTTATCATACTTGATCTGTTTTATTTTTGGAAGCAATGAGACCAATGTCAGTGATGTTGGAGTTGTACTTGTGTTATCCTTCTGGTTGTATGGTTAATGTGATTGGTTGTGTTAGTGTGAGACTACCTGTGTCTAGGGGTGGATGGTCTTGTATAGGAATTCCTTGTTACTATCTCTTAGCATGGGGGGTGAGCCTTCAAGTATCACATGGTTGGGTGGAACGTGTACCTTAATCCATTGGGTCATCTTCTTGTTCATGTGGACGAGGTTTCTAGTTGGAGAGCTCATGGGATCTTGTACCTTCATGCTTTATTCTTTTAGTTATTAATGTAATTTATTACCCCTCTTTGTATTGAGGTGGAAGGTGTAATTTGTAACCTTAATTATTGGAATTACCTCATTCGGGGAATGAGTGTTGTAATCTTATTGTAAGGTATATTTTTGGAATCATGTGGTATCTTTTATGCCTTTGTTGTACTTTTATCATGTTTGGAATGTATGAGTATTTAATTTGTTAAGTAATTATATGTTATGTTTTTAGTTCATGTTTCTTGTTTGTGTTTTGAGTAAACTCAGTCTCGTAACCTTAGGGGTTGTTGGCAATGGGTAGTGAACTTGCATGTTTTATACTTAAACAAAAAAAAAAAATTATTGCATTTGTGTTGTTAATTGCAACTTCCCCTAGGGTTGCGTGGCGGGGAATTACACATTTGGAAGACCATGATTACTATTGGTGTGGTGGTACATGAACACTCAAAATGGTGTCCCAAACCTTGCGACGACCCGCGTTATCTTTGAAGTAGCAACTTATATTATTTGTTTTTCACTATTTTGTGGCCTAAGGCAACACATCTCATCACTGCACATTATTTCCATTGTGTGCTTATTTGAGACCATTCAAGGAGAAAGTCACCATCTGCTCCCCATTAGATATGATTTATGTAGCTTGTGAAATCAAATAACTAATAAAAGTTGTGTCGCTGTCTCTAGGAAAAAGACAATACCAACATCTGATATAAAAATAAAGTCTGTGGGTAGAGTTCATTTTCCTTTGGTATTCAAAAGTCTAATATTTATTTCCTTTTTTTGTGTTTGTGGAAAGCAGGCCATGTGAAAGGTTGTGGTGTGCCCTGTTACCCTTATCCACATTCTGGGGAATGGTTGTATCTCAGGAGGCTAGAGCTCGTGGCAATGCTAGTAGCGACAGAGATGTGTAACAATGGAAGGGACCTTTGACTAAAATGCTATTGCTTTGAGTAAAAGAAATCAACATCTTTATTGAGGACAGTGCATTGGTCTTCCAACAGGTTGGTAGGGTGGAGTTAATATGATCAGTACAGAAGGAACGGTTCCATTGTATATATTCCCTCTAACATACATTTCATTGGCTCCCTAATTATTGATGTGTCTTTTACAAGATGATGTATAGGCTACTCATGACAATGTATACCCATGTGCTTTCTCATTTATCTTTGTTAACACATAGAGAAATTAGTGATGGCGCATTAAATAAGCATAAGAGATTTTTCTTTATATTTTGACATGCATGTAGTCCGACATGTCTAGAGACTTTTCTCTTTCACCCAATGAAAAAATAGTTGTTAGATTAAATAGTATTTTGACATAGTTTAACGGTGGGTATTTTTTTTCTTATACAGTGGTAAGTTTTTATTTTCCACCAACATTTGAAAGATTTGATATTGTTATTTATGTGTGCTTTTGTTAAGCAAATATGAGTTTTGGTGTTGATTACTTATAGCATTGGTGTTGGGAATTTTGTATATTTCAATTTGGAATTTACAAAAGAGTAAAAGGATTGGACTAAGAGAATCAAATGTCCTTTGTACTTATAATTGTCAAAAAAAATTCATGCTTTTAAAACTCAAATTTTATTAGTGCTCTAACCATTGTTTGATTTTTCAAAAAAAAAATTTACAGGACAAGGAGGTTTGCATCAAAAAACACTGGTGCACTCTCTCATGTGAGAATCAAATAGCAATATTTGAATCAAAATTTGGCATTGGACTTAAACAAAAGCAAGAAGATTTGAGTGGGTGAATGGAATTTGAACTTAAAAAATAATTTTTTAATGCTTGTTGTAATCGCTTAGAGCATCCAAGTATTGCATTTTTTTTGTTTTAGGCCAACTAAACCATTGATTTGATCTTTCAAAGTTGGGCTAAAATTGAACCTTAGATACTTACTAGCTTTTCGATTTGGTCTAAAATTTAACAAACAAATCTCACACTTCAATTTTGGTGCCTAAAAAAAATCAAAATCATTGCTTTGTGGACTTAAAACGAACATGTTTCTTTTATTCTTTGTAATCATTTTTGCAAAATAATATCATCTAAAAAGGCGTATGCACTTCTCTCATGCTTCACGATGATCTTGAGAATCAAAAGTATTTTTTATGACATTAAGCTACATAAAATATTGCCTCCACACTTCATTTTGGGAACTAAAATTGAACAAATCTTGCGAGTGTGAGTTAGGTATATCGCGTGTGTTCTCCCTTTATTTCTAAACAAAGGTCGATCGAACTATGGATGTGTTTTCTCACTATTGTTTACCTTTAGAGGGGCCTGCCTAAGAGACACATCTGAAAGGAGAAATTGAAGGTGACTCCAACCGGTTTTTCATTTGGGCCGGTATATAAATGGATAAGACTAAATTGTTAAGTCCTCATGGTATGTAGGCCTTGGTTGTACAGTGTCTTTCAAAATGGGGTACTCCCGTAAAAAGTATAAGCGCCCCTAGTAGGATTGATTAAAGCCTTTAGTGGCTTGTTGGATGCTCACAAGGAGCCATGTCCCCGATGTCCCATCATTAAAAACCTTGTTTGTAGCAACCAACCATTCCATCCAATGAGTTTATCAAAGTGGTGAATTGGAACTTAGATTCCAAGAAGTTACTTGCCATGTCTGATCTTGGTTAAAGTATAGAGGTTAAGACTTCATTCTTAACATACCTTTATACTCTCTCCTTGGTTTCATGTAAAATCATCTCTTCTACTATGAAGGGCATGAGGCAAGCCCACCAAGAAAAATGTACCAATTGAGCTAAGATGTTATATTTCTTGTGAGTTAGTTTGAAAACACAGTGTTTGGATCCAAAACATTGAGACAAACATTAAAAAATCATCAAAATTTCAAACTCTTTGAGAGGAACAAATCCTTTGAAAAGTCCACGTGTTACTGCTTGTCCCTAGGGGTTCTTATCCCTAGAATGCTTCTAAACACTAGGACCTATATCTCGATTTGTTTATTGCAAAGTCAACATTAGGAAACTATGCTCTTGAAACCTTGTTTTTCACATAATGGACCTTGTGGAACGAAAAGGAATTGAGACATAGACATTTAGTTTGAAAACTAAGCAAGAAGTGGGTTTGTGGTAAAAGCAAGTCATTAGCCAAAATTAACTCAAATTGAACCCCACACATGTGCTTGTTTATCTTTTTATCGTCTTTCGAGCAAAAATTAGTCTTGGTTTGAACTACTCTTAGAGAAAAGTGTGTTCTTCAATATCTTGGTTTAGTAAACAAAGTATCTCTAATTCTCTTAGGATCAAAATCAAAGCTTTCATCCATCTCCCAAACATCAAATCAAAATCACCTCAATTCTTGGAAATCTTGAAAAAAAAAATCCCTCATGCTAAATTTTGGGAAAATCATTTGAACCAAATCAAAATCATTTCATTTGATTAGATGTGTGTAGATGAATCCTTCTCCACATATTTAGTCAAATTATCGATCCTTGTGAACAAATCTATCCCTTGATAAACATCCAACATCTTTTGGTTTATGAGTTCACTATCCAAAATCCAAAATAAGATCAAATCAAAATCATCTTGTTTGGTTAGCTATGTCTAGATGAATCCTTCTTTACACATTTAGTCAAATTAGCATCTTGTGGATAAATTTACTCTAGGACAACATCCAACCTCTTAGAGTTTATGAGTTCACTATCCAAATCAAACCAATCCAAAATCAGATCAAACATCAATCCAAGTCCTAATTTTTAGTATCCTCTTCAAGGTTTCCTAAGAGTTCCAATCATTCACCAATCATCCATCATTCATATCTCATCACCATGATTTTGATCCTTAAAATCTTAGACTTTATTTTTTGTACCTAGATTTTAGATCAATCCAAAGAATAAGAGGTTCACCTCCCACATTCTTGAAAATTGATGCTTAATTTATGGTCCAAACTAGACCTCAACACAAGAGGAACATGTAATATAAACTTGCTCCATACATCATGAGTAATCCAAATCAATTGAACTTTCAAAGCCTTACAATGCCAATTGATTATCAACACTCACATTTATACAATCCATACATGGGATCATTATCTCCTACAAACCTCAATGGTACAAAAAATGTGAGTATGCCTAGTCAAAAGTTTGGAACACCTTTCCCAATGGTAGATCTAAATCCAAAACTACAAATCTATCAACCAAACACCCAATGCATGAGCCTTCAAATGAACAACATCATCCCATCAAATCCCTATGTATGCCAAATGTGAATGTACCAAGTACAACTTTACCAAACATGAACATTTTGAATCCACACTTGGAAAATTTTGGGATAGATATGCTTGCAAATCATACGAATGTTGTTCAAAGTCCAAACAAGATGTTAACAACTCCAAGTCAAGGTAACACCATGCAAAATCAAAGTTACCTAAATCAAGGCAATAATGTTCAATTTCAACCTATCATGCCAAATTTGAACATCATTCCAAATCATAACACTGTCCAAAATCAATTTGTCCATGATCCCATGCAAACACCACAAGTGTACATTACAAATTTTCTTGAAAAAAATCCAAATAAAGGGAGTCAAATTCAAATTTCACTAGAGAAACTTGCTTCACATGCCAAACTAATTGAATTATTGAGCCAAGAGATATCTTCACTCCAAAATCAATACACTCTTCCATTGGTTAAACCATGTCATCAAAGCATTGAGTTGTGTCCACAACCACATCAAGAACAATATCTCCAATGTCAAGAGGTTGGATATCAAGATCAACAACATCGACAACAAACTCAATTACCCCATCTCAAATATCAATTGCCACATTTCAAAGATCAATCACCACATCTCCAAAACCAATCACTACATGGTCAAATCTCACAAGGTAACAAACAGAAATACACACTTGGGGGACCCATCGAATTGATCATGCAACAGTTAGCGCAAGAAAATATCATTAAAATCCCTATTTATGAGGATTATCAAGAGCCCTTAGTTAAATCTCCAGGGTATAACTAGAAGCACTTTTGTGGCTTCCATAAAACAAAGGGACATGCAACATCAGAGTGTATTCGACTAAAAAATCTCATCCAAGACCTTATTGATCAAAAGATAATCACTATTGGGGAAAATGTTCAAGATCTATCCTTCAATGAGCACATTGAAGATATTTCCACCTCATCCAACGATCAAATTAACATACATCAAGAGTCACTTTTCAATCATGATCAAAATACACCAACGATACCCAACAATGATCCAATTCAAGAAATGTCAACATCATTTAACCCTATGGTTGAAGACACTGACAATCTCTCTGACACAATTGTTCAAAATTTCTCCATTAATGAGCACATTGAAGATGTCTCTACCCCATCCGATGATCAACTCACCATACATCAAGAGCCACTTTTTAGTGATCTATTTCAAGGAGTGTTAGGATTATTTGATCCTATTGACATAATGCATGATTGATTGACCAATGATCATATTGAAAATGTCTCTACATCGCCTTATGAGTTAGAGGACATATCTCAATAATTTATTCCAAAGAATGATCAAAATCTTTCACCAAGGTCTAGCAATGGTCCTTTCCAAGATATATTGACCCCCTTTGACCTCATGGTTATAGATACTAAAGGAATCCTCAACTCGACACTTGATCCAAGTCCACTCAAAGATCAAGAGGATATTGAGCCATTTCCCATGCCTAATGAAGACATCCAAGAACCCTTTGTGAGTAGTCCATCCTTTGAAACTAACCCATGTCAAGAACTTGATCCAAAGCATGTCAAAAGAAATTCCAAAATTAATCAAGATCAAGAATTTGTATCTCCAAGATACTAAAATAATCTAATGGATACTCTCGTATCTATACACGATGATCATATCCACATAGCACTTACTCCTCCATCTACCCATGAGATGCCTTATGTGGATGGACACGTAGATGATCTTCATTCAGAACATGATTCTTTTACTCCTGACATTATTACACAAAAAGAGCAGGTTATCGATTCCTACAGTCAAACTAAGTTGTCAAAATCAGGATTAGATATATCCCAAATTCATACTAAGGACATTAAGTATGAATATATCAAACATTATCCACTCAAGGAAACAGGTCAGATAGAACATGATGTTCTGGAGTCAGCAGAGCATCCAATCGAAATAACATCATCTGCAGTGGTCATTTATCAAAAAATGGATTTTAAACAAGAGCTCTCATAACAAGAAGAATCAAAGCATGAAGGTACTAATTCCACAATACTGGGGGAAACTATGTCTCAAGAAAATGTCAACATAGGGAGCATGAAGAGTCCTTATGATGAAACTAATGTCAATACTACAACCAGCCATGTCATGAATCTTCATCCACCCATCATCCCATCTATGAATTGGGACAAACATCAAAAGAAATATTTGAATCAAAGCACAAAGAATGTTATCAAAGCAAAAGAAAGAGAGCATGAAGGACACATCAAATACAAATGGATACCAAAGAATACAAAGAAAGATTATCCCTATCAAACTCCATCAGTCAAAGAAACTATGGGGCAAAATAAAAAAGGGAAAAGTATCCATCAAAGATGTCCACAAAAGAAAAAGCAGGCTTTTCAAGCGACATACAAATTGTATCACACAGTTGGTCCTAATTCCATGCACACTTTCGTAGCCACCCATCATTGCTCATATTCCCAAGTTTGGAGAATCAAAGGTTCCAAACTGTCAACCAATACATCTCCTATCACTAAACACACTCCATCCATGCCTCCACACATGATATCTATAATGCCCCGTCTTATAACCTAAGGAATGTTGCAATTGTGTATATAAGTGTAATAATTTTTTTTTTTAAAGTATTAATATTAACTTAATTAGTTGCATACATTCACTATGTTACGCGACGATACACTACTTGAGATTCCATAGATGACTTTCATATTTAGCACTGCACATATTTAATTAACATAAACTTAAAAATAAACATTGCATATCATTTGAATACCATTCATGAAAGTATAAAATACAAATATGATTCTTACATTGCATTTGAAATAATATTACAATACTCATTCATCTGATGAGGTAGATCAATAATAGTTACAATTACATTTTACAAACGTTCACCTCATAAACAATTGAGGGATGTATCAAATACAAGTTTTAAAATAATGCAATAAAGAAAGTACATCAATATACAAGTGTGAGCTCTCCATCCATGAAGCTCTCGTTGCCATGATTATAAACTGGGGACCCAACGGAGCAAGGTGCACGTTCCACCCAACCATGTGGTACCTGTAGGTCCAACCCCCATACTAGGAGATAGTAATATGGCTACCTAGACATAACCTATTCACCCTAGACACAAGTACATAACTAACTGATGGTTACATTGCTTCCAGAGTTAAGACAATAAAATATGCTAAGTACAAAAGGTAAATTGTTATTTTAGGTGGAGTGTCATCACAACATTGCAAAGGTTACCCTAGTGTTTCTTCCTAGGTTCTGGCCCCCAACTTGGGTTACCCTGGTAACCTCTTACGAAACCCGGCCCCGTTTGCAAACTATTGCGGAATCGAATATCTTTTAAGGTAACAAGATATCGATTTTCCATTCCAGGCCTTCTCATCTTATACTCAAGACTGAACTAGCTCTAGAGTCTATAAGTGAGGCATGAACATCTTATTAAATATTTTAATCTAACTACTGTGCTGTTTAGTTATCACTGACTTACTAACTCTTTGTAAGTTACCCTGACACCACTTTGTGTGTCAGCCCTCACACAGAGCCACTCCCCTAAACATAACAAAGGAATTCTAAGTTTCCCTAACTAAGGTAAACAAGTGCACAAAAATCAACATATAATACCAAATATACCACAATGGACATCACAACCTATTCATAAAAACCAGGTGTCTATTTTCCATACAACACCAAGTGCACTACCCTAGTTTATTCAAACATATGAAACCATTGTAAAATTTAATGCCCTTGAAAAGACTACAATTGGAAGACTTGAAATCACATAAAAATCCCCATTTTCCCAATAAAAAGGAAAAGTACAATATTAAGCAAATCAAGAAAAACTAAACATCTACTATTCAGATTTATTAAATCCATTCAATCAAATATAATTTGCATGGAATCAAGTCAACTTGATTAAAATTCATTATTAAATTTAATCTAATTTTAACTTCCACAATTTCACATAAAAATAAAGACTAAATTTTCTCTTCCAATCTTGTTATTTTAGAAATATTTAATCTTAAATTTTACATGAAATTTTCTTAAAATATCAAAATTATTTTTCTAAACTTAATAAATTACAAAACTTACAATTAATTATAAATTATTATATATATATATATACATATATATATTTATATATATATACATATATATATTTATATATATATATATAGTTAAAATACATTATAAAGAATTCATTAAAAAAAACAAATCACATAAAATTCTATTTATTTTATAAAAATAAAACAACCCTTATGAATGTGCGCAGCTCCTACTACGACCTCCCTATGGGGAGGTCGCGGCCCTTACTAGGGCTACGCACAGCAGCCACTGGCTGCTATACGTAGCCATGGTGGCTGCGCCACCCGTATGGAATGGGGAAAGGGTTTCGGCCCTCCCCAAAATCATTAAATTTTTTATTTTTAAAAAAAATTATTTTAATAATTTTGCCCGTACGGCAATATGTAAATTCCATTTTTTTTTGTTTTCTTTTTCTCAAATAAAATTCTTAAATTCCTATAAACAGTAATTTTAAAATATTCATATAAGGAATATAAGATTTTCACATTCCAATTTATATATGAAAAATTTATATATATTTATAATATATATATATATAAATTCAACAGAGTTTTCATATGGAAAGATCTAGAAAATTTCTACAGAGTTACTTTAAAAAGAATTTTCAAAAGGGTTTCAATAGGGAAATTGGGGAAATTGTAAAATTTCTACAGGGTTTCAAAAGAAACACGCACAACATTTCCAATCAAATCCTAATTTATTCCCTAAGGATTCAATTTCTTTTTTTAAAATGATTTCCCTTCACTAATTTTAATTCAAATGTTTTCCACAGAGAAGGAAGTTTTCAGAAGTTTTTATGAAATCTACAAATCCTTTCAAAAAATATACAGTAAATAATTTTTCCCAAGAAATACATAAATTTTAATAAAATGAAACTTTCTTTTCTCGGACATTCTTTAAAAAAAAAACAACAAATCAAAAATCACAAGGGAAATATCTGTTTTCCCTTAGCTTCATAAATTTGTCTGGTGATGAGAACCTCTATTGCCTGTAGTTTCCAAAAAATTTCCCGAACACCAATTCCCAATATGCCAAACCAGAGAACTTCCACAAATATACAGCAATACCAAAAAGGAAAATCACAAAATTCTTTTGAAAGAAATTTTAACAACACCTATTTTTTTAAATCTCTGTGAAGAAAAAGATTTCCTCTGTATTTCCCCAAATCCCAAATATCATCAGAGAATTTCCTCAACCAAAAGCAATAAATTCCCATTGGCACACATGTCGAGAAGAAACAAATATCTTCCAGCAACTTCCCGGCAATCTTTCCTTTCAAGATTTGCATGCCTTTAATTTATTTTAAAATTTACAATTTTCAAAATGCGAATTTATTTAACAATTAAAAATATCATTTCCCAAATAACAATTAATTTAAAATTAAATATATTCACACACATTTAAAACAACTTTAATTTCATTAATTAATTTATTTAATTAAATGAATTTAATCTCAATGATCAAATTATTTAACCAAACAAACTAATTAATTAATTAAATAAAATGTAAAACTTATTTCTTCAACATTTAAAATTAATTTAAAACCATAGTAAATTGAAGTATAATAAACTATCATAAAAATGATAAAAAAATTCGTTCAAGCAATTGATCCAATCAGGGACAAACAAGACCATCTATGACTCCGAACTAAAACAAACGATGTACTGTGACTGGGTTTAAGACTAGACTAGGATGAACCATGTTACTACCTCCCAATCAACATTTTTGTTGAGTCTTGACAGGCTCGGACCTGAGTAACTAGGTGGAGTCGGTGTCATGTACCTGCAATCCTACAACCAAACCAATAATATGCATATATATATAATCCATTGTACAGGCACACCGTGTGGAGAAAATCACAGACATCACAGGGAACTCGCAAGCGAGTGATGCAATTTCATTCTCCACACCAATACACGTCACATTAGACTGACAAATTAATTAACAGTTGGTCCATCATAAACATATATATAGTAATAAAATCTGAAGGAAACATCTATGCTATCACAAAGCATATTAGAAATCAATTATCACCATACAATGTATCATCAAATCACAAAGTGAATCCACTGTCACTCAAAATCAGCGATCAAAATATCCAAACCAAAGTACCAAAGTCTAACAGTGTGAAAACATACAAACAAAAAACATAAGCATAAATGGAGGGGTACTACATCCTTCCCCCCTAGGATCAGGCTTGCTCCTGAAAGCCTGCGAACAGATAGGGATAAAGTTCCCTCATATGTGTTGCATCCTCCCAAGTAGCAGAAGCCTCAGGCTAGGATCCCATTGGACCCTCACCTGATCAACGTCTCGACCCCTGAGACCGAGTGTCCGGCGCTGTAGAATGGCCACGAGCTCCAAAGCCAGTTGCTCGTCCACTACCTGTAATGCATTCCAATCAAGTACATGAGAAATGTTGGGATGATATGGTCTAAGTACTGATACATGAAAAACATCATGAATACATGACAAACTAGGTGGTAAGTTGAGTCGATATGCCACAAGACCAATTCTCTCTAGGATCTCAAATGGCCCAACGAAATGAGGCGCAAGCTTAGAGCCTTTTCCATAACGGATTGGACTCTTTTGCAGTCGCCCTCGAAGAAACACTCTATCGCCAACTCCAAACTGTCGGTCTATTCTATGTGCATAGGCATACTTCTTTTTCCTATCCTGTGCTGCTATCAGATGTTCTCTAATACAGTCAACCTATTGCTCCATGTCTTGAAGCATCTTAGGACCAAGTAATACTCTATCCTCTAGTCGATCCCAACTCAATGGAGTTTGAAAAGGACGACTGTATAATGCCTGGAATGGTGGCATACCTATGGAACTCTGATATCCATTATTGTAAGCAAATTCTACTAAGTATAGATAATCCTCCCAACATTATTGTTGGTCCATTATGTACATTCTAAGCATATCCTCTAATATTTGATTAACTCTCTCTTTTTGACCATCGGTTTGAGGATGATACGTTGAACTAAAGTTCAACTGTGTACCTAGAGCATGTTGTAATGAAGTCTATAGGGCTGATGTAAATATGAGATCTCTATCAAAAATAATCCTTCGAGGAATTCCATGCAATCTAACTATGTCCTCCATGAATTTCCTAGCTACGAATGAAGCATTGTATGATGATCGTACTGGTGAAAAATGAGCTACTTTAGTCAATCGGTCAATAGTTACCATAATGGCATCATGTCAACGTGATGATGTAGGTAACCCTACAATAAAGTCAACAGATATAATATCCCATTTCCATTCAGGAATGAGATGTGGCTGCAATAATCTAGCAGGATGTTGATGCTCAACATTGACTCGCTGGCATTCTAGACATCTTGAAACATAGTCAGCAATATCACGTTTCATACTAGGCCAGAAATACAATTTCCGAAGATCCACATGCATTTTCTTAACACTTGGATGAGTTGAGTATGGAGCTTGATGTGCTTCAGTCATAATTAATGTATGAAGACCCTCAAAATGTGGTACATAAATATGACCTAAATGTCATAATATACCATCTGGTTCTAGGACATACCCTGCAAATCGACCTTCTAAAGGTCTACAAGATTCAATCTCTGACTTTACTTCCTAATACAATCTATTAGTAGGAAGTGCTGCTAATATTTGACCTCTCAAATCTACTTCAAGAGTAGTAGCAGATATCTCATGTCGACGACGATTAAGAGCGTTAGCCACTATGTTCTCTTTTCCTTGAACATATCTCACTTCAAAATCGTATTCACACAAGAACTCCATCCACTGTCTTTGTCTAGCATTCAAGTTAGGTTGTGTGAAAATATATTGTAGACTACGGTGATCAGTATGAAGTTTGAAACGGTGACCCAATAAGAAATGCCTCCATCGAACTAATGCATGCACCACTACAGCTAGTTCTAAATCATGAATGGGATAGTTTATTTCATGATCTTTGAGTTTGCGAGACTCATAAGAAATCACACACCCATCTTGCATCAAAACTGCTCCCAAGCCCTCTAAGGATGCATCCGTGCACACTACAAAATCCTTAGTAGGATTAGGAACAATCAGTATAGGCGCATTAGTCAACTTTTCTTTAAGTGTCTGAAAAGCCAACTGACACTGCTCTGTCTAAACAAAATTCTTCCCTTTTCTCTGAAGAGAAGTAATAGGATGACCAATTCTAGAAAATCCCTCAACAAACCACCTATAATAACTAGTTAGACCCATAAAACTATGAACTCCACCTACATTAGTAGGCACGGGCCAATCTACAATAGCTTGAATCTTTGAAGGATCCACAACAATACCTTTTCCAGATATCACATGTCCAAGGTATTTCACCTCAGTTTGAAAGAAGTCACACTTCTTCAGGTTCACATACAATTGATTTTCCCTTAAACATTGCAATACCTGTCTCAAGTGTTCTTCATGCTCCTTCATGTTTCTCAAATAGATCAAAATATCATCGAGAAATACAAAGACAAAGCGATCAAGGTATGTACGAAATACACCATTCATTAGACTCATAAATATTGATGGTGCATTCGTTAACCCAAACGGTACTACTATGAATTCGTAGTGCCCATAACGAGTACGAAATGTCATTTTATGAATGTCTGCTTCAGTAATTCGCAATTGATGATAACCAGATTTCAAATCAATTTTAGAGAACACATTCGCTCCCTTGATCTGATCAAAAGATCATCGATTCTAGGCAATGGATAACGATTCTTAATCGTAACCTTGTTCAATTGACGATAGTCAATGCATAATCTAAGTGACCCATCCTTCTTCTTTATGAAGATGACAGGTGCTCCCCAAGGGAAAACACTAGGATGAATGAATCCCTCTTCTAATAGTTCCTCTAACTGGATACGAAGTTCCTCTAACTCCTAAGTCGTCATTCTATATGGATCTCTAGATATAGGCTCAGCTCCATGAACTAGGTCAACTCTGAAATCAATATCCCTCTTTAGTGGCATTCCAGGTATATAATCAGGAAACACATCAGTGAATTCCCTAAGAATAGGATGATCATCAAGAGATATCTCTCGACTCTCACCTTCTTCCAAATTAGTAATTGTTGTTGCAAACAGTTGACAACCCTGACAAAGACATCTCTTTAAATGCATAGAAAATATCATCCACAAAGAGATAGGTCTTTGAACACCTATGATTTCCACTTTCACACCAAAATCATTAATGCAACTAACTGTCTTAAGTTGACAGTCAATCACAGCATGATGAGATGCTAACCAATCCATACAGGTAAAACTATGTCATATGATCCTAAAGGTGTAACATGTAAATCTAATAAGGTAGTTAACATACCAATTTTAAGTTCACAATTATGTACAAGGTTCTCTACTACTACTTTCACCCCAGAGGTGAATTCAACCTGCCACTTACCTCCTTGCTTTACCACCACAAGACCACATCGCTCAATGATGGTAGGTGAAATAAAGGATTCGGTAGCTCTGGAATCAAAAAAGAATAGAAACACTAACACCATGTAACTTACCTGAAGTCTTGACCACTGTGTTCTGGTGATCAGCTTGGTGGTCATTAACCGTAGCATATATTGTATGTGATCATCTTGCATCACCCACTGTAGGCTCTAAAACTGTAGGTCTAGGCCCAAAACCAGAAGAACCTCTCATCGGACACTGCCTAGCAATGTGTCCCTGCTATCCACACGAGTAACAACCTGTGCCTCTAATGAATCCTCTGCCACCCGAAGGTGCATTGGATTGCTAGAAACTACCTCTACTGACAGTAGGCTGAGCACTCTAAGTAGGCTGATACTATCTATTGCGCTTGTTACGCCACCAATTGTGACTCTTTCCTGACTGCGAGCTATTACCTTGTTGTGGTTGTGGATTATTATTCTTTTGAGGTGTTCATTGCTGTTGCCCACCCTTTGAGGGTATCTGTTGGTTTTTAGAGGAACCCCTTGTCTATGCCTGTCCACCCCGTGGACTAAAACCTACTGTAGGAGCATTGCCAATCTGTACTCCTGTATGACCACCTAATGCCATAACAAGATTATCTTCCACTATGCGAGCCTTCTCCACCACAACTTCCATAGTCTTTGGCTCAAAGACTCTAACTCCACCACTAATGTGGGCATTTAAACCCCTGATGAAGTGCTGAACCAACATAGGCTCATCATCACCAATACCTGCATATTGCTTGATTTCATATAATCTACATTCATATTGCTCAACAGATAGAGCCAACTGACATAGATCATGAAACTCATCAGCCCGTCGTTGCCTCTAGTGTTCTGATAGGAACCGTGCTCTAAACCTCTCCAGGAACATCTCCCAAGACATTGATCTAATATCTATGTGGAGCTTCTGCTCCTCCAAGCACCACCAAGTAGAGGTGAATCCTCTTAGATGCATGATAGCGCATCTCGATCGGGTATTGCTACCATAAGGGTGCATAGCGAAGCATCTACCCAAGTCCAGTAGCCAGGTCTCTGCCTCTAATCCACCTCCTGTACCATCAAAAGTAGGCGGGCGTGCCCTCAATAAATCCCACATATGTCCTGTAGTAATAGCATCTTGATGCACTATATCATCTACTCTCCGTGGAGATCTATCACGCTCTCTAACTACCTCCTGCTCAACTTCTTGTCTAGGTCCAAGTCGAGATAGGACCTCCTCTGATAAAGGATGTATCTATGAACCCTCTACTCCTAACTATTCAGGATTCTGTCCCTCATTCCTCTGATCCAACTGCTCTGCCTAATCACTTTGATGAGCGCTCAGAGGGGGAGTAACTTGAGGGATTGGCCCTCGGCCTCCACCTCAACCTCTACCATGACCTCTACCACCTCGTCTAGGCATGATCCTACACATGAACAAGAATGAGTCTCAAATACTAAACAACTAAGACTAACAGATAGCGACACTGTGTACTAGGTCAACCTAATGTGCTCGCGATTACCTAGAGCATCTAGTGTTAGCAACCTTTGCTCTGATACCAATCTATAATGCCTCGTCTTGTAACCTAAGGAATGTTGCAATTGTGTATATAAGTGTAATATTTTTTTTTTTAAAGTATTAATATTAACTTAATTAGTTGCATACATTCACTATGTTACGCGATGGTACACTACTTGAGATTCCATAGACGACTTTCATATTTAACATTGCACATATTTAATTAACATAAACTTAAAAATAAACATTGCATATCATTTGAATACCATTCATGAAAGTATAAAATACAAATATGATTCTTACATTTCATTTGAAATAATATTACAATACTCATTCATTTGATGAGGTAGATCAATAATAGTTACAATTACATTTTACAAATGTTCACCTCATAAATAATTGAGGGATGTATCAAATACAAGTTTTACAATAATACAATAAACAAAGTACATCAATATACAAGTGTGAGCTCTCCATCCATGAAGCTCTCGTTGCCATGATCATAAAATGGGGACCCAACGGAGTAAGGTGCACATTACACCCAACCATGTGGTACCCGTAGGTCCAACCCCCGTGCTAGGAGATAGTAATATGGCTACCTAGACATAACCTATTCACCCTAGACACAAGTACATAACTAACTGATGGTTACATTGCTTCTAGAGTTAAGACAATCAAATATGCTAAGTACACAAGGTAAACTATTATTTTAGGTGGAGTGTCATCACAACGTTGCAAAGGTTACCCTGGTGTTTCTTCCTAGGTTCCGGCCCCCAACTTGGGTTACCCTGGTAACCTCTTACAAAACCTGGCCCCATTTGCAAACTATTGCAGAATCAAATATCTTTTAAGGTAACAAGATATTGATTTTCCATTCCAGACCTTCTCATCTTATACTCAAGACTGAACTAGCTCTAGAGTCTATAAGTGAGGCATGAACATCTTATTAAAGATTTTAATCTAACTACCGTGTTGTTTAGTTATCAATGACTTACTAACTCTTTGTAAGTTACCCTAACACCACTTTGTGTGTCAGCCCTCACACAGAGCCACTCCCCTAAACATAACAAAGGAATTCTAAGTTTCCCTGACTAAGGTAAACAAGTGCACAAAAATCAACATATATACCAGATATACCACAATGGACATCACAACCTGTTCATAAAAACCAGGTGTCTATTTTCCATACAACACCAAATGCACTACCCTAGTTTATTCAAACATATGAAACCATTGTAAAATTTAACACCCTTGAAAAGACTACAACTGGAAGACTTGAAATCACATAAAAATCCCCATTTTCCCAATAAAAAGGAAAAGCACAATATTAAGCAAATCAAGAAAAACTAAACATCTACTATTCGGATTTATTAAATCCAGTCAATCAAATATAATTTGCATGGAATCAAGTCAACTTGATTAAAATTCATTATTAAATAATCTAATTTTAACTTCCACAATTTCAGATAAAAATAAAGACTAAATTTTCTCTTCCAATCTTGTTATTTTAGAAATATTTAATCTTAAATTTTACATGAAATTTTCTTAAAATACCAAAATTATTTTTCTAAACTTAATAAATTACAAAACTTACAATTAATTTTAAATTATTATATATATATAGTTAAAATACATTATAAAGAATTCAAATTAAAAAAAAATCACATAAAATTCTATTTATTTTATAAAAATAAAACAACCCTTATGAATGCGCACAGCTCCTACTATGGCCTCCCTATGGGGAGGTCGCAACCCTTACCAGGGCTGCGCTCAACAACCACTAGCTGATGTACGTAGCCATGGTGGCTGTGCCACCCGTATGGAATGGGGGAAGGGTTTCGGGCCTCCCCAAAATCATTAAAATTTATTTTTTTAAAAATTTTATTTTAATAATTTCACCTGTACAGCAATATGTAAATTCTATTTTTTTTTAAATTTTTTTTCTCAAATAAAATTCTTAAATTCCTCTGAATAGTAATTTTAAAATATTCATATAAGGAATATAAGATTTTCACATTCCAATTTATATATGAAAAATTTATATATATTTATAATATATATATAAATTCAATAGAGTTTTCATATGGAAAGATCTAGAAAATTTCTACAGGGTTTCAAAAGAAACACGCAGAGCATTTCCAATTAAATCCTAATTTAATCCCTGAGGATTCAATTTCTTTTTTTTAAATGATTTCCCTTCACTAATTTTAATTCAAATGTTTTCCACAGAAAAGGAAGTTTTTAGAAGTTTTTATGAAATCTACAAATCCTTTCAGAAAATATACAGTAAATAATTTTTCTCGAGAAATACATAAATTTTAATAAAATGAAACTTTCTTTTCTCGGACATTCTTTAAAAAAAAAACAACAAATCAAAAATCACAAGGGAAATACCTGTTTTCCCTTAGCTTCAGAAATCTATCTAGTGATGAGAACCTCTGTTGCCTGTAGCTTCCAAAACCTTTCCCGAACACCAATTCCCAATATGCCAAACTAGAGAACTTCCACAAATATACAACAATACCAAAAAGGAAAATCACAAAATTCTTTTGAAAGAAATTTTAATAGCACCTATTTTTTAAAATCTCCGTGAAGAAAAAGATTTCCTCTGTATTTCCCCAAATCCCAAATATCATCTGAGAATTTCCTCAACCAAAAGCAATAAATTCCCACTGGCACACATGCCGAGAAGAAACAAATATCTTCCAACAACTTCTCGACAATCTTTCCTTTCAAGATTTGCATGCCTTTAATTTATTTTAAAATTTACAATTTTCAAAATGCGAATTTATTTAACAATTAAAAATATCATTTCCCAAATAACAATTAATTTAAAATTAAATCTATTCACACACATTTAAAACAACTTTAATTTAATTAAATGAATTTAATCTCAATGATCAAATTATTTAACCAAAAAAACTAATTAATTAATTAAATAAAATGTAAAACTTATTTGTTCAACATTTAAAATTAATTTAAAACCACAATAAATTGAAGTATAATAAACTATCATAAAAATGATAAAATTTTCCTTTCAAGCAATTGATCCAATCAGGGACAAACAAGACCATCTATGACTCTGAACTAAAACAAACGATGTACTGTGATTGGGTTTAAGACTAGACTAGGATGAACCATGTTACTACCTCCCAATCAACATTTTCATTGAGTCTTGACAGGCTCAGACTTTTAGAGTAACCAAGTGGAGTCGGTGTCATGTACCTGCAATCCTGCAACCAAACCAATAACATGCATATATATATAATCCATTGTATAGGCACACCGTGCGGAGAAAATCACAGACATCATAGGGCACTCGCAAGTGAGTGATGCAATTCTGTTCTCCACACCAATACACGTCACATCAGACTGATAAATTAATTAATAGATAGTCCATCATAAACATATATATAGCAATAACATTTGAAGGAAACATCTACGCTATCACAAAGCATATCAGAAATCAATTATCACCATACAATGTATCATCAAATCACAAAGTGAATCCACTGTCGCTCAAAATCAGCGATCAAAATATCCAAACCAAAGTACCAAAGTCTAACAGTGTGAAAACATACAAACAGAAAACATAAGCATAAATGGAGGGGTGCTACAATATCAAATTCTCACATTGACCATGTATTGGCAACAAACCTTCATCATAAGGATTCAGAAGGCACTCTATCGCGATGTGTGCACCAAGACAAAGTCAACTCCGGTATCAACAAAGTAGATCAAGAATATCAAAAGTTACATTCAAGTGCACATATATTAGCAAAGAAACTTCTTCAAGCAGGATATCGATGGCACATTATGATAGAAGAGTCTACATCAACACCACAAGGTAGCTCGACATGAGCTTAAAATCTTTCAGAAAAACAAAAAAAAATGTGAAAATCCAAAAAAAAAATAGAAAAAGGATTGAAAACAGTAAAGATAAAAAATCGTCCTCTAGTGAAAACCTCTATGGTGGCACTTTAGATAGGTACCATAATGAAAACTTGGAAAACATGCATCATGTGTAGAATCGAGCATCTACGTGCGCCAATTCAGGTGAAACATCTTATCACATCCATAATAAATTGAGTATTCCATCCATCTTAGCCATAATAAATCCATTCATCTATGAACATTTATCCAATCCATGTGCATATATCTGTATCCATAGTCTGAGTTATCTTGATCTTGAAAAATTTTGGTGCACACTTTATGCTTGCTTATGGTAAACATCTTGACATGGGTCATTTTTGTTGTTCCTATCCTACCCAACATTATCTAAGCCATGAAGCATTATCCAGATGAGCATTCTTTATTTGAACACCTTATCTTAGCACAAGATAATCCTTGGCATCCTTTGTGTGCTTACCATATCCATCCATCCATACACCTATCTAAGCATCCACCCATTGCATTCCATACATTGCTAGACAATGGAGACAGATATTTACATCTTGCTTCGGGAATAAATCTTGATCTATATCCTCCAACTTATGTGGTGATCCAAACATTGGAAAATGTGAAATAAAACTGGTCCACCACTTGTAAGCAATAATCCAAATCACTAGCCCATGACATATTTTGACAAGAATATGTTCCTTATCAAGTGTTATCTTCAACCAAACAATCGATATCAGTCACATCTAATTTGCACGTCGACGTCACATCAAATCATTCAAAAAAAATAAATCCAAATCAAGCTTCAAAATCCTAATCAATCGACTCCAATCAACCCATCATCATCTTGGGGATCATATCTTTCCCAATCCTTGTGTTGCTTAACACTATCCTTGCATTATTGTGCATCATCGACAATTTTATCATCATCAATCCTAATCGATCAATCCTTGCATTGTTGTGAATCCTAAACAATGTTATCGTCATCAATCCCGATCAATCAAATCCTTGCATTGTTGTGTATCCTCAACAATGTTATCATCATCATCAATCCATCGATTCGATCAATCAACCCTAGCTTGGTTTTCAAAAAAATCCTAAATAGAGCACTGATATCATCACACATATCCATATCCAAATCATCAAAATCATGCGAAAAATTAAAAAAAACATCAGAAAAATTAAAAAATCGAAAAACACTCAAAAAATCAAAAAAAATAAAAAACATGGTATTTGAACTATGTCATCTCTAAGCTTAAATGTATGCAAGGCTAATATTTGATTATCCCCCGAGACAAAAATATCCAAAAACATTCAAAAAACCAAGAAAATCCAAAAACATCCAAAAACATTCAAAAAATTTCAAAATCCCAAAAAATTGGAAAATCCAAAAAATCCAAAAACATTTGAAAACAAAAAATCCAAAAATAGCCTCAAAACATATCAAAAAATCAAAAACATCCAAATATTTGAAAAAAATTCATCCATCCCATTTCGCTTTCACTCGCGATAATCAATCATCCATAATAAACTGATCGTCACCTTCATCCTTTGGAAAAACAAACAGAAACAATCACAACAATTAGCAAAAGCAAGCTTTAATCGTAAAATCAAAAGCAAACAACAAACCTTTAAAACAAAATCAAACTCTTGATCATTTTCAGACATGTCAATCAACCTTATATCAATAGCCTATCAATCAACTTATCAACCCATCATTATCCTATACAATGCATTTCCTAGGATATATCATTCCGACAATGGGCATCATTTTGGATAACACTTAGATTCTTATCCTATCAAAACACATCCCTTTGGTTGAAGGTATTAAGAACATTGGTTTGTTTGCATACTTAATCTTTTCTTTTGATTTATCTTATAGCACTCACTCCAAGGACCTCTCGATGATGTCCAAAAAAATGGATTTAGAGAGATAGGAATGGGCCAACAATCATTATCTTTTGTCTGTTGTGCTTGTTGGATGTTCTTGTAATATAACTTGGTGAATACTTGCTTTGTTAGATATGTATGGAGGGTGTTTTGGGCAACTTGTTGACTATGGTATTGATAGGTTATACCTTTCTGTGTTTTGGTCTGAGGTGTTTGAAACTTCTAAAGTGCATCCTAGCAAGGTTTTTGTATGTCAGATGTGAACAATAAAACTCCTATCTATTTGTTGAGTCAAAGTCCATCACACTAAGTGCAACGCCATCTTGGTTCTTTATACATTGATACATCGTATCTACGTGTGTTATCAAACATAAGGTAAGTGGCCTTTTAAAATCCCAATTCTTGATAAGAAAATCATTCATTTCTCATCATCATCTCTCATAATGTTGGCTTGTTGGATCCTCTTGTCATCATCTCATTTCTCATTTCTTCTTTTCCTCACTAAAATCTTGCTAGAATAGTTAATCATCATCACCAATACATCTAGCCTGCATTCACAAACCATCAACATTCTGCACATCATCTCACATGCATTTTCATCATCATAATATAGATCTATTAGTCTAAGCATCTCATAAAAATCATACATTTGCATAAAACATCTATTGCATAATCATATAGTCATTATCGCATCATCCATCTCACATGCATTGCATTATCATTTTAGGTTGTTTAGGATAATATAGATTGGTTATTCTAAGCATCTTAAAACCATCTCATTTACATCATCATCATAACCATCCATGTGTCCATCTTGAACCTCTTTATTGTGAGATCAACCCTCAAATCAAATCTTTTCGCTTGATCTCTCGAGGGGCAATGTACTAGTGTACTTCTTTCCACTGGGGCATCCAAAAAAATCAGATTTTTTTTAAATTTTGATCACGACAAGTTTATTCTTTGAACCAACGCAACAAGTACATTGCTTCAAAGAGGGGGAAAATGTAGACATACAAAATTAGCATCATTCACATCCATCCATTCATCAGGTAAATCAAGTTCATTAATTTCAATCTCCTAAGGTCATCCATTTAAATTAAATAAATTAACTTTATTTAATTTAAGCCTATAATCATCCTTTTAATTAAATAAATCAAACCTTTATTTAATTAAATATGAAATCATCTTTTATCTCCCTTTGATTTAGTTTAAATCCTTAAATCTAAAGTCAAATGGGTCAAATCACCTAATCATCATCCTAAATTAATCTAATCACCCATCACATCCTCTAGTTTTTCCCACTTGCACAAATAAATCAATTAAGTCATTTATTAAATCCTCATTTTCCCTCAACAAGGCATCTTTGGAGAATATTCCTTCAAGTTTGAATTTCAAACAAGTTGACTTGTCCCTTCCAACATGGCAATAACTCCCCTCTTACATGTCCCCCACTTGGCATTTAAGTCTCTTTTTCTCCCTCCAACAAGCCAAATTTGAATTTGAAAAGGCCAACTAATCCAATTTATTGGCACATTGACCAAAACTTGCACATCCTCGATCCACTCACAAGGTGACAAGTGGCTCCTTCTTATTGAATAAATTTTTATCCCACATTGCCCTCTTTTGGGCACTCTTTCAACTTGATATTTTATAAATAGAAGGCTCATTCTTCAACAATCCATCCACAATCTTCATGCAAAGTTACTCTCTTAAATTGAGAGCTTATTTTGCCCATTTCATAGCATCTTCAACAATCTTCATCATTTGAGCTTGTCAAGGATTGGGAAAGGGTCACTTCTCACAAGTGACACCAATCCATTATGGAATAGGTACATGTCATGCTTCTATATGTTTTTTTATCATCTTTGTTATTTGTTGCATTTTGGAGCATGATATGTTATTCCATATTAGTATTCATAGATTTGTATGTGCATGAACTAACCCCACTAATGAGTGTTGGAGATTGATCATTTGCAGATTTAGCAATGCTCAGTAGTTTCAAGAAAACTGAATTAAACATTTTAGGGATGTATTTTCTTGAAATAAAATATTAGGAATATAGTATAGTTATAAGCTTGAGATGATCTTTATTGTTAATTACCTCTATTATCTAGTATAATTCATCATACTAAATTATTGGAACTTTTATATTTATACTGTAGTATTTTTTAAGAATGTGAAATTTGTTTAGGTATTAGTATTTCATCATGAAACAATTAAATTTGATCTTATGTGTGTGTGTGTGTGTGTGTGTGTGTGTGTGTGTGTGTGTGTGTGTGTGTGTTTGTGTGTGTGTGTATATGTATGTATGTATGTATGTATGTATGATTATTAAAGCTGATTCTTTGGGTATATTGATGTTATATTTGATAATCAATTCTCATTATGTTTGATATAGCATGTAGATGATAACAAGGAAATAGTAGTTTTAAGTTTTATAGTTTGTAAAATAATTTTAAGTGATTCCCTTAATGATTTGTGCAAGTGTATGTTGATAGGTTTATAAAAGAATGTGAAATGTTGTAAATATGGATGCTAGACAACACTTAGTAAGGGGGTTTCTCAAATGCGAATATTTCTTTGATTTGAGGAAAAAGGGAAATGTCCCTTATTAGGTTTGTTGGAGGATGTTGAAGACATTATGGGTACATAATGTAAATGATATTCCTTTTGGTTTATTATTATCTGAAAGTTTCCATTACTCTTGATTCTGATTTATTCTATTTTATGACTATAACTCTTAACTTTGTGGGAAAGGGGCAAAGGATTAGAGCAGCAAAAATAGAGAAAACTGAAATATGCATACAACAGTAAAAAAGACAAATAAAAATGCATATGAATGCTTCCCACAACACACACAAAATACATAGCAAAAAGTAGACAATATCAGATTCATATATATATATATATATAAACTAGATAGTTATAGTAGAGATTTTTTGCCATGTCTTCCTTGTTCTTCTTCTTCTTTCTTTCTTCATGCCAACATACAAAAATAGAGAGATAATATCTTGAGAGAAATCATCCGAACAAAACTTGCAAGAAAAGTAAAAACATTAATATTAAGCCTAAAACAAAGAGAATATTAGAAGTCAGATCTAAACATTCCATTTAATGTGAATACGTTCAACTTGAACCCAAAATTTACCACTATCAGAGATTTATCAATTAACAACTGACAAAATAAAAATAGGTCTTAATGTCCAAGGTAGTTGAGATTATAAATCTAATACTCCCCCTTAATCTCAACTAGCAGACATTCTTCTACAAAATTTCCAGAGCATCCATCTTCTCAAAAATTTCTAAAGCATCCATCTTCATTTCTAGCTTTGAGATTTTTGGAGCATCTATCTTCATTTCTAGCTTTGAAATTTCTGGAACATCTATCTTCATTTCTAGCTTTTAAATTTTTGGAGCATCTATCTTCAACATAAACACCCAAACGACTTCTCAAATATTCAAATGCATCTTTTCTCAATGGTTTAGTCAAAATATTAGAAAATTGATCTTCTAATATACAAACCTCTAAACATATTTCTTTGTTATTCACAAGCTCTCTTATAAAATGGTATCTAGTGTCTACGTTCTTGCTTATTTTATAAAAAATATGATTTTTAGACAATGCAATGGTTGAGTTATTATCATAATAAATCTTTGTTGCTTCATCTTGTTTATGTAGCAACTCATCTAACATTCTTCTCATCTATGCCACTTCACATGTTGCTCATGTGGCTGCCTCATACTCTTTCTGCTGAAGAAAGAGTGATAATGGGTTGTTTCTTTGAAGCCCATGATATAACCGTTGTTCCAAGATGAAAAACATAACTAGAGGTACTTTTCCTATCATCAATGCTGCCAACACAATCACTATTCATGTATCCAATGAGTTTGAACTCATCTACTTCCACAGATGTACCTCAATATCCTTTTTATAGCTTGCCAATGAGAGTCTTTTGGAAACTCCATGAACCTTGAGATAAGGCTCACACCATATATGATGGCAGGCCTTGTGGCTGTCAAGTACATGAGACTACCAACTATCCTTTTAAACAATCTAGGATCAACTAATGAACCATCATCTTCTTTGCTTAACTTCAGTTATGTTACAACTGGTGTAGGGGTTGACTTGCAATTCAACATATTAAATCTTTTCAATACATCACTTGCATATTTTGATTGAGAAATAAAAATTACATGTATTGATTGCTTAACTTATATTCTCAAAAAAATTTCATAAGACCAAGACTAGTCATCTCAAACTCTTTCATCATAGTTGATTTAAAGGAACTTGTATAGAAAGATCTCCCCAAAAAATCAAATCATCTACATAAAGACAAACTATCAACATTTTATCTTTTTTATCCATCTTTATATATAAAGTAGGCTCACTGTTGCACCCACTAAAACCATTCTTAATTAAATAAGAATCAATTCAATTGTATCATGCTCTAGGAGCTTGCTTGAGTCCATAAAGTGCATTTTTTAGCTGGTATACTTTATCTTCATGACCTAAAATTTCATATCCTTTTGTCTATTCCACTTAAACTTCCTCTTCAATAAAATCATTTAAAAATGTAGATCTTACATCCATTTGAAAAATAGGCCACTTTTTTTGGGTTGGAATGGCCAACATAGTTCTTACTGTATCCAAGCGAGCTATAGAAGAAAATGTTTCAATGTAGTCAATACCAGGTTGTTGAGTGAAACCTCTAACAACAAACCTTTCCTTATGCTTCAATACATTTCCATCCATTCCATACTTTGTTTTATAAATCCATTTTACACTTATGACATCCTTTCCTTGTGGACGATCCACAAACTCCCAAGTGTTATTCCTTTCAATAGCTTCAATCTCTTCATCCATAGCTTCATCCCATGCTTCATTCTTTATTGCTATTTAAGTCTCTATAACTATTAAAGATCTATAAATTTTTTGCATTATTATCCTCTCAAGATTAGTGTAGGAATTTGTTTTGCTACCTTAGCTTCCTTACATTCTTTCTCTTATAGGGTGATAAAGATCTTTATGCACTAATTCCAACAATCTGACAATAGATTGTTCTTTGAATTTGAAGCTTCTTCTTACTTTCTTTCCAATTTGATATTCTTTATAGATAACATTGATAGGTTTTGTAATCTTTGGTAGAATCCTACAACTTGAATTGAACTAATTCTTACTAAGTTATCAAAATTGATGTGACACATTATTTTATTCCATAACTAGCTTTCATTAACTTGAGTCATAAAGTAGTGACCATTAGCACCCTTAAGCTGATAAACATTTCCATCTATTCTTCTTCTAGCAGCAATCACAGTTTCAGATCCTTTTGTGATTTCACATCCATCATCCTAAAACATAAGATTTTATCCTTTGCTACACATTTTTCCAACACTCAAAAGGTTATGTCTTAAACCCTTAACATAGTAGAAATCATCAGTATTATGCTTGCCATCAAAACTAATTGAACCTTTTCCACATATCTTAGCAGATGTATTGTCACCAAATCGAATACATCCTCCATCATATTTTTCAAGTTTAATAAACTTAATCTTGTCACTGGTCATGTGATTAGAGTATCCACTCCCAATGATCTAGTAGTTCTTCTCCTATCTAGCATGAAAAGTAGATAACAAAGTACCTTTAATCTTATCATTTTTCTTCGAAGGGCTTTCCTTCACACATCTCTTAGAGTTAGTAGAAATAGATTCATCTTCGTCTTTTAAAGCCAATAATGAGCATTCATCATCATCATCTCCATAATTAGATTCATCATCAGAAATACTTGCATCTTCTCTAACATAATAACTTTTCTTGATCATCTTACCTTTGTTCTCCTTAATTTTTTATTCAAAACTCTATTTGGACATCTTGAAGCATAGTGACTTATCTTTCCACAACTGAGAAACTTATAATTGTACTTACTAGTACCCTTCTTCATTCTCCTTACAAAGTTAGGTTCTATATCATCAAAATCCTACTTATCTAATTCCTTGATCTCCTCTGATTTCCTAGCCTTAAAAGTAGTCTCAGCTTTTGTGCCACTATTTATTCCAAATTATCTCATTTCAAAAGCACTTAAAGAACCATATAACTGATATATGGTACATATTGATTCAAATTTTATAATTCTACAATAGTAGACACATTATGACTATAGTATTTAGGAAGAGTTATGAGAATTTTCTTGACCACTTTTGGTTCTTTGAGTTGGCCACCAAGACCTATGATGCAGTTGACAACTTCATCTACCCTCTGTGTATATCTTGTAACACTTTCTTCTTCAAACATTTGTAAGTGAACCATAGATTTTTTGGCACCACAAGGCTCCCTAACTCTTCTAAGGTTTTTCACCTAAAAGGAGAGAGGTAGGGAAAAAATGCTAACTAGGTTCATTCAAATTAGGATGTGTATGATGTTATTATGTCTAGATGAAATGATCTAAGTGCAATTAAGTAATCTAAATGACTGATTATGTATGCAAAACCTAAGATTCATGCTACATGTTGGAAAACACAGTGTGTTATGCAAACAATGACCTATGAATGAGTAAATGCAAAACAAAAAGGAAGAAATTAAATCAATGTGCACTTGGAGGTCTAATGGAGAATTTGGAATCTTTGGAATGATGTTTGGAATCACAAAAATTTACCAGTGGGACTCATTCACCCAGGTTGGCGAATCAATCCCGCTCTTTATAAAAAAGTGTCAAAAATAGGTTTCTAAGTCTTGGGATCCAGAATCTAACAAAACTTAGATTTTCAGCCTTAAGGTGGGACTCATTCACCACTGGTGGCGAATCAGTCCTCTCCCAAAATTCTAAGATATCAAGAGACAACTCTATAACACCAGATCTAAAAATGTTTGCTTGTCTGGTTGCCGAAGTCAATTTTGTAGGAAACAGACAAAATACCTTCTCCAAGATTGAAATATGATTGTTTTAACTTGAAACACCTAGTTAACTTGTTGACCACTCTTCAACACCTAAATGCTTGTTAAATCTGCGTACAAAAGTCTGCAAACACACATGCAAGAGGGGAAAATGGTTGAGGGTTAGCAAATAGGGGTTTTCCTTGGTCAAACCCCACTTTGGTAATCAAACCCTTAATGAAATAATGAAATTCAAGAGAATGATAAAAAATAACATGCAAATGCTATTAACTTACCAAACCCTTGTTGATGCAAATCTGAAGTAATGTCAATGGATGCTTCAAAATGCTTGATGAATGCTTGATTTGATGTTGTAAGATGCTTGAATGCTTGAGTGAATGAGTGAATAAGTGAACTTGATGAATGGGGGTTAAAATGGATGTAAAAACACTTATTTATACAATCTTGTGCCTTAGTTACCTGTTAATACCTCATCACAGGCCGACACCAAGTGATTTTGAACAAAAACTCGAAAGGAAATTTAAAATATTTTGAATTTGGAGCCAAGGGGGACTCATTTGCCACCCAAGGCAAATAGGTCCCACCTAGGACCTGAAAATGGGTGTCAGGAATTAAGTCATATTTAATGTTATTTATGAAGTTTACATTCAAAAATGCACTTAATTAAAGCTTATAAGGGCATAAAGGGGTCAAATAAAGCATAAGAAAGGTGTAAATAGTGAAGTTATGCCTAGAAAAGTGTGAAATCTTGGTAAATAAGACTTTACAACGCTTCAAAATAAACCTTGTTTAATGATGAAAAGGTGATTTTTAGGTGAATTGTAATGAATAGAGCCTAGAAGAGTGTAAAATTTTTTACAACACCTTCACAAGATGCCATTATTTAAATTTTAGTACCTAAATATGCATGTTCAATCCACATAAAATCATAGCAAAGTAAACCAAACATCATGAAACAAGACCTAAAAGGCCATGAAAATGACAAGGGGCCATTTTTATATGGCACGACAAGTTCTCAAACATTATCTTTAGATTCTACATCTTAGCTTCTTTGACCTTATCATATCCTTCATAAATTTTTTCTAACTTTTCCCAAATTTTCTTAGCAATTTTCAAACTCATAACTTTCACCAAATCAAAATTTGAAGACTATTTAAGAGAGCATACTTTTCTTTATCATTACTTTCATAGGCTTTGATCTCATCAACAGTACTTAGACCATTTGTAGGTTCAATATATCTAGTCTTAATAGACTTCCAGATATCATATCCAAGATAAACCAAAAATCCTTCCATCCCTGTCTTCTAGAATGCATGATCCATTCCATCAAATATAGGGATCTCTTTCTTATGCATCATCCTTGATCTACCTCAAGCAATTAAGATTTCTTCTAAAGAACTTTTCTCTAATACCAATTATTGATAGCACAAAATAACTAAGATGGGGGGTTGAATCAATTGTACCTTAAAACTTCAAAACCCTCATTCACATTCAAATTCACATTAATACAATTAAACCTTAATCTATTATAATGATTTAGCATGAAAGGAAAATAACATAAACTAAAAAATTCAACACTATGCACAAGAGAACGCCAGATTTATGTGGAAATGACTAAAGAATCATACAAACCTTATGCTCACTACATCCAACAATCTAACATATAAAATCTCGCACTACATTTCTCAAATTCGTAACTTGCAACTCGACACTTTGCATCATTCACATTTTTCTTATCTATCTATTTATTCCTCAACAACTTAGCTCTTATTTATAGTTCATTTTCAACCTTGAAACCATTGTCTAAGGTCAACTATCCACATCAACCATGCAAGTTCAAATTAGGTCAACACCAAAACACTTCAGTGGTGGATAGAAGTGGAAGTGGAACACACCATTCCTTATTTTGTACCTAAATATATAACACCACACTACAACACACTTCTAAAAATAATAAATATCCACTGCAATTAGTGTAAACACTAAGGTTAGTTGTTACTCGTGTAAACACCATTAAAATTTTAAGTACACACTTTCTTTGATTTAACAACACCTTGCAGACAACAAATGCTACCTAGACATAATTTGGAATATTCCACAAACACCGTAAAATCCAACAAATTCCTTCACAACAACTTCCACTAGAAGAATGCACACACCCAGTAAAATTAGACTCCTCTACCATATACACTTAAGAAATTGACTTCCTAAGCACCGAACCTTCAACAACTCCAAATGATGTAAGACACCAACACGATCAACACATCTTCAGATTCACAAGACTTGAAACAATATTGTAGAGAAACGTAGAGCAAAAAAAATTCTCCTAGACACTTTTGCAATACATAGTTCACAAACTAGTGAACACAACTCCTTTTGTACAATGATCCTACACACCAAATTTTAAACACCTCTAAGAAACATATCTAAAAAACACAAGAAAATATTCAACCTAGAAGAAATGTGAAGCAACACTAGAACACTACTTTGTGACCTAGAACAACACTACAACACATTCTTTTCTCTTTTTATCAAATTTTCTCAAAAGAACTTGGAAACTAAGCATCAAGAATACATCATCATCATCTTCATTACTTTCTCAACCATAGCTAGAAGCTTATCAAAGCAACACTAGAGGTTGACAACAATAGCTTACTAATGGAAAAATAATGCAACTAATCAAAGCATAGATAACAACATCATACTCTCACAAAAATCTCTCCCAATAATAATCTTCTTCCTTCTTATGCAATTGACATTAATCACAATGCATGCTTGTTGACATCAATGAGAATACCAATATTATCATACTTACAACACCAAGCAGTTCACCTATTGGATAATGTTAGTAATTCTCATTAGTTCATTTTCTTGATTGTTAACAGTTTAAAGATAAAAGTATATTTCCTCATATAAATATTGGGAAAGAACTACCAAACTTAAGACTAATGCTTACCCGAAATGGGCCTAGTCTTTAATTCTAATTTGAATAGTAAGTCTTACATTATATACTTTGCTTAAATTTTCTTTTTCTACTTAATGAAGGGGATGGTAACCTATTTCAAGTTTTAGATCATCTTACTTAGTTTCAACCATGAAACAATTCCGAAGATAATTTACTAAATGGTTTATTTTAAAAAATATACATATATAAGGGACATAAAAGTTAATATGGACAATATTTGCATTAAAGATTACAAAAATACATTTTTTTCACATTTATTTATATCGATATTTAATTTAAAAGAAAGTATTACCTTAAGCTCATACATAAATTGCAAAGTTCATTCTTTACCAGATTCTTATTATTAATATTATTAACTTCATAATTAAATAATTAGATAAGTAATTACACAGTTCTAAACTAAGCATTTTCCCTTTTAAATTCTCAGGACTACACAATCATTTGTGAGCATATTTTTAATTTATCTTAGTTAAAAATTAAATAATAATGTGCTTGAACTTACTAACACTCATGACTTCACCTATTATTTTGATTAAATCATCTTTGTTTGCTTAAAATTTTATATTTTGATCCTAACTATGGACACCATACTTCACAAGTTAAGTATAGCTGACAAAGAAAACTCAATGAACTACCTCTCTTTGCCATGAATGACTCCTTTGTAGACTTACATGGGAATTGCAAATTATAGGATTCCTTTTATGTTGTCTTGGATCTGAACAAATTAAGCGATAATGTTCCTACGGAAGGGTCTAAGTCAAGGCTCTTAAGCCGCTTTGAAAGCAAATCTTTTAATAATAAATTATTTATAATTGATATTTAGTTAAAAATAATTTTAAAAAATATTTTAAAGATAATAATAATAATAAATCAACAATCAATAATAATTAAAAAATTAATTATAAATAATAAATTATTAATTAAAAATTAGTTATAAGTAATATTTTTTATTAATTTTTTTATATAATAATCAATAATAAATTTTTGATTATTAATTATTTAAAAAATAAAATTGATGAATAGATTGTAAACAAACTGCAATTCAACATTCTAAATTTTGACCACATGATTTATGATTTTATTAGAAATTGGTTATTTTGGATTTTGACAAATTTGACACATACAAATGACAATTTGATGATGAAATTAATGTTATCACAATTGAATTTCAAATTTAGTACAATAGAATAGACACTAAAACAAATTGAAAGATTGTTATGAGGGTAGTAATACAACATTTCAAAGTGCATCCCTGAGATCATAACCCTTTGAGGCATTGTGTCAAATGGTTCACATGCTTTGTATATCCTCCCATGTGTTGCATAGATTTCAAAAGGGTATCTGCAACCTCAACATTTGAGAAGAAACATCTTCATATTATGCTTTGATGGATGTCCATATCTTGTTCCAAATCTCCTATATTAGGATAGCCAACAAGGATTTTGGTAAAGGTTATCGAATTTGTTTTTGCATCTACCAATTGCATTTGCTCACAAGTTTCTAAAAACCTTTTCAACAAATCCATCATGTGTATATCCTACAATCATTATATTCCATGATTTCACATTTATTTGGCTTTGCATCTACCAATGTATTTGTTTGAATTTTCCTACAATTTTTTTTTAATGTAGATCCATTTTATGTATATTTTACAATCCTTGTAGTCCACGTGAGAATCCTTTGTTAGAAAAACTATTACACAATATTTATTATTTATGTTCTTATTTTGCATACATGTCTACAAAATTTTTATATTATTAATAATATAATTTTGGAAAGACATTAAAAGAGTTTGCTAATTATAAAAATATATTCATTCCAAAGTAAAAAATGTAAAGAATAGAAGAAATAATTGCAACACATAAATTGTTGTGTACTAGCCAATTCAAAGAATCTTGTTACCCTCTATCTTATATTTGTTAGTATATAAAACTAAGAAAATGATATATAAATAAGATAATAAGTTGACTATTAGCATGTACCGATTTCCATAGAGCTATAGATCTCTTCCATTTCAAAACACACAAAATAATACTAGGTAGATAATCAACCATTTTTTGATTTGTATAGTGAATAATTTCTCCCCATAGGAACTAGGTAGAGTATATAAAGAAAACTAATGAACCCACAACAACCATTATTTTGAAGTAGTTTGGTTTGTGCTCCTTTCTCTCCCTAATCTTGTCTAGTTATTTTGAAGAAACCAAGGGTCATAACTAAACTATAGTTCATTCAACCAATTGATTGGCCTAGTTGATGAGGCTTGACAAAAGTGGTGAAGTGATTTTTGTGTTTGGCATCATGCATGTGGAATGAAGTGTTGTGGCAATAGCCTACGCATAGTTGAATCAAACATTATTTTTTTTTAGATACTTTACAAGGATTGATATTAGAAAGATGGGTGTTATTTTTAGAATTTTTACATGGGCTTCTTAGGGCCACCCATTTGTTATAAATTCCCTATACTACTAAAACTCCCCACTTATGAAGCATGTAATGAAGATCATATTTCATAAATGAAGAGCACATCTTGTTGAAAGTATCCATGTGTAATATAGACCCAAAATCAAGAATTGCTGAAAACCTTGATGGCCTAAGCAAGGACTCAACCATATCTTTATATCCTTACCTACTAGGTCTAGATAATTTGAGCCATCTAATCTTATTGACTTGACATACATTTGTATTTGTAGAGCTATCTTATATGTAAGTGATAAAAAGATATATTTGTGCAGACTAAAGGGAGGGTTAAGTAGTCATAGAACACTATATGATACAACTTAAGTATATAGAATAAACATGAAAATACTAGAAAAATAAATGTAGTTCACGATTAGTTATTTCCACCATAAATTAATTTTCATATAGATAGATTTGTTTCATGTTAGATATGCCCACAACAATAAAATTAGGTGATACTATATGAATTATATTAGTTAATTTATAATTGATCAGTTGAACAAGGTTTACATTTAAATTAAGTAATCATTACGGCTTAGGCACACATTTTTTGAATAATATGCATGTTTCACTAAATTAACGTGTTATCAAATTTTCCAAAGATAATACATAACAATCTTATTGAGATAAATTTCCATAACAATTTGAATACTTGCATTGAGTTATCTATTACAACTATTTAATATGTAATTATATAGACATATTTGATACTAAAATGTTCCTTATCCATTTCAATTGCATTTAATTAAAGAGTTTGATATAACATCTAATACCATAAATTGATTCCTTCAAGAAAATACAATTTACAAGTACAAAGCTAAATTCCATAACCTTCATTAACATTCTTGTTGGTTGTGTCAATATGGGAACTTTGGAATGGCGTATGGACATCCATCAAAGTATAATGCATATCGGGATTTTTTCAAATGTTGTGGTTACAACTACCTTAGTATTATTACATAATTTTATAGTTGTGGGCATATCTAATATGAAACAAATCTACAAATCTATGAAAATCAATATATATGGTGGAAGTAACTAATCATGAACTACATTTATTTTTCTTGTCTTTTCATTTTCATTCTCTATATGTTATACCATATAATATGTTATTTCTACTAACCCTCTCTTGAGATTGCACAAATAAATTTGTTCACCACTTAAATATAAGATAGCTACAAATACAAATATATGCCAAGTCAATAAGAGCGGATGGCTCAAAGTATCTAGGTGGTAGGTAAGGATATACATATATGGTTGAGTGCACGCTTAGGCCATGAAGGTTTTAAGTAATTCATGATTTTAGGTCTATTTTACATGTGGATATTTTCAACAATACACACTCTTCATCTATGAAATGCAATCATCATTGCATGGTTCATGAGTGGGGAATTTTAGTAGTATATATATTTATAATAAATGGGTGGCCCTATGTAGCCCATGTAAAAAATCTAAAAATAGTACATGTCTTTCTAATATCAAACCTTCTAAAATTCTAAAAAATCCTTTGAATCTTAACTTTGTATACAAACTAATATAGGGTAGAGGGTAACATGATTCTTTGAATTGGCTACTACATAACAATTTATGTGTTGCAAGAATTATTTCAATTCTTTGCATTTTTTACATTGGGATGCATATATTTTTATAATCAACACTCTTTTAATGTCTTGTCAAAAATAATATTTTTACTAATATCAAACTTTTATAAGCATGGATGCAAAATAAAAACATAAATAAGAAATATATTGTAATAGTTTCTTTAACAAAGGATTCAAAGTCACATGGACTACAAGGACTATAAGATATACACAAGATGGATCTTCATTGAAAATTTTGTAGGAAAATACAAGCAAATATAATTGTAGATGAAAAGCCAAATAAATGTGAAATCATCAACTATAATGATTGTAGGATATACACATCATGGATTTTTGGAAAAGGTTTTAGAAACTTTCAAGCAAATGCAATTGGTAAATGCAGAGAAAAATTTCACAACCTTCACCAAAATCATTATTGGTTTTCTTAATATGGGAGATTTGGAACAAAGTACATGGACATCCATCAAAGCATAATATGAAGATTAATTTTCTCAAATTTTGTGGTTTACATGCCGTTTTGAAATCTATGCAAAATGTGGGATGATAGACAAAGCTTGTGAACTATTTGACGTAATGCCTCAAACAATTGTAATTTCATGATATACACTCTAATTAAAAAAGTTGCATTACTACCCTCATAACAATATCTCAATTTGTTATAGTGTCTATTGTGTTTACCTAATTTGAAACCCAATTTTGATACGATAATTTTATCATCAAATTCTCATTTGTGTGTGAAGTTTGTTAAATTCCAAAATTATATATTCTTAATAAAATCATAGATCATGTGTCAAAATCTAGATTGCCGAATAATTAATTGTTTGTAATTTATTCATTAATTTTAATTGATTATTATTAACTGATAGGCTACATATAGTGTGAGATTTAAGCCTGAAACAAATCTCACACCTACAAACCATTGTGGATTCATCGGAAAAGAAGTTTTAGCTACCATTTAATGGTAGAAGCCTCTAAAATGTTAAGTGAAAGCCTCCAAAATCTCACTTATCACATAAAATCCAAATAAATATTGATTTTCTAGCTGGATGGGAACATTCTATTTCATTTGCAATGTTTTTTGTCAATTTGATGGAAACTTTCTTTTTCATTTGAATTGCTTTATGTTTTAAATCTTTATGCAAATATTTGAAAATTGAATAATATTTAATTTCTTTAAGGAAAACATCTAGATTTTTCTAACTTTATTTCATTTCATTATTTAGCACTTATTATTAATTATGTCTCAGTCGCGTACAACTAGAATTTGTAGCATGACATCCATACACACCCATGCACAAACACATACTCCCTAACATATTAACATACGTATAATTTTCTATTGGTGTAATCCTTGAACCTCCTTTGGATGCAAGTGCTAGTTAATAATTTTTAGCCGATAAACTACATATAGTGTGAGAATTGAGCTTGAAACAAGTCTCACACCTACAAACTATTGTTGAGTCATCAACAAACAAGTTTCAACGGCCTTTTAATGGTGAAAGACTCCAAAATATTAGGTAAAAGTCTCCAAATTCTCACTTATCACATAAAAGCCATATAAATATTGATTTGACAAGTAGATGGGAATAATCTATTTCCATTTGCAATGTTTCTTGTCAATTTAATGGCAATTTTCTTTTTTCATTTACATTGTTTTATGTTCTAAATTTGTATGCAAATATTTCATAATCAAATAATACTTAATTTATTTAAGGAAAAAATCTAGAATTGTCTAAGTTTATTTCATTCTATTATTTGACATTTATTATTATTTGTTTAATCCAACCATGTGCAATTAGAATCTACATGCATAAATACATACTCTTTAACATATTAATGTAAATATAGATTTTTATTAAAATAGTCTTTGAACCTCCTTTAAATGCAAGTGCTAGTAATTAGAATTATTATTTATTTATTTTTAATTAATAATTTCTTATTAATTTTATTATTAGTTGTAATTAATTTTTTTATTTTTAATTATTATTGAGTGTTGATTGCTTTATTATTATTATCTAGAAATATTTTTTTAAAAATATTACCAAATATGAATTTTGAATAATTTATTATTAATAAATTTATTTAAAATTTTTGAAATTAAAAAAATTATAATATTAATTAATAATAATTTATTGTTAATAATTATTAAAATCTGAGAAGTAATACTCACATAGGTTAAAATCGCAAAGCACTTAAAGCATGACAATTTATTTAAATATTAAATATAATGACTGTATAATTTAATGGTGGTTTTATACATTGTGTAAGGGAAACTGCATTTTGCGTTGTCCTTCACACTTTTTTTTTTTTTTTAGACTACAAGAATCGGGTAGCATGAACCCATATAAACTGTAGTGCGCCTGGTAAACTTTTTTAACGTGACCGACGGTGTCCTTCACACTTTTTAGAATGCTCTACTACTTTTCATTTTCTCACCCGACATGTGGGATTAAGAATCAATACATAACTCTTTCGAGAAAATAGAGTGTGCTGGAAAATGGCATGGTCAAATACAACTCTTTTAGGAAACTAGAGTGTGCCGGGAAATGGGACAACAAAGGTAAAAGGAAAATGTCAGAACAGAAACAAAACAGAAATGATTCATATTAAGAGGTTTGTGGGCCCAACCACCTAAGCAGTTAATGCTTAGAGTGTGTTGGCTAAACCCGACCTAATTAACCTATGTAATTAATTATTTAAGAGATTGTAGGAAGACTTAATAAGAATCATTCTCAATTCATTTGTTATCTTTTTTTTCTTTCTATCTTTCTTAGGTTGTTTCTAAAACCCAAAAGAACAAGCATAGCCTTCCATTCAAGAAATCCTATTAGACACTTAAATATCTTAGCCATAAATTGCACTACAACATGGTCTCAGATAGCGCTCAATACAAAAATAAACCTCCTGCCCCTTTTCCATTTATTTAATTGGAATAATGATCATTATTCACTTTAAAATTATAAGGTAAATCAGAAAAACTGAAGCATTCAATGTTTTAGATTATTAATAGTTTGTAATGTATTACATACTATGCAATGTTATTCAAATCTTACTTTCCTATTACTATGCTAGTGTAGGATTTTTGTATTCAAGACTCAATAACAACAAGTTTCGATTTCCTTAAAATTTTACTTCAAAAATAAATGTTTCATTTACATTAATTTTCATGAGAACATAGATATATGAAATGATCTACTACAATCTTAAAGAAATTTACTTTTCAAAACCAAATGCATGTTAATATGCTAGTATGGGTAAAATGCAAAGATTCATAACACATGGAAACTTTCTTTTATGAAATTGTATTACAACTTTTGCCAAATAATCCTAGAGCTTGAAGTGCAAGGTACAAGGCCAAATAAGAACATTTTTTTCTTGATTCCATCTCAGTATTTCTTCTCTTCCCAAATGACTTGCACCACTGTCAAAGCATTGTCAAAACACTCCATAAGAAAACCTAAAAAATGATCAAAGGATGAAAAAACAACAAAGTACCAATGGGTTGTTCACCCAGCTGTAGGGTTATAAATCAACCCGCCCCTGAGCATGAGATAATTACTTAGCCACAAATACTGTAGATGCATAAAAATTTCCTCATAATCATTTTTATCCATTGCATATTTCATATAGTCATCTACATAAATCATTTAACCATTTGCATAATCATTAACTCATCCATTTCATTGATCATTAATCCATAATCATTTAAATACATCCATTACAAATTTTATACATAATTATTATATTCATACATTAAATCATATTTCCATATTCATAAATCCATGATCCAATTCATTTCATATTCATATTTCATGCATAACCATTTTATAAGTATTTATCTCTCATTAAATCATTTATAAATCTATATTCATTACAATATTATTTATCCATTAATCATTACTAGCACTTGCACCCCAATGAGGTGCAATGGTTACGCCGATAGGCTGATACACTTTGGTATTATATTCTGAACATGTAGGAGCGGTGAAATTTTTTTTGGAGATGAGCTTATGTGGTCTATGCGATTTGTCTTGAAGACCTATACAACAAAAGGAATGGGGTGGTTAGGTGCGTAGAATAGGCGTTGATGAAGTCAAGTTGTAGAAGAAATTTTAAGCACCATGGGAATTGGGGAGAGATATCAAATGGATAGGGAGGAGAGTTGCATACCTTGTTTTAGGAGAGACATAGTTGTTGTAAGCGTGCCTCCTCTTGCTTCCTTATGATTGCAAATGGATTGGTTTGCATTTTGGAATATCTTTCAAAAGAGAATGGTGGTTGAATGTGAAGATCATTTAATGATTTAACTCTAGATATGGCTGTAAATGTTAGTCCCTGCCTATCTATTTTACCAATATCAATTGTTGCCTTTTGCAATGTTAGTCCTTGAGCTTTGTGTATGGTAATAGCTCATGCCATCGTGAGCGGCATCTTCCTTCTATTGCCCAAGGAAACATGTATGATTGGTATGCTCTTAGGGTCATGGTCATTCCATGGGGGTCCACTGTAGCTATTGAACCTTGTAACAACATACATGGGAACATCTGGTGGTTTGGAACCAGGGCTGTAAATGATTTCAACAACTTCGCCAAGAGCTCCATTCACAAGGCCTGCTTGTGTCCATATGTTGGATGTGAGCATGATGTGTTGCCCTTTACAAAGCAATACTTCTTTTTCAAGCTGTTCATCATTAGTTGCACTATCTATTCCATACCTAGTACTTGTCACAGCACTGATTGCAATTGGACGGTTCAATGATTTTAACATTTTTCTGTTGTGTAGTCTAACTAAATCGTTGGTAGCAAACAAGTGCATTGAGCTATCAAACTCTTCTTTTTCTCTTGATGTGAGTTGATTATCTGTGTGCGTCATTAAGAGTTGCCAATCTGCTTCTATTGCTTTTGCATTCTTTATGTTTTGCAATACTTGATGAAATATCTGTTGTGATGGGGTCTCACCTTGATGACAAAAGACTGTTTGTAAGGTGACAACAGTTGTAAATTGGTTCCACAATGTTTTTGCAGTTGAGTGTGCTGTGTACATAGGTTTTTCCATCACAGGTGGAAGTTGGGCGAGGTCACCAATTAATATTATAGACACTCCACCAAAGTGTAGATGTTGTTGGTGTGGGAAAGCCTCACGTAGCCTTCTGTCTATTTTTAGTAGCAACTTTGGACCTATGAAGCTCATCTCATCAATCAAAATATATCTTATATATTTCATATCTTCTTGAAATTTTGTTAATGCCTATCCTTGTAGTGGGTGCATGTCTTTAATAGGGATCTGGAGCATTGAATGTATAGTTGATGCATGTATATTAAATGCATCCACCCCTGTAGGAGCTAATGTGAGTAGCTCACTTTTTTGTTGTGTGCTCTTACTTGTGAGAGCTTTTCTTATGCAAGCAATTAGGTACGATTTTCCTATGCCTGCTGTTCCTTGAACAATCATGTACAACTATTTTTCTAAGGAGCATTGACTATGGTCAATGATAATTGTGAGTGCTAGTTTTTGTTGCGATGATAGTGTATACTCTGGCACATCCAAGTTGCTTACCATAGTGTCTTCTTGGCTACATGCCTTTTTCATTGGGATGAAGTGGATGGAAATTTCATGAAGATCTTGGGGTACTGGTAGTTGATCCCATCTATTGTTGTTGTCAAACTCACACCTACCAAGCATCTCAAGTTCATTTAGGCCGACATTGTTTACGGGACCCATCTGTGAAAACAATTCCCATTCATTAAGTTTTGTTGTGTCCCTTGTGGAAATCTCTGTATCGCTCTCATCTTCTTCTTCAGTGGGTGCTTCTATTTCGATTGTGTGATTAATATGCCATACATCATATTTGGTTGCATTCATTTGCTTCCAATTTTCAATTATTGTATCCTTAGCAAGTCCTACTTTGCCTTCTATGCTTCGAAAATTTTTGTATAATAGTAGCTCACTCCAGCAAAAAGTTTCAAAGTTGTCTAAGTCCTCATTTGGGATGGTATAGAACTTTGGGAAAACATTAACTATCGCTTTTACCTCTCTCTCTTTCCATTTGCATCCTTTGTGCCTTGCAAAATAGGAGAAAGATCTTGCAGATTCGAGTAGCATTATTGTTTCCATTTCTTGAGGCTGATTAATGTAGGAATGCAGGTAGCTCGTGTGGAGGTGTATTTCATCTGGTTGTCTTGTTATTCATTGGAACACTTTTTGGCCAGCATTCAAAGATGTGAATGGCCTATTACAAACAACAAGCAAAAATTTTTGAAGCATATAACATGTTTCTTGTGCTCCTATATCACTCTCTACAACAAGCTCTGTCATAAATTTTTGATATGCTGTGATAGTTGGGTCATTTGTTCTCTGGCATGCAGATATTCTTGATAACATATCAATACAAGACTCAGATGTTCTTTCTACTTTTGATGCATACTTTGCAATGTATTTTAGTACAAGTGCTCGTGAGATAACTGGTTGGCAATCTATGTTGGCTCTCCATATCGAAAGCATTTCTGGATTGTGTATGTTTAGCCTATCATCATTCCTTGCAGGTCCATATTCTTTTTTTCCATTATCGTCACATGACAAGGTAGATACAGCTTGTTCTTTCCATGAAGCTTTGTATCGACATTGTAGTTGTTTCCCCTTTTTGTGTAAGCATGTCCCCTCTCTGCATTTTTTGTGCCTCTGTACATGGTTGATTATCTCCTCATAGTCATGAGAGGGATCTATAGCTAATATCTGAGCTGTGTCTAGCAAGCATGGGTCATCATGTTGGGGATGATAGACAAGGTTGTTTCTATGTGAAGCAGGACGAGGGTTCCAAGCACTTAGATACCTGTCGAAGAATTTCCTTTCCTATTCAACTTTTATGTTGTTCTCCCAATCAAGTTTATCCATGTTTGGTGCATTTTCAAGCCAAAGGAATCCATGCACATGTGCAGTTCCTCGATGCTGCCATTCATATCTATACCAATAATCTTTTACACCAAAAAGCTTTTGGATGACCTCTTCATGGAAGATTGTAAATCATTGGTGGAGATATAATGATGTGGTGTGGGGGTTATTGATTACATTGTCAAGACATTGTTTAGTTGTCTGCATCTCCATTGCTGTGTCATTTGAAAGCAATCGTTGTAGGTCCGGCCACTTTGTGTCTGCAACACTCAATGTGAAAAATAGAGTGGGAGACCCTATTTGGTTAATCATATTGGTTAGCTCATAACGACTCTTGTTCCAATATGGTCTTGTGCCTCGCATTGAAGAGCCAAAGTGCATGAGTTCTTCAGCTAATTGTGTGTCAGGGAGGCTTTTCAAGTGTGCATGAAGGCTTTCAATAGTTGTCAGGATGTTTTCTTCTACATTTTTTTTAATGAAAATTGCTGCAAGCCCTTGGCTACGATGTCGCAACATAAGATTGAACATAAAATATTGAAACCTTGGATGCCTTCCAAACCTCTGGTCATGGAACCTTATCAAGTGTAGTGCATACTCATGCATTCGGACTTCCCTACTCCGTGGTTGCATTTGTAGTGCAACCCCATTGGGGAAGAGGGTTGGGAATGCCATATCAAGCAAGCCTTCAGTATTGTATTCATTTATTGGTGATGAGTTCATTTTAGGCCAATCTATAGTGCTATTTGTATTGTCCTCAAGGTCTAGTGCTTGCTTAATAATTTCTAGTTCACGATGTCTATTTGGCAACTTACCCATGAATGATGATGTGTGTACTATGCTATCCTCAATTTTATCTTCATCAATTGTGTTCCAATTATTTGGCACCCCTGCACACTCATTAGTTTCAATGGTGTGCAACATGCTTGAAATATCTGTGCTAACTTTAGGAAGTTGAGCCAAACCATGAACACTTATGGAAACATCATTATAGTATGGGTCATATTTCACTTTGTATTGTAATGCATCTATGATGTGAAGTCTACTTACATAACAATCATAGAAATGGCCTTCTGTATGCAGTCTTCGAACTATGAGCACATCCAAGTCTTCTATCCTTTGAGGGAGAACTTTTGCAATGTTTTTGATATCTTGTGGGAAGCTAATTGTGTGACCGCTATATTTATATTGCCCTCCAGGTGCATGGGCTACTTGTAGTACTGGGTTAACTCTAGCAATGAGCATTTCCTCCACTTGGGTCAGTCTTCTAAGCACATCAGGTTGTTCTCCTGGGTCCATGTTGTTGAGTGAGGAGAATCGATGTATACCTCTCTCATTGAAACATCTTTTGCAAGTAGCATGGGGGTCAGATGAATGAAGAAGCATCCCTAGGTAGTTTTCCTTGCATATAATGCATGTTTTCCTATTGGAAAGCGCATCTATCTTTTGTCGAAATCCTTTCATTATTTTAATGAAGCTAGTAGTTGTGTTGAATGATGTTCGATCTCCTAGGTCCTATTCCATTTGCAATAGTGGAGCTTTCCATGCTTGTTTCTCCAAACGTTTAATGTGTTTCTTTGTAGTTATTTCCTCTCTATGATGAGCATAGTAATCACGGTTTCTCTCACGATCTCGTAGTCTCCGTGCTTCTGTTTGGAGGGGGTCGATATGGATGGTGTGCAACTTTTTAATCTGTCATCGGGTGGAAATTGCTTCTTTATGCCTAGCATAGTAATCTTGATTTCTTTTTTGGGTTTGATGTCTTCTAATCTCTACTTGTTTCAAGCTAGCTTGACTTGTTTTGGGGGAGGGGTCGTCCATCTGTACAGTGGGAGTGTAAGGATGAATTAGTAATAAGAGAAGCACAAACATACTCAAACAACTATATGTGAGATGAACACAACATATCTAAAGCTTACAATGCTGAAAGAAGAATGTTTAAAATTCATGTATCTACATATGCTAAAACAGAAAATTTAAAATAAAAAAATGACATATTCAAGTCATAATTTATAGAACTAATCTCTATTAAAGTGTAGTTTTAAGATAGTTGTAGATTCCACATATATATAGACATGAGCAAATAGATATAATGAAGTAGATTCATGAGTGCTGCAATGCTAGGAGTAGACTCCACATATATATAGACATAAGCAAATAGATACAAATTGTTACATTTGTTTTATTGAGATATTATTGTTACAGTTATAGTTGAAACACATAGTATTGAAGCTTGGAGTGGAAATATAATTTTATAAGAGCCATATACATGACATGAATTGGGAAATGTAAACCTAGCAACTTATATATTTCTATTTGTAGGTAGACGTGGCACATGTGGTTAGATATTTGAATACATTCTTTTGCTTGAACAAAACTATCAACTATAATTTTATAAGAGTCATATACAAGACATGTGTTGGGAAGTGTAAACTTAGCAGCTTAGATCAACTATAATTTTATAAGAGTCACTACACATTTCTTTGATCTTGAAAAGTAAGATGTTGCTCTCTGCAACGAAGTCAACTTGCTCAACCTTTGTGATAGTTGCCTTCAAGCATTCTTCATTATTGTATGTTTCATTTCTACATGTCAAAGTGAACAAGTATTTTTTGTTCAACATGTCTCTAATTACCTGTTGAGTATCCCTTTCTATGTCATCCTCAAACTATAGAGAGTATAGCTTTTCCGCAGACATTCCCATGAGTTTTGTTGTTGCTTCGTCGAATGCAACTGCCCATAGCATATCTGTGTGTTCCTATACATTATTTGTAGTATGTACCTATAATTACAAGAGGTACATGCTACGTGACACTTTGAGCAAAACCACTTTCCATCTTCAGTCTGCACCAATCTTTTCTTGCATTGTTTTCCTGATAATTCATTAGGGCATGCCAAATAGCAGAATGATGCAGATTTGATGGACAACAATGTTGCATTTATTGTACATTGGAGATGGTACACTCTATGAGGAATTTGTTCTCAAACATCCCTGATTGTTATGGTAGTGACAGGCATAGATGGGCTGCTAAACTTTGTTGAAGGTGATAGAATATTAGCCCCAGTTTGTTTGAACCAAGTTTGTAGTTGTTGTGTCTCTTGTATGTCAAGGTCTATAAATAAATTTGTATTGCTTGATGTACTCAACACCTTTCCATTGTACTCGCAAACTCGTCCATTTTTAATAGCGAGAACAGTTGTTTCTTGTAGGTGATACTTGTCTTGAAGATGACCACCTTCCTTCTCTGCCATCGTGCCCCATAGAGTGATATCTATAGTTGCCCCAGTCGTGTCCAACAAGGATATTGTGCGCCTTAGGACCTCTGTCCCATCTCTTCTCCTTACTGTGGAGCTTGGGCTAACACAAGTGACAACTCCAATAACATCAGTAGTTGAGTTGCTACTCTTCTTTGCAAGTTCATTGATAGGTGTAAATGAGAATACGTGTTTTGGAATAGAGTTGACATCTTCACAAGGAGTGACCTTTGACTCTACTAACAAGGAAATTTCTAGCCCACTATTTAACCTATTTTAAAGCTTATTAGCAACCTTTACTGCACCACCATAAAATGTATAGGTTTTCCCAACAGTAATATTTTGATAATGAAGATCATCAACTTCATCGAAACAAGTCACACGTGTTTCAGTCCCTTCTCTATCAATGATGTCAAAGGTGAAAACTTGACAAGTACCTTTTTGGGTATTGTACCTGCAAATATCCTTTTTTGCAGTCACACGACCTTTAACAGTCTGTCTTGGTTGAAAAGGATTCAAACTTTTAATAGGCGTAATTGTGGCTAGTGCTTCCATTCTACTCCTAGAAGGATTCACACCAAATAATCTTCTCACATGAGTTGATACTCTAGCAGCACTAATTGTATCAGGCTCTACATGTGGCTTTGTAGATTTTCCCATTTCCTTTTCTCTATGGTGCTCTGGTTCCATATAAAATGAAGTAGGATGACCGATTATAGCCTGGTTTGTACAAACAATCTCAAGGTTCACAATGACAATCCACCTATACATTTGGAAGACAAGAGTAAGAATTACTAATACAAGGAAGAAGCTAAAAAGTTAATAATGATTTTGTTATGGGAAATTTTGGATTCCTTTACTCACCGAGACCCGCTTGGTTTGGGGCAATTATATTTTGTCATTCGTATTAGGGATCCAACTGTAATTTCACCAGATTCTATGCAATGATTGTACTTCTGAGGCAAAGATGCTTTTTGTTTATAGGCCCCATCAGATATTTCTACCTTGTAGCGGTTATTACATTCATGGCCATGGCCAAAGTTTGAAATAGACAAAATTTGCACATTAGGTTTGAACCCTTCATTCCCATCATGGATAATTTTAATTGCATCTATGGTTAATATTGTAGCCATGGTCTATGGAAGTTGACTAACCCTGCAAAAGTACATTACATGTAAGATAGTGTTTGCATACAATTGGCGGAGGTTCTTGTTTTAGAAAGCATAGACCTCAACATAATGTTGAGCATAAGAATGCACAAGTGGAGCACATCATTTGCAAAAGAAAAGGGAAAATGCGAGGAAGAATATTTTTCCTCAATATGTACTATAAGATATATTCAATAAAATTAGTGCTATGAAGATCAATATGCACAAGGGTGCTACAATGTAAACATAATATATAACTATATTCAACATTGAATATTTCAAAGGGTTTGAAAGAAGCATATATATGACTATGGTACTTCACATAGCTAAGTGTTGCAAGAGTGAATATTTACAATAATGATCAAATATATCATCATTTTGAGTAGCATTCCAATATATATTTAGTAGACTCAAGGTTATAGTTCAAGATAATATTCAAAATAAGGGGACACAAATATTAGAATAAGTTATATTCATTAAAATTAGAACTATAAAGATCAATATGTACAATGGCATTACAATGTAAACTTAATATATAACAACTAAGGGTTCAAATATAAGGTTGACCACTAAATCCATTTCGCTCCACATATAGTTATTTTGAGATCCTCATTTAGTTTCACAAAAAAACATCTAATATGTATCATACTAGTAATCTTGATCAACATATTGAAAAAGTAACTACCTTCCAAGAAGTTAGTTGAACTTCTTAGACCATATATCACTCAATAAATCTTGGAATTCACGCTTTAGTTCAAATGCATTGGTCACTCCATAATATTGACAATACTTCAATTCACACAGGAAACCATAAAATAGCTCAAGAGCTTCATAGGTTGCATGGAATTTTCGGAGAACTTCTTGCACCAATTCAACTTCATGATCCTCCACATCGCTTAAATCTTGGCTTGTTTGCATAGCGTCTTCAAAAATTTCACGACAACTTGTCAAGACATTGTTTGAAAGAGCATCAACATTATGGTGGGGGAAACCCAACCAATCCACAGATGTTGAGTCAATTGCTGATAGAGGTGACTCATGGGTTTGTGGTGAGGGTGCATTGGAAGTAGAACCACTGCCTAAAATAGTAATAACATCTTCAAGTGCTCGTACATTAGCCATATCCTGAAACTATAATTCAAAATAGAGATGCTAATATTAAAAACAATTGTTATTGACAAGGGCATAGGTATTGACTAAGACCCAAACTACAAGCATAAATAAGTATAAAATGTTGTATGAATTTTCTTTTTTGATGGACTATTTTAAAATGAGTAAAAACTTTAACGTATTCATAAAAATGGAGAGTGAAGGTGTAATTTCCTTTAATATTATATAATAAATTAATGTAATATTATTCTGTAATTATAATACATTATTATGAATAGCGAGACTAATATTAAAAAACAATTGTCATTAACAAGGGCACAGGTATTGACTAAGACCCAAACTACAAGCATAAATAAGTCTAAAATGGTCTATAATTTTTTTTTTTGATGGACTATTTTTAAATGAATTAAAACTTTAACATATTCAAACAACTGGAGAGCGAAAGTCTAATTTTCTTTAATATTATATGATTAATTAACATAATATTATTTTTGTAATCATAATAAAGTAATATGAATAGTTTTTTGTAATTACAATATTATATATCAATTAACATTATATTATTTTGTAATTATCATTAAAAAAGGCTATTGACTAAATATATTTATTGATTTGACAATTTGAAATAAACAGAATAGTTATATTTACAAAATGATTAAGGATTTTAAATGAAGTGGAAAATATTATCATACAATTCATATTTATATTTCAAAATATATAAAATTATAAATTAACTTTTTTAAATAAATGAAATAAAATAACTTTAATCATGTAAAAATTAAATAAACTTTATATAGATTAATTAGATAAAAATTCTTGCTATTTCCTGATAATGGTGTCGATGCATAAAGTTTCCTCAATCAAAAAGAACACGAAAGGAGTACTCACAAAATGACTAAATAACTTTCATCATGAACATGATCACTTTGTAGAATAGAAATCATTTCACATTGAACAACAATCAAATCAAATTCATTCATGGGAGAACATTAAAGTCCCTTTCCTAAAACTCATTACATAAACCCTAGCTTTTCATGCTAAACCATTTACATAATAATACTCAATACTAATGATAACCTAAATCTAATTTTTGAATTCTTATAGTAACCTCTATATATATATATATGAATAAAGCATTTCTTAAAATATAACACATTCTTTACAAGGTCTTTAAAATAGTCACTACCACTTATTGGTACCCCACTATAAGAATCATTTAAAACCTCTATCTTAATTTTCATCACTTAACACAATTTAACAAACTCCTGAGACCAATATTAATTCCAAACAAGGAACTTTTATAGACTACTAAGTTTTATAGACATTCAACAGACTACTTAGTTTTATAGACATTCGTTGCACTTTTCAATTAGAAAATGAATCAATTTTTGACTACGTAATTTCTCGATTATTTTCCTACAATCACTTAAATTGACTAATGTAGAATGTATTCCTTCATTAGATGGTGATATAATAAATAACTCTACTAATATCCCTCTTGTGAATAGTAAATTATTTTATAATTTTTAAAAAAAAATCAATTAAAAATCACTCACATTTAATTGAAATTTATTGATATAAATATTAAAATTTATTAACAAAAATATTAATATACCAACAAATATTATTATACTACTATTTTATGAATATTTTATTGCCTTAATTATTAAATTATTAATAGTCAGTAAGCATTAACACTTTTATTAACCTCACTAACTTCACTAACATTTTCTTAACTATATTAATGAATTTACCAGAGTTTGGTTTACATTTTAGATTCTCTTAAATTAATACAAGAGTCCACTTAATTTCACTATTTCCCCATTCTTAATTACTTTTTAAATTTATGCCATCTTATACCACTAATTTTTTCTTATGTGAAATTCCTTTCCTCTCCTACTTTTAAAAAGAAAAGACTTAAAAGGATTTAGGTACGGTGGGTATGTTTGCCTACACATAATTTTTTTTTTTTATATGACCCCATAAAAGGGGAAGTGGGATTTCGGTGAGTTAGGGGAGTTCTATGGGTGAATCCGCTCCGCAATAAATTCATCCCAAGAATTTTGCACACATTCCAGATCATTGAAGTGTTATGCAAGGGGAGTGGGCGGTGGCAAGCACTTAACATATGTCTTCATTCACAACTGTAATATCCTCATAGCTAACACTTAGCCCGTGTAATGTGCTGGATAAGGCAGGTGTAGCTTAACCAAGGAAAGTATCGTTTATTTAAATAAATACTCACAATTATAGTTAAATGAATCTTTAGGACCAATATTATTATTAACACAGTTTAACTCAAAACAACTAGCATTATAAACTCTTAGTGGTTTTTTAATTTTTTTAACATGGAGCGAATCTAGACATCGTTTAATAATAACATTTCCTTAAAAGATTGGCATAATAACTCATGCTTTTACCAATATTAATATTTAACTTCACATTACTGGAGAGTGTAAACCACAAATTGCAGATTTATAAACTTTGGTTTAATGTGGCCATTTTGAATCTTCTTAAATCCATTTATCAACTATAAAATAGTTGTCCATTTGCTGCGCAGACAACAATGTCATGGGTTTAACTTTGACATTAAGAATGGAATTGTAAGACTTTAAAGTGGGATGTTGATTAAATGCTAATCAATTTATTTAATTAAACAATTCAGAATAACTAAGGAAAATGCTTTCTCCAACAACCGTTCCTATTTTCTTAGCCATCCTTCACGTGGCACTTCTAAATTTATTTTGCACCTACCATAAATCCTACGCACCAACACTCCCTATCTGAACCCTAAAATATCATTATGTGTATTCTATTAAGTTTACCTATACAAAAAAAATGAAAGAAGCGGCGACCAAACCCAACAGACAAAAGGATGATTATATGTACAGGAAATAGTGGGTTTTGAGAGAAGGCGTACCACTATATTATGGTGACTGTTTGTTCTAGGATTGTTTTCAAGCTCATGCATTAAGCAGCGCTGTAAGAGAAACAGGTTGACAATGAAAACAGGGAGATTATTGCGTTCCAGGGCTATGAGGGAGCTGCGTAAGGTTCACATTTTCATTCAATTACTGATTAGTCTCTCTTTGCCCACATCAAAACCTACACAAGCATTTAGTACTTGTTGATCTCTGTCAAGAAAGTATTAAATAAAAAAAAGTTTTTGTATACTTGCGGATTTTATTCGTGCTCAAGGATAGAATACAAAATCATTTCTATTAATGCACTAAAATCTATCATATCGATGGGAGTGTTCAGTCTTTTATTTCTGAACAATAGCAGGATAGAGTATCTTTTCTATATATATCTATTTCAAGTTTTGCACTTCAGTTCTGATGCCTATGAGATAGAGAGGTGGTGAAAGGCGACAATGGAGAGAAATATTTAGGTTGTTTTGTCGCTCGAGTTATTCTTCATGTACATCCTATCACCCTTCTATGGTATGTATGGCAGCTACTCACTAAATTGAAGAAAGAAAAGGTTGGTTATTTATCTGCTATGATCCCTATTGACTAATGACTATGTAGCACAAATAAAATAATGGTAACAGTGAAGGAAACAAAAATAAAGTGTTAGTTCAAAGTAACAATATCTGGGACTCGATGCAGGCATAGATTGAAAGGGAGTTACCTTGCAGTGGCAAATATGCTCTGGTTCTGCCCGTTCCTTCACTACACAGACTGCTCAAACACAAATGATGTCATCCCCCTAAGAGCCATTTAACATTGCTCAACACTGGTTCACATTTATTGCATCGAGCGAGCTTTGGTGGCCTAGTAAATCGCAAGGCAAGCACAGAAACAGCGCAGCTGCTGGGAGCCATACCTGATGGAGACGGATGAGGACGCGATAGTTAATGCACGGTGCTCAAGGCCATAGAAAATTTAATACCAATTTGACTGTAAATAAAATAGAGCACGACAAAACTATTCTCAGGCGTTCGTGGGGTTCCCGCCGGTGTCAGACTGGGGGAAATGCTGATGGGGTTCCCCCACATATAAAGCCTATCGGCTTAAAATATTATATTATTTATCTATAATCATCCGTTCATTTGCATAAATCATTAATTAATTTTACTTTAACCATTTGCATAATCATACATTAATCTATTTGCATATCCCATCTATCCAATTCATTAAACCATTAAAATATTGCACATATTCATTAATTTATCCAAATTTCATTTATTTACCTTTTGCATGCATTTCTCCATCTCTCTTTTTTTATCCCACATCTCTCCCATAACTTGGATTCACCCCATGAATTCATCTATAAAAGCCCCTACTTCTCACCAAAAAGCATACACATTTTTATTGTGAAACTCCAATTTCATAATTCTCAAATCCATTCTACATAGCATCTTGTGCATTTGTTGTAAAAATCTGAGAGCAAAGACAAGAGTTTGAAGATAGGAAAACAATGGAGTTATATCTTTCCTTTTGAATGCATATGCTTCGATTTCTTAGAATTAGAATTTAATTTCTGCATTTTGTTTTCATTTTCAAAAAGCTCTATTGATATGATGTTGAATACAGGTTGATTTTTGTAACGCCCTGCCAAGGAATCCAAAAAAATAAAGCATTAAGTAGCGAATTATCCGAATAAATTTTTATTTATTTTTAAATCATTCGATTAAACAAATGTCTTAAGGATTCCAAGATGACATTACTTAAACATTATAATTAAGAACATCACACCATAATATTAAGGTCATAAAACACAAGTACAAATCACATTCTTGAATGATCCACTTTTCAAAACTTATATAGTCAAGACATTTATATATTCAGATTACATCCAGTGAGATTCTCATAAATCTCAAATCGTCATAATGTTATTACAATGAGTACACTCATACTGTATATGAGGTAAATACACAAAGAGGGTCATGATCTCCTCATATCTAATATCCATGTCTTTGAACACGTTCAACGTCCATTGTCACGAACAAAAAAGTAATTGGAATCTGCTACAAGTATAGTATCATCTATAAGAGTATCCAATGAAGGTAATAGCACAGTTTCCACCCAACCGCATGGAACCTGAAGGTCCACTCCCTACATGCTAGGAGATAATGTCAGGTCCAGAAGACAATCAAACAAACAACCAAGAACATACATTACATTACATGGCTGACTACTCATAACGACATGACATAATCTAAAATTATAAGATCACAAGTAAACTCCTAGAGGAAACAACAATAACAAAGGTGACTCTACATAAGAGACCACAAACATGCTTTAGGATAGAGTGTCATCACATAGTTGTTCTAGGTTACCCTGGTGAATCTTCCTAGACTACCGACCCTCATCCAGAGTTACCCTAGCAGTCTACCAATTCCTAGCCCCTATACAAACTCATGTGGAGTCGGTTTACCTTTAAGGTAGACAAGGTAGATGACTAAGCCATTCCAAGCCTTCTCAACCTACCCTTAATCTATACAAGCATTAAGGCACTAGGTGAGGCATTTATTTATCTCAATTTAATTAATGAATCCCAAGTACAATTATTAATATTTTCACTAAATTAATAACTTCTGATAGGTTACCCTGGCAACCACTTTGGGTTCCGGACCCTAACAAAAGCCACTCTTCCTTTTTCAAAATCCTAACATATAAGATAGTCAACATGCACAAATCATAATAGGGTATGATCTCATTTCATCCATGACATAAAACATCATATTTTCTTTTACCATAAAGGTATTTTAAACAACATGCATGTCCTGACCATAACAAATCCTATGCCAAAATTGCAAAATTCCATTAAATCAACAATTCTTTTAAAGAACATATAGGTCTCAGGAAGACATATGTACCAAAATACCCATCGCTCCTTCATATTTAAACATTGTCAAGCAAAATTACCATTCACTCCTAAGATATTTAATCAATATCTCAAAGACATTTATTTTTACACCAAATGTAGTCTTAGCTTTTAAAACAAATCAAATAACTATTTTAATAGCTAATCCAAAACTATAATTATAATTGCTTTCAATCATACCTTAAATATTCTTTCTACACATAACTTATCTATTTATTTTCATAATACTAAACAATCTTTCATTTTGTTAACTTTAAACAATATTTCCACATTCTATGTTATTCGTTACTTATCATTAATTTTACTCCGTTAACTATTTGATAAAATAACAAATGTATTCAAGTAATTTATTTGTGACATATTCATAAAACAATCAACTCTCTTTTTCTAATAAAAGATAAAACATGTATTGCTTATTACAACTCAAATTACATAACATTCAATTCCACTAATTATAAATAAGTCCATACCTTCTTTTTTATTTTTTTCTACCTTTTCTGCCTAACTTAAATGACTATTTATAAAGTCAAAATTAACTCATTACATAATATATGTTAATATCTACATTTGGTAAATTATTGCACTCCTAAATTTTTTAATCATAAGTATTATCTTTTAATTTAAAATCTTACAATTATTCAACCAATAAATCAACCTTTGTATAAAAATAGTTCTCATCCTTATTATAGTCAAACTCTTTCAATGTTTTTAAAGAAAATAAGTTAAAATCAGTGTTTCCTAATATACATATCATCTCAAGTAGATATACACATCTACAATTTAAGTTTATAAAATTAAATCTTGAAATAATTTCACTTTAATAAACTATACAAATCATTAATCCACTACCATGCACGTACAAGAAAATACACGCCATACATAGAGAAATTAACTTAACATACTTAAAATTTATGAGGAATAATCTATAACTTAAGACAAAGTAGAAGTGGAAGAATCTATGCCATGCAACAAAATATGGTCAAGTACAGTTAACTCATCAATTCTAGGTAATTATACGCCTTGTTAGGGGAAATATGCACCAAGTAAACAATAATCAACTAAGCATGCAAATCTTCAGGAAAATTAGAGATCAGTAATGATACGACTACAAGGTCAGTGCATGCAATGTAAAAGAAACATAGAAACATCAAGAATTGTAGCTGACATAGATCTCACTAACAAAAGAATGAGGGGAAAAAAAGGAATATTATTGTAGCCACCTCTAAAAGCGAATCCAGCCAACAAGACAAAGTAGCTCAATAAGTTTTTTATGGAAAGGGCGACTAAGGAAGTGCTACATCAGCCAAACCTGGTTGACAATGAAACCAGAGTGATCATTTAAATCTTTTACAACATTTTATATTCAAGGGCTACAGATGTGATAGGTTGCGAATGAAATCAAAGAGGCTATTTTAAAACTATAAATCCTATGCTCAGGTGTTGCCATTGTGATAGGTAGCGGATGGAATTAGGGAATACTGCAAGTTTATATGGCATCATATTTCCATCTCATGCAACTGCCACCAAGAGTGTTACAAACCAACAAAGTGGAGGGAATTCTTAAAAGGATGATTTTGGTGTTACATGCATTAGCTTAGTACCCACTACAAACCAACATCGCTATTCCCCAGTTGCGCACAAGTTAAGTGAAATTTTCCTTAGATTCAAGGATCCAAAGGCATCACCCAAGCAACAAAAATGATTAAATCCTTCAGCGATCTAAAGTAATTGCAACGCAACCTTGTCAATCTCAGACTCTATATTTTATACATAAGAAAATTGTCCTAAAAGATTTGAACCCCTCCATCAACAAAGAACAACGACACTGCTAAATTGGAGGATATGGTGATGCTAAATGAAAGAATCTGAATTGTAGGCATGAGCCATATACATGAGGCTGACCAAAGAGATTTTTCAACAATACGTAATGGAAGAAGGGAGATTACAACAAACCATAAATTTTGAAGACAATGACAAGGAGGAGTTACAGACGTATAAGGAAAATTTGTAGGAGGATCAAGAAATGATTTACAAGAGGTAGCAAATGACATAAAATTTCATAGAGTCCTTAATTCAAACTTCAAGCATCAATATTCATTCAAATACATGTGAATAGCAACGACGACTATTCCAATAGAACTTCAAAATTACAATTATAAAGGGGTTACAAAAGATATATGGAGACGCATTCAGATGTCTTTAATAGGTATATATTTTACAATCTTGACATAATTTGCAAAGTATAGTAGCGGCAAAAATTAAGATGAATTTGAAGTCAAAGAATGATATTACAAATTACCTAAAGAAATATTATATGCAGATACTCAAATCAACAAACTAGACAAGGTTTCCATACCTATCATTCTTTAGCTTACAGATTAAACATAGCTACTAAGACTGACTAACTTACAAATCTATAAAATATTCAAAAGCATAACAGGAAGTAACGTTCTTGCCTTACTATCTTCTAGGCTTTTAGGAGAATCATCACAGATACAAAATATTACCTAATATCTACGGTTTTGACAATTACTGTGGCTTGAAAGCTAGAATTACAAAACTACAATTTCCAATTTCTAATTTCTTGAAGAATCTTTTCTAAGATTTTTTGTATCTTTGTTTTTCTTATTTTTATTTAAATTTGTAATCTTGTTCTAATTATTTCTCTGTTGCATGTGCACGTATAATGAAGTCAAAATTTTCCTTTAACAAGAAATGTCATTATCTAATGGATAAATTTCAAGCAATCATTTCAGAAAATGTAGATAAACATATTGCAAAACAAGAATGGAACATGTTTTACAAACTTGAAAGTTGAGCTGAAAATGAAATCTAAAGCTTAAGTCAATCCTACTTTAAACACTCACAATTTGATGATGAGATCCAAACTAAACCAGCCCAATAATATGTTTTGCAATCAAAACTGAGATGAAAGCTTTTCCAGAACAACTGCCATGCAAAAATATTCCTAAAAGCTATTGCCGTGAAAATTCTTCCAAAACATTGTCGTGCAAGAAATTGCAACCCCTAAAAGCTTATTAATGCAATTAATTACCTCAAGTTACAACTTAACTGATTGTAATCATCCATTCCTAAAATTGATCATGCAGTTATAATCATTAAATATCTAAGATATTATCCCACAACTCATGTTTTCAGATATTTTAACTTATTGAACATGGGTATGTGCAGGATCATGATTTGCCAAAAAGTGGCAATATGATGGGTATTTGTAGGGCATGTGGCTGACGACTATTTTTTTGCAAAAATTGATGAAATGAAAAGGGTTTTTAAAGGAGATTCTCAGCTTTCCACCAATATAAATTATGCTTTACTTTGAGTTTAATAAATAATTATTATTCATTTTCCATTTGAATTATGACTAAATTCCTGATTGATAGGCTAATTGAAAAACATCTATAGCTTTCAAACGATATCACATTTTTTAATCCAAAACATGTGTCGCATTCTATGCTTCACATACTATAGGATTAAACCAAAAAAAATTGAATTTCATGAAGTTTTGACCAAGTTAAGGTGGTCAGACATACGAGTTTTTATATTTTTAAAATTTGTAATAAAAAATTCATAATTAATTATTTACTTGGAAAAAATTAAAAAATATGCATCACAAAGACATGAGTCATATACTTATATCTAAAATATTATAAAAAAATATTATCATTTTATTGTGGTTAGGGTGGTCAGACAGACACATACTTCTTATTTTTTCCCTAAAATTTAAGTACTACTCCATCGAAATTTTAAATTTTCACCAAATAGATTTCTTTTGTTAAATAAACCTACTAGTTTAGAAACTACATTCAATTTGCTACAAATTCTATTCTTACATATTTTTGAAATAATATAGATAACTTATTCAAATTTTTATGTCAAGTTGCCTAACTCTGATTTTTCTGAATTTTTTGCCACTTAAGGGCCTATTTTTTCCATGATGATCCTGCACATACCCACATAAACTCTTTTAAATTGTCATCTTTTCACAAAAATTGCACAATTAATTCAACAATTACATTTAAATAATTACCTTTTTCAAAATTAACATTCATTTTTAAATAAATACTTGTTTAATTTATTTTAATAAATCAAACCTTACTCATAAACATTTAATCAAATATTTAAACAAATAAGCCATTTAACTAAATTAAACAATAATTAATTTCCAAATAAAATAACACAAAGAAAAATGACATGACAAGATCAAACAACAACTGACAATGGGCAATAAATGGATACTCATTCAATGAAGAATGATGGCTAAATGAGGACCTGACACTGTCTTTGAATCAACATAATTTCATTAGATTAGGGTACGCTGAGACCCAACAAGTAGGTGGATTCGATACCCGATACCTGTATCTGCATAAAACATCACTTGTTAAACATTTTATCATATATCAGAAAACACACCATGAAGAAGAATCGCAGCGTAGCAGCGTACTCACAAGTGAGTAGTGGTACACTGTCTTCTTCACCAGGACTGACAAGCATCATCATATCATAAACATCAATCACATCATGATAGCCACATTTAAACTCAAAAACAATATAACCATAAAACACATGTCAATCATAATGTCTTCATACGAACTTAACTAGATAATCTCGATATTCAATGAATCATCCATAGAGTTTAACAACTAACATAACATTAATGCCGTAACTAGAAGCAATACAATATAGTATCTGAAAAAGCTAAACGACTAGCAAACTGATACGCATAGTAGCAACTGGAGGGGTACTACATCCTCCCCCCAAGGATAAGGCTTACTCCTGGAAGCCGCAAGATAGGTACAACAAACACATCATAAAAAGTGTCAAGTGCACAACACAAACATAATAAGTTTCAGTCTAACAAGACAACAAGAAAGAAAAGTACTAGATCCCTCCATCCACTAACAGACTACTCATTATCGGATAGGGGACACTCCACAGGGTCCTCATCCAAGTCCATAAGTGTCTTCATGGAAGCGAAAGTGTAATGCCCATATTTAACACTAGGGCAAAAACATGACTAAATTTTTTATTTTTTTTAAATAATCATCAAACACGTTTAACCCCACCGACACATCACTCAATTGTAGAGGGTGGGGAGGTCACTAGAAGAAAGGACACGAATGTATGTCAATTCACATAACAAAGAAAATCCCTAATATTCAAATTCTACACAATGGTTTACCTTCAACTAACTATCATTGTACTAAATACTGCCCTTTAGGGTTGGACAAGTCAATCTAGCAACGTGTTGATAGGTTAATCTCCAAGGAAGGGAATATGACAACCTAACCCTTTGAATCTTTAACATGATTGGTGTATACAACATGCTATTGATATAGTGACATGCCCTTAACTCCTTCTACAAAGATATATCTCAACCCGTCTTACTATATGAATTTGAACTATGTAACACAAGACCATATAGATCATTGGCAGTTAAATTACTGCTGTTCTTATTCCTTCCGCTTATAAAGAAAAATCCATTATTTACGAATTATCACGTTCATTACACAGTAAGACGGTTTCGTTATTGTTGAGTTTAATTTGACCAATACTTGATTTTCTGTTATCAATATGATTAATGGGATCACACGATCTATTACTCATTACTAATGATTAATTCGATTATGATAAGGCTAACGCTTTGAACTTGCTATCTTTGCTGCCTTCTTTCGCATGGATTACAGTACACTAATTCATCCCCTTCTACCATGTTGAAATTACTAAGGCAAGGGCCTTATGTTAAGTCTATTCCGAAGAAGATATTGGCTCCGGGCAGTCGCCAAAGACTTTCTCTCGTGCTACCTATCCTTACCAAATTTGTGAGAGTGACCAGCCTAGAGGCATACAGTTGAAAAAGTACTTCAAACTACAGCCCCAAAATTCTCTCCTATCACTTCATGACTGCAACGCCTAGAAGGTGGAAGATCTGAGCCCCGAGGGTTGGTCTGACAACGCTATAAGCCACATAGCCATTTTCTAGGAAACTATGAAGTTCAACGGTAACCTAGTGGATTATTCGGTCTGCCTCGTTTGTTCAATCAAATGGTTTATATTATGATTCCATTGAATTCAGGTATACTTCTAGATAAGAATGAGACTATTTTAGCATCCTGTTCATGCCTTCATGCACATTAAATTCGGGCCTTGACTAGCCTACGTACCTAAGTCTGAGATTGCAGAATAACATTAATTACAGTGAATGGATTGAAGCAATAGCTACGTGGTGAGTGGTGTTGGCTAACCAGCGAGCTAAATATCCTAGCCATGGCGTTGGGCTGGATTAAGAAGATAATGGTCAAATTTCAAGACAAGCTCGAGCCATTCTCATGGAGGGGGCAAGACTCTTGTCTCACAGTCCATGGGAGCAGTGAACCTCTTCATAGAAACCAAGGCACCACTGCGTCATGGCTCCATGGCAGCGGCCCAACTAGTTTTCTTTCTTTTACTTTTGTTCATTGTTCATTATTTATCTCTGATCTCTTTTCTTTTATGAATTTTATTTCAAGAAATATTTGAAACAAACTTATATGCATACAACATGTTTAACATTTAACATTTACTTGGAAAATATCTATGTATTTTATATTTGAGACTTCTTGCAGATAGCCTTCCTTCAGTTACAGGATAGACTAATTTTATGTAGTTTGATATATACAAAAATGTATGTGTAACATACCCAATACTAAAGTTTCACACATTTAACTCTATAGAATGTAGATGATGGCCTTACAGTTGGTGAATCTGAGAAAATCTGGTTAGTAGGTAAATATATTGCTTGCAGGGTTATAACTGCATCTTATAATAGTGGAATGTATATGCCTACGATGTGGCTTCCTTTGTACTTCTATACATATATCTCTGATAGTTACAGGCAAGATTAAACCGACATGATAGGATATTTATACTTCACAAACCTATATTACAGAAATGATCCTATTTGTGTACAAGTGGGTAGGGTTCCTCGACTCCTGACACAGGCTTCCTTCCGGCAATAACACCGAACATCATTTTTAAATGGGTAGCATGGATTTATCTGGAGAAGAGAATTTTTTTTTTTTGTTGCTCATACAAAATTATATATCATTCTCCTTTCAAGATATACAACCTATCATTCAAGTAAACGCCCGAGAAAGTAGTACCATACTTCATTTAGACTGCAAAACCCTTCTTGAACTGAAAGAAAGCACCATAGTTGCTACTCAGGTAGATAGCATAATAATTTATTTTTTTATTTTTATTTTTAAATAATGTTTCTTTAGAATATTCCTCTTTTCTTTATTTAAATAAATAAATTATTCATTCCCTCCTCAATGGGATATTGGCGATGTTTTTACTTCTGAATGAAATATTTACATCAACAAAACAGAACAATAAAATGTTATTTACACCCTCATTTCCAGCGTATTTGTAAACTAGCTAGCATATAAATTTTGGGAACAATGGTGTTATGAAGATCTATCTTTGGTTTCAAAAAATAAATAAATAAATAAATAAAAAGAAATAAAACTGGAGTTAATATGTATTCCTTGCATCATTTTAAAGGAACTAAAACAATTTTATAGAGATCATCCAACATTTTTATTTTGCAAACCTAAGTAAATATGTGAAGAATGCATACAAGGGGATAAAGCTTTCCTTCCCATCTATTCATTGGACATATATGAAATAGAAAAAAAAAAAAGACTAACATTGCAATAATATCAAGGAAATGATGATTCCTTCATAACAGTAAATAAGGGTTTTCTCCTTTCTATTCACTTTCATGTTACAATGAAACATTAGCCTTCCATATTACTAAAAAAATTTAATGAAGTACAATGAAAGCCACACAACTGATCAAGGTCTGCTCTCCACCCTACCGTAATGGCATCATGGAGCCTCATGGACTCTAGCCATACCCCCGAGCAGAATTTATCAACCCCAAGATGATAAATGGAGTCTTTTCTCATTTTTACAAAAAAATAAAACTAACATAGCACAAACTTAATGTATCTAAGTTCTCTACCTTCCATTCTCCACCATGATTCATTCCATATTTCACATCCTTACCACCAATAACAAAGGGAAATAGTAGTAGGAGAGAATACTTATCTCTTTATATGAGGAGGCTAACTCCTTGAACCTTCTTTCCTCTGCCAAGCCATCTTGATCATTCTCTACTATCTCCATTAGAGTTCTCCAAGAGGAGAAGTGGGCAATGCCCAAATCTTCCATCTTCTTGAGGTATATAGGAATCTTCCAAACCTACACTCTTTCCCACAAGTGCTCACACATGTGTGAGTCTTGTGCCAATTCCAAGAACTTTTGGGGAGTGGGAAGTTGAGAGTTACAAGTCACACTTCCCAAGCCCCAACACTTTTTGAATTCGTCACATTCATGAATGTGGACTTTTGAGGGGTCTTTTCACACTCCAAGGACAAGTTCACATGTCAAAAAGGTTCCAAACCCATAGGTATAGGTCCTAGGGGTTTATTCTTGTTCAAAAACCAAGGAAATTGACTCAATAATCCCTTTTTAAAACCCACAAAAGAATCCATACAAGTCTTGATCTTGACCAAGGGTTCCAACCCCAACCAAACTCACATCACATGACCTACAATTGGAATCTACTCAAACATAATCAACCAATCAATAATAAAACCTCAAACCCTTCTAAGTCAAATAGGGCTACACTTAGAACTTCCCAAAGATGTATCTGATTTGATTCCAATATTTATCCTTCCTCCTATTTGCATATTCGATTCCTGCACATTACCAAGGCCAGCATGATTAGATCATATATCTCTTCATATTATTAGCCAATCCAATTCACATAATTTTCACTTATGAACTATTTACTCATTAATACATCAAATGAACCCAGATTCAATTTTCATTAAAATCCAAGGAAATACACACTTACTCCCATATAAGAATATAGTCAATGAAATAGTCACTCCATCATGTTGTTTACCACCTTAGTAATTCATTTTAAATTCCTATAACATTAACGATGAACCATTTACCAAAATTTAATATGTCAGATAACCCATCTCTTTCAAGTTATATCCAACAATTCATATGTGCTTCTATCATAATTAAATCAAGGTTAATGCCCATAAATCCTAAAAAGAGTTTCATCATTCATTTCATCATAATCATCATCTAACTAATTGTTTGATTGAAATAAAATGGGGGATACAAAACGAGGTCTTACATTCACGGTAGCATAAGCAAGAATATTATCAAATAATCACACTATTTGTCATCCATAATACATCTTACCATCTATTTAGGATCACATAAAACATATTAGGTCTTTACTAATCACAAGCAAGGTGGGGCCTTACATCTCCCTCCCCTTAGCTTAGACTTCCTCCTGGAAGTCGTTGAGGTTTGAAAACATAATTATAAGAACAAACATAAATATATCAAACATACTAATTACTTTTACTTTCTCGATGGAAGGATTGAAACATTTAGCTATAAGCACATATTAGAGGCAAATCTCTTCCATGAATTAAATATTTAAATACTTAGAACAAAATTTCTCATACGGGAACATTTATTTGATATATGATTAATTTAACATATGCTAACAACAATCCATCTAGCTCTAATTTATTAACAATGTAATCGACTTCAATTAAATTATGCAAAACTATATCTAAATGAATTCATAACCTTTTGTACACCTCCGAAATTTTCTTTGCATCATAAACATCACTCATGATGTTAGAAATTTTTTTTGTTTCATTGACCAATCATGTCTCAGAATTATTACCTTCAAATTTTGTCAAAATATATGCTTAAGAGAACATTTTACCTTGTAATTATGGCACTCATACCATGTCTCAAATTATATTAACTTTGCATTACATGTTACTATTTTTCTCACATAGCTCACAGGTATGCCACATCACATTTAGCTGTAATTCCACATGTACACACAACAATAGCAAGGATGCTCTTCCCAAATGGGTGCGCCTGTCCTCATACAAAGGATGCTCTTCCCAAAATGGGTGCGCCTGTCCTCATACAATCACAAAATCTATAACATAAGGCTCACACGATGGGGTTTACAAGGATGGATATTCTTGGATACCATAGCAAATCAAGAAGACGATCTCGAGGTCCTTCTCTAAGGAATCCTCCATGCATATAAGAACAATAATAGAATGAAGGGAAGAATGAATTAATGACCATCCCATACCGGTCCCATTTACAATCCCCTTTCAAAATAATTCCCCAGCGCATCTACTCCACTATACGACCTGCCAGGGAACCCCCCGGGATATGGCAGTTTACAAATTCCACATTACACCACACATGCTAGCAAATTTTCAACCAAGGGGAAAGCCTCAAACTGAATAACACAAGATCATAAACCAAAGTTTTAATAAAACTCCCAAGAGGGAACTTATAAATTCAAGAGAAACAAGATAAAGATAAAGTGTAGCTACATTGCAACTTTCCAATCATAATTCAAAGGAAAAATTAAACAAGTCCTTGAGGCAAATTGGACTATATAAGAACTTCCAAATGGCTAAATAGCCTAAGTACATAAATGTAAAATTACACATTGCTGGCACATAAAAAAAAAAAAACATCAATCAAGAATTACAAATAACTCATATTTCAACAATAAAATTGCACATTACAAGCACCACGTGACTTGATAAGCCACCTAAGGGGAGGAGGGGAATGGTGGTTCTCTAACCACATAAGTATAATAGCATGCAATAACTAGTGGTCCCTGACCACATAAATATGAATAACTGGTGGTCCCTGACCACATAAATATGAATAACTGGTGGTCCCTGACCACATAAATTTGCATCATTGGTGGTCCCTGACCACATAAATATAAGTAACTGGTGGTCCCTGACCACATAAATATGAATCACCGGTGGTCCATAAAATTCCATCCTTTACCCAAGGGTTATAACATCAAGGAATAGGTTTGCACTATGAACCAACAAGTGTGGCTCTCATATGTGGGGGAGTAGGCCACAGTCAACATCCATGGGAATATTACAATGACTTGACATAGATCCTTTATCAGGATTAGGGGCAACACCCTGAGCTCGTAATCTCCTGATGGTAGACCATGTGCCTCTCAACCCCTATTTACACTAGCTGGCATCACACTCCCATTAGGGGGGAACCAAACGCTAGGGGTGCACATTTAACATACAAATAGAACTAACACAAATGAATACATCACATTTCATTTAATGGATCATCATTAACACATTTCATGCTTACTCCATTTTCACAAAAATTGACTACACAAAATAATCACGGAGGGTACAAATAGGGGATTGTACTAGACATCCACCACCCTTATCCCAAGTCAGATACCATGTATCTTGTTCTTGGAGCACAACACATATACTGTTTTCCACATGACAAATCACATAACTTTCAAGAATTCTATCACTACATTCCATGTGAGCCAAAGATACACAACATACACTCATTTTTACCACTTAGTCTATCCACAAAAATTGCCACAACACCCAACATAAGCACCATCGCAAGGTATTAACATCCACAAAGAATACAAAATGTCTTCATTTCCAATTTTCACCTTTTTCTTTTAAGCAATAAACCCTTTCCTTTCACATACTTAAACCACAAAATATTCTATTCTACCAAATGACATACACGTTCATGTTAAAACACCTTCTCAAAAAAGGGCACCCAAGACTCAAAAATGATATAAAAAAAAACATAGTCCAATTTATTAGCACTACCATCACCACATTCTTTTCACTAAAAATTAACTTGTCCATGCTTTTAATGTTTGCATGTCTAAATAGGATATAATGAGTTAACATTTATATGGCTTCCTATAACTAATAACTCAATTGAGAACCTTAAATATCGTCAATATATTGCTATCATAATGCACATGCCATCTTAAATCCTAGCCATATCATGAAATGGAAGAACAACATATATTCAAAATTTAGCAATGCAAGGTTTACTAAAGCATTCATTCCCTCACTACCATTTTCATCTATTTACTAGATGCATATTATTCTACTACCTTGTTTTACCTCAATATTAATTGATTCTATGCACAAGGTCACACGTACATCCTAAAGTAGGAGTGTAGTTTTTGGGGCTAAGGTCTATCACCCAACAATTCATCTTATTCAAACATCTTCCTTTTTCGTTCAACTATGTTTGTTATGTTCACTAACATATCAGTATGGGTAATTCCACTATAATTTTTGTGTGCTAAAGAAGGTTTCCTACTTGATAAGGAAGATGGTCTATCATTTTTGTTTGAAACATTACAATATGGAAAAAGAAAGAACACTCAATGCATGAAACACATGATAATTCATAGAATAACAATTTTCACAACTTATTGATATCTTTTTACAAATCTTACATTTCACTATCTAAGATTGAACCATTTAATCACATGTTACAATCATCATTTTTACAATCACAACTCCATATAACCTCATAAAGATGCACAAATGAGTAAAATTCTTGAAATTTCTGTCTACTTTTAATTTTTTTTCTCCTTTACATTCCAGTGTATATGATTTCCTCTCAAAGAGTGAGTACAGTCAATGGTTTAGAATACAACATTAGTTGAAAGTTTTACAATTCTACTTAGTGCCTCTTATCGATATAGTTTATCTTTCCAATCACTTAATACGCCATGAATCACACATATTTCATTACTCAACTTCATAAATTCAATAATTGATTATTCAATTCTTATAACATGTACACAACCTTCAAGGTCAACACCTAATTGACTACCCTATTACTTCCTTTATGACATGTATCCTTTCATATTTTGGCACCAACAAGACTTTAGTTCTTAGCTATGTATAAGGAAGTGTTTATAGTGTGTGCCCTAGATAATGTTACTTAGTTGCAACTTTCTATACATTCTTACCTTTGACTTGAATTTTATTCTTTCACTTGTTTTAGTCTTGGATAAAACAACACAAAAAGGTTTGATAGGTTTCATTGTACTATTAAGTTCACTAGGTCATGGTTTACTTGCAATAGTGTTTGAATGACATAGGGTTTCACCATTTAATTCAAGGTACAATTCAATTTTTTATTTTTTATTTTTTATTTTTTTCCACTTTTCTAAGTTACACGTACTATACAATGCAAGACTTTCATCATTAGTTGATGTCTTCATACATGGAATTTTTTACCTAACAACCACAAGGTGATTCATCATTGCTTCACAAGAATGTGAATTAAATCCTTATACACCATGAAAATTGAGATATTGGGTAATAGGAAAGTCCTATATATACCATGGTCTAAGTTGTGCAAGGTAACAGTTCATGAGTATCTAGAATCTATTACAAATTTTGAACAAGTCGTTAGGTCCAATAATCTACACCTTAAGGTTTTAATTTTAATCTTTGATAAAATTTTAAATTCAAATGTATGAGGTGCTCAAATTTCACATAATATAAGGGGTTTTCCATTGCTTCACTCATGTTAGTTTGATTTAATAAATTTAAGGGTTTAGAGATTTAAACTTGCTAATTTACAACATTTAACACATTAATCCATTTTGTGGGCCATATAATTCTTTCCTCTTTGACTAGTTGCAATTTTCCAGAATATAGTCATGGTGTTCTATCCTTTATTTGTACTAAGGTCTCAACAAGAATGTAAGTTTCTCCCAAAACACAACTAACTTTAAGAAGTTACATTATTTTTGTGTTTAATAATTATGGTCTTAAGACGCCAACAAAATAATGTTTCTTTAATAATACCCATTGTGATGACCTATTACACTATTCACGTTTTTTATAAAAGGGCCCTACTTCAGAAACTCAATTATACCCTTCTGAAGGTTTAAGAAAGTTTAATATCAAAAGGCCAAATTGATGCCATAACCCTTGTTAACTAGACCGATATATGTATCAAGTCATTCATCCTATTTACTTAAACCAAGGCGCCATGTTTATATTAAGTTTCTCCTAACAGTTGAATGTCATTAATTAAATAATTTCTTGAACCATCTAAAACGGTCAATTCTTGATAATTTAGTACTTCACAATCTTATTTGGGCTAGATAATTGAAACAAAATTCTCATTTACTACACTATGCAAGTCCCTTAGAATTTTCCTTATCAACATTTAATTAACACTAACACAAAGTGGTTTTCACATGTTCCCACACACACACCAAACTTAATGCCCAATTTATGCCCAGAGTTCCCTAGAGTTGCAACCTAGGGCTCTGATACCAAGTTGTAATGCCCATATTTAACACTAGGGAAAAAACATGACTAATTTTTTTTTTTTTTTAAATAATCATCAAACATGTTTAACCCCATTGACACATCACTCAATTGTAGAGGGTGGGGAGGTCACTAGAAGAAAGGACACAAATGTATGTCAATTCACATAACAAAGAAAATCCCTAATATTCAAATTCTACACAATGGTTTACCTTCAACTAACTATCATTGTACTAAATACTGCCCTTTAGGGTTGGACAAGTCAATCTAGCAACGTGTTGATAGGTTAATCTCCAAGGAAGGGAATATGACAACCTAACCCTTTGAATCTTTAACATGATTGGTGTATACAACATGCTATTGATATAGTGACATGCCCTTAACTCCTTCTACAAAGATATATCTCAACCCTTCTTACTCTATGAATTTGAACTGTGTAACGCAAGACCATATAGATCATTGGCAATTAAATTAAATCATTGATCTTGCTATTAGTGAAGACCCCAACTACCTACCTAAATGGAATAGTAAGGCCTCGAGTCCTACATTGTTACTCGAACATATACATAAACAAGACCCATCTACTTGCTTGTTTTCTTTTAAATTATAACTTTATACTTATTAAAATCAAAGTATGTTTATGCATAAATATTATGTACTTTTATCTATATTTATTTTCAAATAATTATATAAATATTTAAAAGACATAAATAATGCATTTATAATAAAAGTATCAATATATAAAAATAATAAAGATTTCTTATTTTATTTTATTTACTTATTTCATTCACTAAGAGAATCATAATTAAACTTCACACTTAATCTCACATATATATACTATAATAAGGAAATCTTAAACTACATGTCATAAAGTATAAATAAGGAGATCTTAAATTATATGTCATAACTTAAAAGGGACTTTTACAGGGACAAAAGAAAAGAACACATATGTAAAGAAAAATGCCCATAAGTATATATGCGATTCATTTAAATAAAGAACTCTTTTACTTTTCTCACTTCCTGTATAGATAATTATTTATATTTAGAGTCTTAGATTTTTATTTTATATATATATATATATATATAATATTTTAATCACCAAACACCATACACGTGGAAGATTGGGGATAGTAAAATGTTGTAGGGAGTGTCAAATACAAGTCCTAATCACGGATATGTCACAATCAATTAATTTTTATTTTTTACTGCTGTTCTTATTCCTTCCGCTTATAAAGAAAAATCCATTATTTACGAATTCTCACGTTCATTACACAGTAAGCTAGTTTTGTTATTGCTAAGTTTAATTTGACCAATACTTGATTTTTTGTTATCAATATGACTAATGGGATCACACGATCTATTACTCATTACTAATGATTAATTCTCTTATGATAAGGCTAACGCTTTGAACTTGCTATCTTTGATGCCTTCTTTCGCATGGATTACAGTACACTAATTCATCCCCTTCTACCGTGCTAGAATTGCTAAGGCAAGGGCCTTATGTTAAGTCTATTCTGAAGAAGATATTGGCTCCGGGCAGTCGCCAAAGACTTGCTCTCATGCTACCTATCCTTACCAAATTTGTGAGAGTGACCAACCTAGAGGCATACAGTTGAAAAAGTACTTCAAACTACAGCCCCAAAATTCTCTCCTATCACCTCACAACTACAATGCCTAGAAGGTGGAAGATCTGATCCCCGAGGGTTGGTCTGACAACGCTATAAGCCACATAGCCATTTTCTAGGAAACTATGAAGTTCAACGGTAACCTAGTGGATTATTCGGTCTACCTCATTTGTTCAATCAAATGGTTTATATTATGATTCCATTGAATTCAGGTATACTTCTAGATAAGAATGAGACTATTTTAGCATCCTGATCATGCCTTCATGCACATTAAATTCGGGCCTTGACTAGCCTACGTACCTAAGTCTGAGATTGCAGAATAACATTAATTACAGTGAATGGATTGAAGCAACAGCTGCGCGGCGAGTGGTGTTGGCTAACCAGCGAGCTAAATATCCTATCCATGGCGTTGGGTCTGGATTAAGAAGATAATGGTCAAATTTCAAGACAAGCTCGAGCCATTCTCATGGAGGCGGCAAGACTCTTGTCTCACAGTCCATGGGAGCAGCGAACCTCTTCATAGAAACCAAGGCACCACTGCGTCATGGCTCCATGGCAGCGGCCCAACTAGTTTTATTTCTTTTACTTTTGTTCATTATTCATTATTTATCTCTGATCTCTTTTCTTTTATGAATTTTATTTCAAGAAATATTTGAAACAAACTTATATGCATACAACATGTTTAACGTTTAACATTTACTTGGAAAATATCTATGTATTTTATATTTGAGACTTCTTGCAGACAGCCTTCCTTCAGTTACAGGATAGACTAATTTTATGTAGTTTGATATATACAAAAATGTATGTGTAACATACCCAATACTGAAGTTTCACACATTTAACTCTATAGAATGTAGACGATGGCCTTACAGAAAGGTTGTATACGAAGGCTTTCCTTCTCTTCCTTAGACAGAATTGGTGTGTTAGGTCCACACCCAAATGGCCAAACCTGAATAGCGAACGGTTTCTTCACTTTAACATGGTGTCTCGATTCTTCAATCTTTTTCCCTTTTTCCATTTTGACCCGAGAGAAAGCCTGGCCCAAGGTCTCGTCATCAGTTTTACAAGGTGGAGGTTCTGGTGTGGAGTTTTATGTGATGACCACACCTTTCTGATAAACTCAAGGATCCTGCTACACCACATGCTCACTTTCATGAGAACTCAGAAAGGGGGTATTCGGGTGGTTAACCCCACGACCGCCACCTCATCCTCAACCATGACCTCTACCTCAATGTCTAGGCATGGTCCTACACAACACCACGTAGAACAAGTCTTAGATATAAGGCGAGAAGAAATAAAGGGAAAGAAAAAATTCCAAGAATCTAAGTACTATATATCCATGACTAACATAAATATTCTTCATATACGCCTACCCTAAGGTTCCCTGAGTCTACTTCCTCGTATACACTCACCAAGTCAGTATCCTACATCCTTGGAGAGGAATCACAATACAACACATGACCGACATTGAAAACAATAAAAATAAAATAATTTAGCCACTAAAGTCATAAATGAACATTAAAAGAAATTCAATTTCAACATTAAAGTAAGAAATACGCGCAATGTCAAATTTAAATCAAGTGTAACCACGAGGGTTACAAGTAAATAAGATCATAAAGTGTGGCTAAACCATCACAATCAAATATAAACAAGGTGTCGACCTTCACAATCAACATATGATCATAAAAAATTATAAAGAAATCCCACAATCTTCAAAATTGTACAATACAACAATGTGTGACTAGACACTAGCCACCTAATGAGGAAAGAGGGAACTTTTTAGGGCTATATCAATAATCTTCATGTGGTGCGTAGTGATCACTCACATGTCTTAGTTACAAGACGTAAAAGACAACAAGATAACACGAACTACAAATTCTAACACCTAGGACAATGTAATGGGCTCACAATAGTCTAGAGTACCCAGTGTTAGAACCTTTGCTCTGATACCATCTGTAACACCCTGCCAAGGAATCCAAAGAAACAAAGCATTAAGTAGTGAATTATCTGAATAATTAATTTATTTTTGTAAAGTCATTCGATTAAACAAATGTCTTAAGGATTCCAAGATGACGTTACATAAATATTATAATTAAGAACATCACACCATAATATTAAGGTCATAAAACATAAGTTAAAATCACATTCATGAATGATCCACTTTTCAAAACTTATACAGTCAAGACATTTATATATTCAGATTACATCTAGTGAGATTCTCATAAATCTCAAATCATCATAATGTTATTACAATGAGTACACTCATACATATGAGGTAAATACACAAAGAGGGTAATGATCTCCTCATATCTAATAGCCATGTCTTTGAACACGTTCAACATCCATCGTCAAGAACAAAGAAGTAATTGGAATCTGCTACAAGTATAGTATCATCTATAAGAATATCCAATGAAGGTAATAGCACAGTTTCCACTCAACCACGTGGAACCCGAAGGTCCACTCCCTCTGTGCTAGGAGATAATTTCAGGTCCAAAAGACAATCAAACAAATAACTAAGAACATACATTACATTACATGGTTGACTACTCATAATGACATGATAGAACCTAAAATTACAAGATCACAAGTAAACTCCCAGAGGAAACAATAGTAACAAAGGTGACTCTACATAAGAGACCACAAGCATGCTTAAAGATAGAGTGTCATCACATAGTTGTTCTAGGTTACCCTAGTGAATCTTCCTAGACTACCGACCCTCATCCAGAGTTACCCTAGCAGTCTACCAATTCCTAGCCCCTAGACAAACTCATGTGGAGTCGGTTTACCTTTAAGGTAGACAAGGTAGATGACTAAGCCATTCCAAGCCTTCTCAACCTACCCTTAATCTATACAAGCATTAAGGCACTAGGTGAGGCATTTATTTATCTCAATTTAATTAATGAATCCCAAGTACAATTATTAATATTTTCACTAAATTAATAACTTCTGATAGGTTACCCTGGCAACCACTTTGGGTTCCGGACCCTAACAAAAGCCACTCTTCCTTTTTCAAAATCCTAACATATAAGATAGTCAACATGCACAAATCATAATAGGGTATGATCTCATTTCATCCATGACATAAAACATCATATTTTCTTTTACCATAAAGGTATTTTAAACAACATGCATGTCCTGACCATAACAAATCCTATGCCAAAATTGCAAAATTCCATTAAATCAACAATTCTTTTAAAGAACATATAGGTCTCAGGAAGACATATGTACCAAAATACCCATCGCTCCTTCATATTTAAACATTGTCAAGCAAAATTACCATTCACTCCTAAGATATTTAATCAATATCTCAAAGACATTTATTTTTACACCAAATGTAGTCTTAGCTTTTAAAACAAATCAAATAACTATTTTAATAGCTAATCCAAAACTATAATTATAATTGCTTTCAATCATACCTTAAATATTCTTTCTACACATAACTTATCTATTTATTTTCATAATACTAAACAATCTTTCATTTTGTTAACTTTAAACAATATTTCCACATTCTATGTTATTCGTTACTTATCATTAATTTTACTCCGTTAACTATTTGCTAAAATAACAAATGTATTCAAGTAATTTATTTGGACAACATATTCATAAAACAATCAACTCTCTTGTTTTAATAAAAGATCAACCATATTGCTTATCTAGCAACTCAAATTACATAACCTTCAATTCCACTAATTATAAATAAGTCCATACCTTTTTATTTTTTTATTTTTTACCTTTTATGCCTAACCTAAATGACTATTTATAAAGTCAGAATTAACTCATTACATAATATTTAAGTTAATATCTACATATGGTAAATTATTGCACTCCTAGATTTGTTAATCATAAGTATTATCTTTTAATTTAAAATCTTACAATTTTTCAACCAATAAATCAACCTTTGTATAAAAATAGTTCTCAGCCCTATTGTAGTCAAACTCTTTCACTGTATTTAAAGTAAATAAGTTAAAATCAATGTTTCCTAATATATGTATCATCTCAGGTAGATATACACATCTACAATTTAAGTTTATAAAATTAAATCTTGAACTAATTTCACTTTAATAAACTATACAAATCATTAATCCGCTAGCATGCATGTACAAGAAAATACATGCCATACATAGAGAAATTAACTTAACATACTTAAAATTTATGAGGAATAATCTATAGCTTAAGACAAAGTAGGAAGAATCTGCGCCATGCAACAAAATATGGTCAAGTATAGTTAACTCATCAAGTCTAGGTAATTATACGCCTTGTTAGGGGAAATACACACCAAGTAAACAATAATCAACTAAGCATGCAAATCTTCAAGAAACTTAGAGATCAGTAATGATACGACTACAAGGTCAGTGCATGCAAGGTAAAAGAAATGTAGAAACAACAAGAATTGTAGCTGACACAAATCTCACTAACAAAAGAATGAGGGAAACAAAGGAATATTATTGTCGCCACCTCTAAAAGCGAATCCAACCAACAAGACAAAGTATTTCAATAAGTTTGTTATGGAAAGGGTGACTAAGGAAGTGCTACATCCGCTGAACCTAGTTGACATTGAAACCAGAGTGATCATTTAAATCTTTTACAACATTCTATATTCAAGGGCTACAAACGTGATGGGTTGCGAATGAAATCAAAGAGGCTATTTTAAAACTATACATCCTATGTTTAGGTGTTGCCATTATGACAGGTAGCGGATGGAATTATGGAAGACTATGAGTTTATATGGCATCATATTTCCATCTCATGCAACTGCCACCAAGAGTGTTACAAACCAACAAAGTGGAGGGAATTCTTAAAAGGATGATTTTGGTGTTACATGCATTAGCTTAGTACCCACTACAAACCAACATCACTATTCCCCAGCTGTACACAAGTTAAGGGAAATTTCCCTTAGATTCAAGGATCCAAACACATCACACAAGCGGCACAAATGATTAAATCCTTCAACCGATCTAAAGTAATTGCAGTGCAGCCTTGTCAATCTTAGACTCTATATTTTATACATAAGAAAATTGTCCTAAAATATTTGAACCCCTCCATCAACAAAGAACAAGGACACTGCTAAATTGGAAGATATGGTGATGCTAAATGAAACAATCTGAATTGCAGGCATGAGCCATATACATGAGGTCGACCAAAGAGATTTTTCAACAATACATAATGGAAGAAGGGAGATTACAACAAACCATAAATTTTGAAGACAATGACAAGGAGTTACAGATGTATAAGGAAAATCTATAGGAGGATCAAGAAATGATTTACAGGAGGCAGCAAATGACATAAGATTTCATAGAGTCCTTAATTTAAACTTTAGGCGTCAATATTCATTCAAATACATGTGAATAGCAACGACGACTATTCCAATAGAACTTCAAAATTATAATTATAAGGGAGTTACAAAAGATATATGGAGATGCATCTAGATGTCTTAACATGTATATATATGTAATGCCCCATCTTGTAACCTAAGGAATGTTGCATTGTCTACGAAAGTGTAATAATTTTTTCTTAAAAAGTATTAATATTAACTTAATTAGTTGCATACATTATCTAAGCTACACGATGTCACACTACTTGAGAATCCCATAGATGACTTTAGTATTTAGCATTGCATGAATATAGTTAACATAAACTTAAAAGTAAACATTGCATAACATTTGAATTTCTATCACGATAGTATAAAGTACAAATAAGATTCTTACATTGCATTTAAAATGGCATTCCAATACTCATTCTTCAGATGAGGTAGATCAAATAATAGTTTACAATTACATATTACAAATGTTCACCTCATAACAATTGAGGGATGTTACAAATACAAGATTTCCAATGATACAATAAAGAATGTACATATATATCCAAATATGAGCTCTCCATCCATGAAGCTCTCATTGCCATGATCATAAACTGGGGACCCAACGGAGTAAGGTGCACATTCCACCCAACCATGTGGTACCCGTAGGTCCACCCCCGTGCTAGGAGATAGTAATAAGGTTCCCTAGACATAATCTACTAACCCTAGACACAAGTACATACTTAACTGATGGTTACATTGCTTCCAGATTTAGGATAATCAAACATACTAAGTTCACAAGGTAAACTGTTATATTAGGTGGAGTGTCATCACAATGTTGCAAAAGTTACCCTGGTGTTTCTTCCTAGGTTCCGGCCCCCAACTTGGGTTACCCTGGTAACCTCTTACGAAACCTGGCCCACATGCAAACTGTTGTGAAATCAAATATCTTTTAAAGTAGCAAGATATCAATTTTCCATTCTAGGCCTTCTCAACTTAATCTCAAGACTGATCTAGCTCTTGAGTCTATAAGCGAGGCATATTAATCTAATTAAAGATTTTAAGCTAACTAATGTTTTGTTTTAGTTTCCACTGACTTACTAACTCTTTGTAAGTTACCCTGGCACCACTTTGTGTGCCAGCCATCACACAAAGCCACTCCCCTAAAGATAACATAAGGAATCTAAGTTCCCCAACTAAGGTAAACAAGGTGCACAAGAATCAACATATAATACCAAATGACACACAATGGTCATTAAATCTTTGTTCACAAATCCAGGTGTGAAAACACCATACTATAACATGTGCACTACCCTAGTCAACTCAAGGATTGTATTTCAACAATAACAGCACCCTTACTATGCAAACTAATCTAGAAGACTTGTTCATCTAAAACATTCCCAATTTGTCCAATAAAAGAAACACAATTTAAAGCAAATCGAAACATTGGGAATCTACATTAGGATTTACTAAATCCAGTCAAGCAATAATTTGAAGTGTGAAATAATTCAACTAAAATATAATTAATCTTCCATTTGACATAAAAATCAAAACAATAATGTTCAAATAATAACTTAGAAATTACTAATTTTCTCTACAAATAATTTTGTTTAATTTCGAAACAATTCTATTCATTCTATTCTTCTATTGAAAAATTATACATTTAGAAAGTATTTATATACAATTTCCAACAAAAAATTATATCAAATAAAAAGTTTTACAAAAAATATATATATAATTAATTAAAAATCTGTATGAAATAATATAATCTTCAAATTACACAAATTCCAATCAAATTAGAAATTTATGAATTAATTTCGTATGGCAATTTAGGGTTTTGTTGGCTGTTTACACAGCCCCTTTCCTACCGCAGCATCACAACCATAGTGCCCATTGTCGTCCCCCTACGGGGTCAGCCGTGGGTAGCCCCGCCCAATACTATGGCTCTCAATAAAAATTTTATATTATGGATTTTCTAAAGATACAAATTTCATACAAATAAAATGACAGCGATTTCTAATTCCGTTTATTTTAAAATAAAATCCCCAAATCTTCCTGTACGATGATTTCTCAATATTCTTACAAAGAATATAAGATTTCACAATACAATTTATATATGAAAGTATATATATGTATAAAATATATATATACAAATTCAACAGGGTTTTCTTATGGGGAAAATTGAGAAATTTCAACAGAGATTTATATTGGAATAGATTTTCAACAAGGTTTCAATGGGAGGTTGAAGGATTTAACAGTACGCACAAAAATTTTCCCCAACAAGAGGTTTCAGTTTCATTTCCCAAGTAAATGATTTCCCTTCACAATTTTTTTTACTCAAACTGTTTCCTACAGGAAGCTTTTAACAAAGAAATAACAAATTTTCTACATACTAATTGCCGAGAAGAACAGAGATTAAATCACAAATAATTTCTTCAACAAGCACGATTTTAAAACAATTTTAACAAAAATTCTCGATACTAATTCTTATTTACAGACAAACTTTTCAAAAGGATTAATTTAAATAATTAACCAGTGAAAAACCTATTTCCTGTAGCTTGAAAATTGTCTGTTGAAAAGAACCTCTGTTGCCTGTTGCGTGCAATCCTCCAAAGCTTCTCCAAAAAACACAAATCTAGAAGGATGCTAATACCAATCCAAAGAGATCTTCCAGAAATATACAGTAAATCCCAAAGCAAAATTCACAAATTTACTCAAATCAATATATTTTTAATAGAACACTATTCTTTCATTTCCGATGAAGAAGTCATCTTCTATTTTTCCCAATTCTAGATAACATCCGAGAAAATCCTCAACAAGAATTAATTAATTCCACTGCCACACATGTGGAGAAGAAAATATCTTCTAACCACCTCCCAGATAAATATTTTCTTTCTTCCTTATCAAAAAAAATTCATGCATTTTAAAGAATTTAAAATTTTCAAATTTCAAAATACAAATTTCTCTTTTTCCTCATTTAATTTATTTATCTAACAATTAAAATACCATTACCCACATAACAATTAATTTTAAATTTAAATCTATTCACACAAATAAAGCAATTTTAATTCAATTAATTAATTTATTTAATTAAATGAATTTAATCTCAATGATTAAATTACTTAACCAAACAAACTAATTAATTAATTAAATAAAATGTAAAACTTATTTTTAACATTTAAAATTAATTTAAATAAACAGTAAACTAAAGAATAACAAACTATCATTAAATTGACAAAATTTTCCTTTCAAAACAATTAATCCAATCAGGCACAAACAAGACCACCAAAGACTCCAAACTAAAAATGACAATGTACTATGACTAGGTTTAAGACTAGACTAGGATAAACCATGTTACTACCTCCCAATCAACATTTTTCGTTGAGTCTTGACATGCTCAAACCTAAGTAACCAGGTGGAGTCGGTGTCATGTACCTACAATCCTGCAACCAAACAAATAACATACACACATACATATAATCCATTGTACAAACACACCGTGCAGAGAAAATCACAGAAATCACAGGGCACTCACAAGCGAGTGATGCAACTCCATTCTCCACACCAATACATGTCACATCAAACTGACAAATTAAATTACAGTTAATCTACCATAAACATATATAGCAATCACATCTGAAGGAAACATCTACGCTAATACAAAGCATGTCAAAAATTAATTATCACCATACAATGTATCATCATATCACAAAACGAATCCACTATTGTTCAAAAGTTAGCGATCAAAATATCCAAAACAAAGTACCAAAGTCTATCATATGTGAAAGCATGCTAACAGAAAACATAAGCATAAATGGAGGGGTACTACATCCTCCCCCCTAGGATCAGGCTTGCTCCTGAAAGCTTGCGAACAGATAGGGATAAAGTTCCCTCATGTGTGTCGCATCCTCCCAAGCAGCAGAAGCCTCATGGCTAGGATCCCATTGGACCCTCACCTGATCAATGTCTCGACCCCTAAGACCGAGCGTTCAGTGCTATAGAATGGCCACGGGCTCCAAAGCGAGCTGCCCGTCCTCTACCTATAACGCATTCCAATCAAGTGCATGAGAAATGTCGGGATGATATGGTCTAAGTACTAATACATGGAAAATATCATGAATACATGACAAACTGGGTGGTAAGGCGAGACAATACGCCATAGGACCAATCCTCTCTAGGATCTCAAATGGCCCAATGAAACGAGGTGCAAGCTTAGAGCCTTTTCCATAATGGATTGGACTCTTTCGCTGTCAGACTCGAAGAAACACTCTATCACCAACTACAAACTGTCAGTCTATTCTATGAGCATCGGCATACTTCTTTTGCCTATCATGTGCTGCTATCAAATGTTCTCTAATACGGTCAACCTGTTGCTCCATGTCTCAAAGCATCTCGGGACCAAGTAACACTCTATCCTCAAGTCGATCCCAACTCAATGGAGTTCGACAAGGACGTCCGTATAATGCCTGAAATGGTGGCATACCTATGGAACTCTTATATCAGTTATTGTAAGAAAATTCTACTAGGTATAGATAATCCTACCAATGTGATTGTTGGTCCATTACGTACATTCTAAGCATATCCTCTAATATTTGATTAACTCTCTCCATTTTTCCATCAGTTTGAGGATGATACGCTGAACTAAAGTTCAACTGTGTACCTAGAGCATGTTGTAATGAAGTCCATAGGGCTGATGTAAATACGGGATCTCTATCAAAAATAATCCTACGAGGAATCCCATGCAATCTAACTATGTCCTCCATAAATATCCTAGCTACGGATGAAGCATTGTAAGATGATCGTACTGGCAAAAAATGAGCCACCTTAGTCAATCGATCAACAGTTACCATAATGGCATCATGTCAATGTCACGACGTAGGTAACCCAACAATAAAGTCAATAGATATAATATCCCATTTGCATTCAAGAATGAGATGTGGCTGCAATAACCCAGCGGGTTGCTGATGCTTAGCTTTGACTCACTAGCACTCAAGACATCTTGATACATAGTCAGCAATATCACGTTTCATACCAGGCTAGAAATACAATTGCCGAAGATCCGCATGCATTTTCTTAACACCTGGATGAGCTGAGTATGGAGCTCGATGTGCTTCAATCATAATTAATGTACGAAGACCCTCAATATGTGGTACATAGATATGATCTAAATGCCATAATATACCATCATATACCCTGCAAATAGACCTTCTAAAGGTCTACCAGATACAATCTCCGACTTCACTTCCTGATACAATCTATCAGTAGGAAGTTTTGCTAATATTTGACCTCTCAAATCTACTTCAAGAGTAGTAGCAGAAATCTCATGTCGACGACGACTAAGAGCGTTAGCCACTACGTTCTCTTTTCCTTGAACATATTTCACTTCAAAATCGTATTCACACAAGAACTCCATCCACCATCTCTGTCTAGCATTCAAGTTAGGTTGTGTAAAAATGTATTGTAGACTACGGTGATCAATGTGAAGTTTGAAACGGTGACCCAATAAGAAATGCCTCCATCAAACTAATGCATGCACAACTGTAGTAAGTTTTAAATCATGAGTGGGATAGTTTAATTTGTGATCATTGAGTTTGTGAGACTCATAAGAAATCACACACCCATCTTGCATCAAAACTACTCCCAAACCCTCTAAGGATGCATCTATGCAAACTACAAAATCCTTAGTAGGATCAGGAACAATCAATATAAGTGCATTAGTCAACTTCTCTTTAAGTGTCTAAAAAGCCAGCTGACACTGCTCTGTCCAAACAAACTTCTTCCCTTTTCTCTGAAGAGAAGTAATAGGATGACCAATTCTAGAAAATCCCTAAACATTGAACCATCTATAGTAACCAGCTAGACCCATAAAACTATGAACTTCACCTACATTAGTAGGCACGGGCCAATCAATAATAGCTTGAATCTTTGAAGGATCCACAACAATACCTTTTCCAAAAATCATGTGTCCAAGGTATTTCACCTCAGTTTGAAAGAAGTCACACTTCTTCAGGTTCACATACAATTGATTTTCCCTTAAACATTGCAATACCTGTCTCAAGTGCTCTTCATGTTCCTTCATGTTTCTCGAATAGATCAGAATATCATCGAGAAATACAAGGACAAAGCAATCAAGGTATGTACGAAAAACACCATTCATTAAACTCATAAATACTAATGGTGCATTCGTTAACCCAAACGGTACTACTGTGAATTCGTAGTGCCCATAATGAGTTCAGAATGCAGTTTTATGAATGTCTACTTCTGCAATTCACAATTGATGGTAACCAGATTTCAAATCAATTTTAGAGAACACATTAGCTCCCTGATCTGATAAAAAAGATCATCAATTCTAGGCAAAGGATAATGATTCTTAATAGTAACCTTGTTCAATTGACGATAGTCAATGCACAGTCTAAGTGACCCATCCTTCTTCTTTACGAAGATGATAGGTGCTCCCCAAGGAGAAACACTAGGATGAATAAAACCCTTTTCTAATAATTCCTCTAACTGGATATGAAGTTCCTCTAACTCCTGAGTCGTCATTCTATATGGAGCTCTAGATATAGGTTCTGCTCCTGGAACTAGGTCAACTCTAAAATCAATATCCCTCTTCGATGGCATTCCAGGTATATCATCAGGAAACACGTCAGCGAATTCCCTAAGAATAGGATGATCATCAAGAGATATCTCTCGACTCTCACCTTCTTCCAAATCAGTAACTGTTGTTGCAAACAGTTTACAACCCTGACAAAGACATCTCTTTACGTGCATAGCAGATATCATCCGCAAAGAGATAGGTTTTTGTATACCTATGATTTCCACTTTCGCACCTAAATCATTATTGCAACTAACTGTCTTAAGTCGACAGTCAATCACAGCATGATGAGATGCTAACCAATCCATACCTAAAACTATGTCATACGATCCTAAAGGTGTAACATGTAGATCCACTAAAGTAGTTAACATACCAATTTTAAATTCACAATTATGTACTAAGTTCTCTACCGCTACTTTCACCCCAGAGGCGAATTCTACCTACCACTTACTGCCTTGCTTTACCGCCACAAGACCACATCGCTCAACGATGGTAGGTGAAATAAAGGAGTCGGTAGCTCCGGAATCAAAAAGAATGGAAACACTAACACCATGTAACTTACCTGAAGTCTCGACCACTATGTTATGGTGATCGGCTTGGCAGTCATTAACCACAACATAAATTGTATGTGATCATCTTGCATCACCCACTATAGGCTTTGAAACTGTAGGTCGAGGCCCAAAACCTGAAGAACATCTCATCGGACACTGGCTAGCAATGTGTCCCTACTGACCAGATGAGTAACAACTAGTGCCTCTACCGAATCCTCTGCCACCCAAAGGTGCATTGGATTGCTGGAAACTACCTCTACTGATAGTAGACTGCATACTCTGAGTAGGCTAATCCTATCTATTGCGCTTGTTGTGCCACCAGTTGCGATTCTTTCCTGACTGCAGGCTATTACCTTGCTGTGGTTGTGGATTATTATTCTTTTGAGGTGTACATTGTTGTTGTTGCTGCTGCCCACCCTTAGAGGGTGTCTGTTGGTTCCTAGAGGAACCCCCTGTCTACACCTGTCCACCCCATGGACTAAAACCTGCTACAGGAGCACTGCCTATTTGTACTCTTGTGTGACCACCTAACGCCATAACAAGATTCTCTTCCACTATACGAGCCTGCTCCACAACAACTTCCATAGTCTTTGGCTCAAAGACTCTGACTCTACCACTAATGCGGGCATTTAAGCCCCTGATGAAGTGTTGAACCAACATAGACTCATCATCACCAACACCTGCATACTGCTTGATTTCATAAAATCTACATTCATATTGCTCAACAGATAGAGCCAACTGACGTAAATCATGAAACTCATCAATTTGTTGTTGCCTCCAGTTTTCTGATAGGAATCGTGCTCTAAACCTCTCCAGGAACATCTCCCAAGACACTGACTCAATCTCTAAGTGGAGCTTCTACTACTCCAAGCACCACCAAGTAGAGGCAAATCCTCTCAGATGCATGATAGCGCATCTCGCTTAGGTATTGCTATCATATGGGTGCATAGTGAAACATCTACCCAAGTCCAATAGCTAGGTCTCTGCCTCTAAACCACCTCCTATACCATCAAAAGTAGGAGGGCGTGCCCTCAACAAATCCCACATGTGTCCTGCAATAATAGCATCCTGATGCACTGTATCATCTACTCTCCTTGGAGATCTATCACGCTCTCTAACTACCTCCTGATCAACTTCCTGTCTAGGTCCAAGTCGAGCTAGGACCTCCTCTAATAAAGGACATAACTGTGATCCCTCTACTCCTGACTATTTTGGTATCTGTCCCTCATTCCTTTGATCCAACTGCTCTGCCTGATCACTCTGATGAGGGCTCAGAGGGGGAGTAACCTGAGGGATTGGCCCTCAGCCTCCACCTCGACCTCTACCACAACCTCTACCATGTCGCCTAGGCATGATCCTACACATAAACAATAACGAGTCTCAGATACTATTCAACCAAGGCTAATAGATAACAATACTATGTACTAGGTCAACCTAATGGGCTCGCGATTACCCAGAGTGTCTAGTGTTAGAACTTTGGCTCAGATACCAATCTGTAATGCCCCATCTTCTAACCTAAGGAATGTTGCATTGTCTACGAAAGTGTAATAATTTTTTTTTTAAAAGTATTAATATTAACTTAATTAGTTGCATACATTCTCTAAGTTACACGACATCACACTACTTGAGAATCCTATAGACGACTTTAGTATTTAGCATTGCATGAATATAGTTAACATAAACTTAAAAGTAAACATTGCATAACATTTGAATTTCTATCATGATAGTATAAAGTACAAATAAGATTCTTACATTGCATTTAAAATGACATTACAATACTCATTCTTCAGATGAGGTAGATCAAATAATAGTTTACAATTACATATTACAAATGTTCACCTCATAACAATTGAGGGATGTTACAAATACAAGATTTCCAATGATACAATAAAGAATGTACATATATATCCAAATACGAGCTCTCCATCCATGAAGCTCTCATTGCCATGATCATAAACTGGGGACCCAACGAAATAAGGTGCACATTCCACCCAACCATGTGGTACCCGTAGGTCCACCCCCTGTGCTAGGAGATAGTAATAAGGTTCCCTAGACATAATCTACTAACCCTAGACACAAGTACACAATTAACTGATGGTTACATTGCTTCCAGATTCAGGATAATCAAACATACTAAGTTCACAAGGTAAACTGTTATATTAGGTGGAGTGTCATCACAATGTTGCAAAGGTTACCCTGGTGTTTCTTCCTAAGTTCCGGCCCCCAACTTGGCTTACCCTGGTAACCTCTTACGAAATCCGGCCCCACATGCAAACTATTGCAGAATCGAATATCTTTTAAAGTAACAAGATATTGATTTTCCATTCCAGACCTTCTCAACTTAATCTCAAAACTGATCTAGCTCTTGAGTCTATAAGCGAGGCATATAGCTAACTAATGTTTTGTTTTAGTTTCCACTGACTTACTAACTCTTTGTAAGTTACCCTGGCACCACTTTGTGTGCCGGACCTCACACAGAGCCACTCCCCTAAAGATAACATAAGGAATCTAAGTTCCCCAACTAAGGTAAACAAGGTGCACAAGAATCAACATATAATACCAAACAACACACAACGGTCATTAAATCTTTGTTCACAAATCCAAGTGTCAAAACACCATACTATAACATGTGCAGTACCCTAGTCAACTCAAGGATTGTATTTCAACAATAACAACACCCTTACTATACAAACTAATCTGGAAGACTTGTTCATCTAAAACATTCCCAATTTTCCCAATAAAAGAAACACAATTTAAAGCAAATCGAAACACTGGGAATCTACATTAGGATTTACTAAATTCAGTCAAACAATAATTTGAAGTATGAAATAATTCAACTAAAATATAATTAATCTTCCATTTGACATAAAAATCAAAACTATAATGTTCAAATAATAACTTAGAAATTACTAATTTTCTCTACAAATAATTTTATTTAATTTCGAAACAATTCTATTCATTCTATTCTTCTATTGAAAAATTATACATTTAAAAAGTATTTATATACAATTTCCAACAAAAAATTATATCAAATAAAAAGTTTTACAAAATATATATATATATATAATTAATTAAAAATCCGTATAAAATAATATAATCTTCAAATTACACAAATTCCAATCAAATTAGAAATTTATGAATTAATTTCATATGGCAATTTAGGGTTTCGCTAGCTGTTTACACAGCCCCTGCCCTACCGCGGCGTCACAGCCACGGCGGCTATGGGTGGAGCTGCCTTTGCAGCCCTCCCCACAGGGCTCGACCATGGGGGGCTGAGCCGAGCGCTGCCCGTGAGGGCGGCGCTGGGCTCGGCCCTCACTGTTGTCCCCGTACGAGGTCGGTCGTGGGTAGCCCCACCCAATACTGCAGCTCTCAATAAAATTTTATATTATGGATTTTCTAAAGATACAAATTTCATACAAATAAAATGACGATGATTTTTAATTCCAGGGTAAAAGCACAAAGCTGTGTCACACTTTATAAAGGAAACAACCAACGCTGATCCAATTTTTAAACATGAATCACTAAAAAGTGGAATATATGTTTTGAATTTTGAAATGATGTAAACTAGTAAAATATGTATTTTTTAGTATATTTTATGTTTTTTTTTTTAAATATTAAAATTATTTTAAACTAGTTTTTAATAAATTAAAACTATAATTTACTTGCTGATAAAATGCTGAAAAATGAAGTTGCATGGGACGTCAAACTTTTTATAGTAAATTTTTTTTTTCTTTCAAATTTTTTGTGTGTATTTATAACTTGAAATTTTTGTGCATGGATATATTTTTTTCCAATTTTGATAAATATATATTGTTAAATAAATACTAAAATGTACGTGAATAAAAAAACAACTGTTTTCATCGGACGTCAACTTTCATATTAAATATTTATCTAAAATGGAAAAAAAATTATACCATCTTAAAATAGATTCTTTTATCTAGTGCATCATATTTTTTTCAAATTTTTTTAATAAGTTTTAGTATTTTTCCTTGGCATAGTAATCAACCTCATATTTTGTGCTGAAATCCTACTTTTAGTAAAAATAAAATATAAAATATAAAAAATAATTAAACTACTAAAATAAATATATTTTTGAAAACTACACTTATGGATCTACAAAAGGGTATTTTTATATTTTTTTTAAAATGTTGTTTACATTAGCAAGAGTTATTGAAACTTCAAGTTTTTTAAATAATTTAATTTTTTTGGTAAATTGGACTCAAAGTGATGCTCCATACATTTTTAGCCAACAATTTTAGTTGAAAAAGTTGTGGAAGCATATAACTTAGCTAGAATGAATCTTACTAGATTATATGTTTGACCAAAATTGATTTTTAGTTAGAAATACTTAAATTCAGTTGTGCTGATAAGTTGGCTAAAAGTGTGACACAACTTTGTGCTTTTAGCCTCCATTTATTTTAAAATAAATTCCCCAAATCCGCCTGTACGGTGATTTCTCAATATTCTTACAAAGAATATAAGATTTTCAAAATATAATTTATATATGAAAGTATATATATGTATAAAATATATATATACAAATTCAACAGGGTTTTCTTATGGGGAAAATTGAGAAATTTCAACAGAGATTTATATTGGAATAGATTTTCAACAAGGTTTCAATGGGAGGTTGAAGGATTTAACAGTACGCACAAAAAATTTCCCCAACAAGAGGTTTCAGTTTCATTTCCCAAATAAATGATTTCCCTTCACAAATTTTTTACTCAAACTGTTTCCTACAGGAAGCTTTTAACAAAGAAATAACAAATTTTCTACATACTAATTGCCGAGAAGACCAGAGATTAAATCACAAACAATTTCTTCAATAGGCACAATTTTAAAACAATTTTAACAAAACTTCTCGATACTAATTCTTATTTACAAACAAACTTTTCAAAAGGATTAATTTAAATAATTAACTAGTAAAAAACCTATTTCTTGTAGCTTGAAAATTGTCTGTTGAAAAGAACCTCTGTTGCCTGTTGCATGCAATCCTCCAAAGCTTCTCCAGAAAACCCAAATCTAGAAGGATGCTAATACCAACCCAAAGAGATCTTCCAGAAATATACAATAAATCCCAATGCAAAATTCACAAATATACTCAAATCAATATAAATTTTTAGCAGAACACTATTCTTTCATTTCCCGTGAAGAAGTCATCTTCTATTTTTCCCAATTCCAGATAACATCCGAGAAAATCCTCAACAAGAAGTAATTAATTCCACTACCACACATGTCGAGAAGAAAATATCTTCTAACCACCCCCCGGATAAATATTTTCTTTCTTATCAAAAAAATTCATGCATTTTAATGAATTTAAAATTTTCAAATTTCAAAATACAAATTTCTTTTTTTCCTCATTTAATTTATTTATCTAACAATGAAAATACCATTACCCACATAACAATTAATTTTAAATTTAAATCTATTCACACAAATAAAGCAATTTTAATTCAATTAATTTATTTATTTAATTAAATGAATTTAATCTCAATGATTAAATTACTTAACCAAACAAACTAATTAATTAATTAAATAAAATATAAAACTTATTTTTAACATTTAAAATTAATTTAAATAAACAGTCAATTAAATAATAACAAACTATCATTAAATTGACAAAATTTTCCTTTCAAAACAATTAATCCAATCAAGCATAAACAAGACCACCAAAGACTCCAAAAAAAACTGACAATGTACTGTGACTGGGGTTAAGACTAGACTAGGATAAACCATGTTACTACCTCTCAATCAACATTTTCATTGAGTCTTGACACGCTCAGACCTGAGTAACCAGGTGGAGTCAGTGTCATGTACCTGCAATCCTACAACCAAACAAATAATATACATACATACATATAATCCATTGCACAAACACACCGTGTGGAGAAAATCACAGAAATCACAGGGCACTCGCAAGCGAGTGATGCAACTCCGTTCTCCACACCAATACAAGTCACATCAAACTGACAAATTAAATAACAGTTAATCTACCATAAACATATATATAGCAATAACATCTGAAAGAAACATCTACACTAATACAAAGCATGTCAGAAATTAATTATCACCATAAAATGTATCATCATATCACAAAACGAATCCACTGTCGCTCGAAGGTCAGCGATCAAAATATCCAAAACAAAGTACCAAAGTCTATCATATGTGAAAGCATGCTAACAGAAAACATAAGCATAAATGGAGGGGTACTACAATATAAATTTTACAATCTTCACATAATTTGCAGAGTATAGTAGTGGCAAAAATCAAGATGAATTTGAAGTCAAAGAATGATATTACAGATTACCTAAAGAAATATTATATAAAGATACTCAAATTGACAAAATAGACAAGGTTTCCATACCTATCATTCTTCAGCTTACAGATTAAACATAGCTACTAAGACTGACTAACTTACAGATCTATAAAACGTTCAAAAGCATAACAAGAAGTAACGTTCTTGCCTTACTATCTTTTGGGTTTTCAGGAGAATCATAACAGATACAAAATATTACCTAATATCTATGGTTTCAACAATTACTGTGGCTCAAAAGCTAGAATTACAAAACTACAATTTCTAATTTCTAATTTCTTGAAGAATCTTTTCTAAGATTTTTTTTATCTTTATTTTGCTCGTTTTTATTTAAATTTGTAATCTTGTTGTAATTATTTCTTTGTTGCATGTGCAGGTATAACGAAGTCAAAATTTTCCTTTAACAAGAAATGTCATTATCTAACGGATAACTTTCAAGCTATCATTTCAGAAAATGCAGATAAACATATTGCAAAACAAGAATGGAACCTATTTTAAAGACTTGAAAGCTGAGCTGAAAATGAAATCTAAAGCTTATGTCAATCCTGCTTTAAACACTGGAAATTTGATGATGAGATCCAAACTAAACCAGCCCAATAATACGTTTTACAATCAAAACTGAGATGCAAGCTTTTCCAGAACAACTGTCGTGCAAAATTTTTCCTAAAAGCTACTGCCGTGAAAATTCTTCCAAAACATTATCGTGCAAGAAATTGCAACCCCTCAAAGCTTATTAATGCAATTAATTACCTCAAGTTACAACTTAACTGATTGTAATTTTGCATTCCTAAAATTGATCATGTAGTTATAATCATTAAATATCTAAGATATTATCCCATAACTCATGTTTTCAGATATTTTAACTTATTGAACATAAACTCTTTTAAATTGTTAGCTTTTCACAAAAATTGCATAATTAATTCAACAATTACATTTAAATAATTACCTTTTTCAAAATTAACATTCATTTTTAAATAAATACTTGTTTAATTTATTTTAATAAATCAAACCTTACTCATAAACATTTAATCAAATATTTAAACAAATAAGCCATTTAACTAAATTAAACAATAATTAATTTTCAAATAAAATAACAAAAACAAAAACAACATGACAAGATCAAATGACAACCGACAACGGGCGACAAATGGATACTCATTCAATGAAGAATGATGGCTAAACGAGGACTTGACACTATCTATAAATCAACATAATTTCATTGGATTAGGTTACGCTCAAACCCAACAAGCAAGTGGAGCCGATACCTGATACCTGTATTTGCATAAAACATCACTTGTTACACATTTTATCATATATCAAAAAACACACCGAGAAGAAGAATTGCAACGTAACAAAGTACTCACAAGTGAGTAGTGCTACAATGTCTTCTTCACTAGGACTGACAAGCATCATCATATCATAAACATCAATCACATCATGATAGCCACATTTAAACTCAAAAACAACATAACATAAAACACACACGTCAATCATAATGTCTTCATACAAACTTAACCAGATAATCTCGATATTCAATGAATCATCCATAGAGTTTAACAACTAACATAACATCAATGTCATAATTAGAAGCAATACAATATAGTATCCAAAATAGCTAAACAACTAGCAAACTGATACACATAGTAGCTCAACTGGAGGGGTAATACAATTTTAATTTGTGAATTCAATTAGTTTTCAATTTTCAGCATCATACATATGGTGAACCTGACGTGAACGTAGGCCTAATGGTTCTCTTGTTGTAGATTTAAATAATTTATGGGCTCTTAATTTAAATTGGAGAATATTCAGAGCATTGAGAAATTTGGTTTTCTTGAACTGCAGATTTAAATAATGTATGGGCTTTTAATTTAAATTGGAGAATATTTAGAGCATTGAGAATTTTGGTTTTCTTATTGTAGATATAAATAATTTATGGGCTCTTAATTTAAATTGGTCGTTGGTTTTGAAGATAATAAGAATGAGTATATTGAAGGAGTAACTAACAATTTCAACAAATGTGTTTTGCCCATTCTTGCAATTTTTTTTGTAAACAATTCAAATGTCGATCTTTGTCACATGCATTAGCTTTGTTCTCTGCATTGGTCGAGCACATGCAACCTAAACATATCTTAATATTCTTCATGCTTTATTAGATGACATGCGCACTCTTTGAATTTCATGAAACGTGTTTCCTTTTTGCCTGTGCGTGTGAGTACAGTTGTATGTGGGAGACATTTTTTGCTGCATCGTATATGGAGTGTGATGGTGCTGTGAAAAGCTAGCCATATAATTTGTTTTTACTCATATTATGTTTACAATGTCAGAATTTATGAAAGTGTGTCAATTTCAGCATGATCTATAGACCTGAATATCATTCATTTTATTTTTAACACCTCCACTATAGTCACGTCATTCCATTTCTAAATTTATTTTGCAAACATGCCTTATAATCAAGCCAGCTCTGCAATCACAGTCATTCCATTTTTAAATTTGGGAGTGCATTCATTCTAATTTTATTTTAATTTATATTCACTTTACTTTTAAATTTAATTTAGATTTTAGATTTTTTTAGATTTTCTTTAGATTTTAATTTTAGTTTTAGATTTTAATTTTAGTTTTAGATTTTAATTTTAGTTTTAGTTTTAATTTAGTTTAGATTTAGTTTTTAATTTAGAATTTAGATCTAAATTTTAATGTAGATTTTAACTTTTAGTTTAATTTTTAACTTTTAATTTTAATTTAGCTTTTAGCTTTTAGTTTAGATCTAATTTCTAATTTAAAGATTTATCTTTTTAATTTAGATTTGATTTCTAATTTAGACTTAATTTAGAATGTAGATTTAATTTAATTTTTAATTTAGATTTAGTTTTAATTTTTAATTCAAATTTAGTTTTTAATTTAGATTTAATTTAGAAGGTAGATTTAATTTATTTTTTTAAATAAAGGTGGCAGAGCCACAAAAAGATTTTATTAATAAAAAGAGAGGCGACAATACAAAGCTAAGAGAGTTGTAGAAGCACCAGAGGTTTGCATAGGAAGGCAGAAACCTCAAATACAAAAAATCCCTCAAGAAAGAAAGAGAGAGATTACAGACATATGATGTAGCTACATAGGGAGCCAAAAATCAACATTCAAAAGGCTCGTGCATGAAACAAGAAGGGTAGAAGATCTAGCGATAAACAAGAGGAAGACCCCAGTGATGGACGAACTAGGAGCATGCAGGAAACTAGGATCCACAAAATGGCCAACTTGAAAACAACCAAGGGGAGGTAGAAAACTGTCAACAAAGCCATTAAAACCTATTGTCAGATGAGGAAGGAAAAACCTGTGCCTGAAAGCTTGAACAATGAAACCAAGGGTACTGCGAAAAACCCCAAAATTTGATTAATGAATTAGACCACATAATATCAAAATCATGATGCGAAGTATCAAAATAAGAGGTGAGAGAATATTTAAGAAGAACTTTCCTCTGAAGAAGCAAGATCTATAGGCTGCGGGAAGAATGGCTTGACATGAGGCTCAATAATAGCATGGCGGATGAGAAAATTAACAAATTTAAAGAGTTCATAAATAAGATCACTAAATTCCTCATGTGGGGTTTGAGGTCAAGAAGGCGAAGCTTAAATTCCTATGAGCAATAATTTACCAAACCATGTGCCATGGCACAAAGGATTTTTGAGTGTTCTTTACAAAGGACACTACCAACAAAATTTGTTCCCTAAAATATATCATAGCTCTCGGGAGCCAGTTGCAAAGTGGAGAGCAGACATACATGTGGAAGCAAGTAAGTACCCACTAAAAACATCACCATATCAACATTCCACAAGATGACCATAAGGTTTGAAACAAATTTGGATGCTAGCTCATATGGAAGTAAATAAACATTTAGTTCTATCTAGTCATAACCCAGAACGATCTCCACAACATCTAGCACTTGCTTGCACTCAAGTGCAAAGGTTCTTCTCAACTTTTCTTCAAAGAGAGGAGAGTTGTCACGAATTTATGGAGTCCTTGAAGGCACTAGCACACGAAAGAGACTATCCATTCTTGATCAGAAGGAAAGCCAGCCAAAACAAAGAGTATGAGAGAAGAAACCAAAATAGCCAAATTAATAAGAGGAGATTAGCCGTCATTAAATCTTAAGGGAAATCTCACTCATGTGTGAGCAATACACATACTGAATGTTGATTGTACTCTTCAGAGGTAAAGGACATAGATATTAAATGACAAAATGAGGTGTGAGCCTTGATCTGCTGACAAATTTTCATATGGTGAAAGATGAAATACCTTGGGAATGTTGCCTATCATAAGGCAAGCTTACCTTTCCAAAGATAGAAATTCGCTTAAATTGGTCTCACCAATAGTAGTAGGAATACCAATTAGCCATAAAAATGGGGAAAGAATGATGCCCAAAGTGTAATTCACATGCCAAAATTAGCAAGGAGCAAATAGCCGCCGCTAAAAAGATAATTAAATAATGTGAAGCAATTACTAGCGCCATGATTCCCTCACAAATGTCTAACGCTATAAGATATACCTGTTGGTGTGGAAAATTGTGAGGAAAAAATGTCATCCAACAGTACCAATTAATGTGAAAGCCAGGGAATGTAGAATGTATTGTACAAGGGTGGCCAAAAGTTTCCAACTGAATGAGCATGAAGACATGATTTTGAAGTACTGAAAATCCCCAAAACAATTCACCAAATGTACCTGTTTTGATTTGCTGATAGAGAGAATCCATCCAAAGTATGACATTAACACAAGAGGGTAAAAGTTCAAAGCTGTGTCACACTTTTATAAAGGAAATGGCCAACACTGATATGAATTTTAAACTTGAATCACTAGAAAGTGGCATATATGTTTTGAATTTTGAAATGATGTAAACTAATAAAATGTGTATTTTTTGGTATATTTTATGTTTGTAATTTTTTTGAAAAAATTTAAAAATTATTTGAACATAGTTTTTTATAAATTAACACTATAATTTAGTTGCTAATAAAATGTTCAAAATGGAGGTTACATGAGACGTCAAGCTTTATATAGTAAATTTTCTTTTTTTTTCCTTCAATTTTTTTGAGTATATTTATTATTGAAAACTTTAGGGCATGGATTTTTTTTGCAATTTTAATAAATACATATTTTTAAATAAATATTTTAATGTGTGTGCATTAAAAAAAAATTGTTTCCACTTGATGTCAACTTTTATATTGAATATTTATCTAAAATAGAAAACAAATTGTACTCTCTTAATCTAGACTCTTTTACCTAGGGCATCATATTTAAAAAAAAATTAATAAGTTTTAGTATTTTTCTTTACATGTGGTAATCAACCTAATATTTTTGTGTTGATAACCTACTTTTAGTAAAAACAAAAACAAAATATAAATAATATTGAACTATTAAAATAAATATATATTTGTAAACTACACTTATGGATCTACAAAAGAGTATTTTTACTTCTTTTTTTTTTTATACGAGTAGGAGTTGTTGAAACATCCTTTTTTTCAAATAATTTCATTTTTTAGTAAATTGGCCTCAAAGTGGTTCTACATATGCATTTAGCCAACAATTTTAGTTGAAAAAGTTGTGGACATATTTAACTTGTCTAGAATGAATCTTACTAGATCATATATTTGACCAAAATTCATTTTTAGTTATAAATACTAAAATTCATTTGTGTTGATAAGTTGGCTGAAAGTGTCACACAACTTTGTACTTTTACCCAGGAGACTTGAAATAATCTTATAAATCAATTAGGTACTCCTCATAAATCCCTCGCTAATGTCCAATCAAAATGAAACAAGTTCATATTTGTGGACACCTATGAAGGAGGAGGTGGCCACCTGTCAAGTCATTGGAATTTGAAATTTTGCATGTAATTGAAAATCTTGATTCATGTGATCCCCTTTTTGTTGATATATATGGCTAAGCGAAGAACTGCCCACATGCCATGATAATTAATGCCAAGATATTCAAATGGATAAGAAATAATGGATACAATTTCATGTAGAGAATTGGAAGTCAAATCGACTATCAAAAATTTAAAGTAATGTTAGCAAATAAAGTAGAGCACCCCAGGATTATTGGACTAAAATCATGAATTTGAAAATAGACGAGCACAATCCTATTTAGAAAATTCTCTATAATCAATTGAATAATCAATTGCCTTATTAGCTAGAAAATTTGCATGAGTATTTATTTCTCTGTAGCAGTGGGATATTTGGAAAGATTATTTTTTTTAAGTTGTTTCAGAATGTTAGACAAGATGTAATCTAGATGCCAGGATTTTGAGCCCCTTTTCTTAAGAGCCGAGATTGTTATCATTGAATCTCCTTCTATAACAATTTGTGAAATAGAGAGTTTGCTGGCAAGTTTCAAGCCTAGGTTCAAAGCTTTTAGTTCAACCACATTATTCATTTTTTTGGGATTGTACCACAAGTAACACTAATGAATTCACCTTTCCAATCCCTTACTATAGCTGATATGCTTGATTTCCTAGGTTCCCTCTTGAGGCTCCATCAAATTTTAATTTGACAAAATTTCTTGGCAGAGGTGACCATCTCAATTTGTCTTTGTTGGCTTTTTGTATCTTTTGAAAAGCAAATCCAACTCTTGGAAGCTTAATAAGCTGCCAATTCTTCTGAATTAATGCATCCCAAGAAGAAAAACAATTAACTTGATGCACCTTTTTGAAGAGGGAAGTTGATACCACTTCGGAGATTGAAATTTCAATCTTCTATAATACTTGAAGAAGTGTGGAGGTTTTTTTCTTGAAAATTTTATTATTTCTCTCGAGCCATTTATTCCAAATTATTATAGAGGGGAAAATCTCCCATAAGCATGAAAAAGTAGATGAATTGGAAGAGAGAGGCCATGAAGAAAAAATTTGGAGGATAGAGTTTTGTAGGGGACTTGACCACCCCAATTTATTCATTACCCAAGTCCAACAATGGTGGGAAAACTCACAACCTACAAGAAAGTGATATTTTGTTTCAAATTCTTTATCACACATGATGTAAGAGAACAGAGTGATTCCCAATCTATCCAACCTTAGCCCTGTTAAGATTCTATCTTTGATTTCCAACCAAGCAAAGGCACCAGCTTTTGTAAGAACATTTGGGCCCCAACAAAGTCTGCTAGGCCATTTTCTCTCAAGATTGCTCACCACTAGAGAGTTGTAACCCTCTTTGACACTATATTGACCCAACTTAGATTTTGTCTAGATGATTTCATCTTATTTATTGGATAGAAAAATGTATCTTTTGCAAGTTTAGCTTCAAGAAAGGCCTTAAGATTAGAAGGTTCCTACATAAAATCAAAATCCTTCCATTTAACTACATTAGGGTCCGAAGGATCGGCTTCAAAGTAATCATGAACCTTGATTCCCCATTTATCTTTGAGTGGAAGTTCTATTAGTTTCCAATCACCAAGTGACCGAAGGGGTTTGTGGCCATTCCAGGCATCATCCCAGAAGAGATATTTTTCCCCATTATTTATTACCCAAGAGAGATGGGGAAGAATGATTGATCTACAGGAAGAAATTAAATTCCATATTTTTGATCCCTTAGGTAGATCCTTTTGAGTAAATATCCTTTCTCTTTCTTGGGAGTCTAAATATTTTTTATTTCATTATTTGACACCATCTTGCATCAGGTTTATTGTAAATTTTCCATACCAGTTTTGCACCAAGAGATTTATTTTGAAGAGAAATGTCTCTTATTCCTGCTCCACCCTCAAATTTGGGGTCACAAATAGACTTCCAAGCAATTAGAGGAATTCTCTTTTTTGAGGAAATGTTTTATGTCCAAAGAAAATCTTTGAAGACATTTTGGATGCTCTTTCTCTTTCCCTTCAGGAGATTTAATACTAACAAAAGATAAATCGGAAGGGAACAAAGAACATATTTAAGCATTACCAATTTTCCTGCAAATGAAAGCCACTTTGATTTCCAAAGTGAGGTCTTGTTAGATATAGAGGAAATTAAGTTGTCCTATAAAGTGTGTCTCTCTTTTCCTAAAAAGAAAGGTAAACCCAAATATTTGTAGGGAAGTAACCTACATTGAAAACCCCATAATTTTGTTAATTGGGTTTTAACAATAGGATTGACATTCAAAAAGAATATTTTGGATTTTTCTAAATTACTGATTTGACCCGAGTGTGAACAGTAATATGAGATTACTCTTTTGATAACCTTAGCCAATTCTATTGTGGCTTTTCCCATTAGGAGTGTTTCATCAACAAAGATGGAGTGAGATATAGGATTAGGGAACAGGTGAACTTTTAATCCTTTCCATGCTGTCTAGATTCCTGAGCAGAAATTATAGATTTGCTCAATGCTTCAGCCATTAAAATGAAAAGAGAGGGAGAAATCTCAAACCTTGGGATGGAGCGAAGAAACCATAAGGTGTTCCATTAATGACTACTAAGAATCTAGCACTAGAAATATAGGAGAGAATCCACTTACACCAACTATTGTTGAACTCAAAGGGTGATCCCACAATACAGGTTTACAATTTTTGGTCAAACTGGACACTGAACTAATTTTTTTAAACCAAATCTTCACTTTCGAGGACCTATAGCAACTAAACCGTGAGGAATTTGAAGATGATGCAAACTAGTGATTTGTGACATTTTTTATATAGATTCTAAATATATTTAAATTTTAAAAATTTTGGAATCAAATTGCACTTCTTTTTCCATCTCCTTCAAAAACTAGTTTTTTTTCAGTAAACGCCATTTTTAACGAGTGACGCTTACCATATAACACAACTTTTTTTCCATGAAGTATAAAATTCTTTTTTTTTAATTTAGATTTGTAACTATGATATCTAGTGCTTCCAATTGGTTTCATATTGTTTTATTGAATATTTTTTCCTTAATCAAGTTTCGAAGTCAAACCAATTACAATTTAGACATAGTCAGACTATATAACACAACATTTTTTGTATGTATCGAAATTCAATTTTGTTTTTTTTTTTGGATCAAGGACTTCAATATCCTGGTGCACTCATTTTTCAAAAAAAATTATAATATTCTATTTTTCCACATGTGCAGAACAAAGAGCTTGATTTTTGGTGAAAAACCTACATTCACAAGAAATACAAAATAAATATAATAATAAAATTAAATTTATTTAAAATTATAATTTTTGGGAAGCTTATAATAAGTACTACATACTTACAAAAAATAAATTTTAAATGAATTCATTTGATCCCCAAAAGGTAAATCAAAAGTGGTTTTCTATCAACATTTTGATAGGTGTAAAGGAGACTTTGTTATAGGTATGGTTTAAAACTAGCAGGATTCTATCCAAGGGGGTTTGATATAAGGTAGTTTCATCAAACCCTCTTCAATTGGAATGCTTTAAATGGAACTTTGAAAGAATAAAGTTGTGAAACCATCTGGACCTGGGGATTTTTCCACATCCATTGAAAAACCACAGACTCACTCTATCATATGCTTTTAACATGTCAAGTTTAAGAACCATTGTTGGGGATTTTTCACACATTGTTGAATGGAGAGCTTCATGAGCCAAAATTTCCCCTTTAGGAGTGTCCTTCCCTGGGAAAAAACCCCCTTGTTCATCTGAAATGATGAGGGAAAGCAGTTTTGCAAGTTTGGAAGAGATAGCCTTAGTGAAAATCTTGTAAATGGAATTACAGAGTGTGATTGGTCTAAACTCATTGAAGGAAATCGGATCTAATTTATTTGGAATTACAGAAATGAAGGTAGAATTCAGCTCCTTTAATACATTTTTGTACCTTATTGATTCCTCTAGGGATAAAAAAATATCCTTCCCAACATAGTTGTGAAACCATATGGACCTGGGGCTTTTTCCTTATCCATTGAAAAAATCATAGACTTAATTTCTTCTAGGTAGATTTAACTTTTAGTTTAAATTTAATTTAGATTTAATTTACTTTAGGATTAATTTAATTTAGAATTAATTATAATCTAGATTTAATTTAGATTAACCTTAATTTATATTTTAGATTAAATGTTAATTTTTTTTCTTTTAGTTTAATTTTAGTTTTGTGGTTAATTTTGCTAATTGGGCTTTTGTGTAGGTTCGCTTGTTAGAGACTCGAAAGGTATAAACATAAACACACATTTCTCGAAGATTAGAAATCAGAACAAGTGCTACTAATGACATTTGGTGCAGGACATTTTTGGAAGACTTAATTTTTTTCAAACTGATTGTCTTTTAGTATAGAAAACATTTCAATTGGTGCTTGAAAAAAGAATAGATGTCTTCTTTCACGTAGATTTAACTAAGGGGTTAACAAACTTTTTGTTTTCATGCTTGTAAGATGGTAGGTATTATGCTCTCACCTTGTGCAAACTCGGTGATTTACCTCTTAGAGGGCTTGCCTTGGTGGGAAAAATTACTCACCCCAAGGGAACAACCCAAGCGGTAACGAGCTAAATCCAAGTCCTTCTGAACCACTATATAAATTTGTGATTGCAAGGAAAGTTTGTAATCAATGGGAAGTGGTACATGGTAGCTCTACCCCAATACCTTTATGATGTGAAAAGCCCTTTTTCTAAGGGTTGGGAGACCTCTTGAGGAATTTTATCACAATACCCCCTAAACCAGATGCCCTTACTAGAAAATTTTGTGTAGAAAGCCAAAATCCCTCTATTTGCTAGCGCAAGAGGTCATACCTCTGAAGTCGTCCCAAACTTTCACAGTTCAAAGTAGAGATAGAAAATTCCTCTTTGGGGAATTTAGAGTTTGGTGTACCTAAGAAGTGAGTGTCATGGAGGGGATCTATCCACTCTGAATAGGCGCGGTTGGAGAAATCCAAGTAGGAACCCAACGAATATTATCTTTGCTAGCCTAGGATTTGTGCTTGTATTATAACAATCAAACAAAATTCACAACCAAAAAGAAACTCAAAAACATTATGTCTATTGTGTCTAGTGTGTGTGTTCAAAAAAAATCTCAAACAAACACCACACCTTAAACTTACAAAATTAAAATCTTGACACAAACTAGGCCAACACATCCAAAACAAGCTTGATATTTAAATCTATTTGGACCAAGGACTTGCTCATTCATTCATCCATCACCTCATATTTTTGCATTAGACTTTCCCCATAGATTAAACTTTAGGTCATCCTTTTATATTGCATAAACCTCTTGATTAGGAAATGTATCAAACTCAGATTAGACAATAGCTTCAATCTATATTCTCTTGACCTTATCTTTCAGAAAACTTTCATCCTAATCCTTGTCATTTAGGTTGGTTCCTCAGCTCATTAGTCCAGTTTGAGATCACTTTGTCAACATATCCTATCAGTCTTTAATATACCCAAGGTCATTGACAATCATATTAGTTGTTATACCTATCTTAGTTTGACTAGCAACCATATCTTAGGTTTTACCCTTCATACTAGGTCATACTATTCCATCTCTTCATTCCACACTTTTCATAACTTAGTTATAGACTATCATCACCTTGAATCTTAATCTAGGCATCGTTATTAGGCATCCCTATGTATTCAAAAATCCAAAAAAATAGTCATATTATATTTAGGCATACCTTATTCCAAAAAAATCCAAAAACATAGCATAGGTCTATACCTTCTATTGCATTGGCATCTCTTAGGCTTCATACCATCCACCACTATGTCTTCCCTTCACCTTGATATGGTTTCTAGTCAAATTGAATACCAATTAATCTACAATGGTCAATCCCAACAAGCCATAGACTTCAAAAGACAATTCATCAAATCCAAATACCAATCAACCTCAACCCATAGTCAACCACTCATCTATCCCTCTTACCAACCATTCATAAGATCTAGTCCTCCATCCATCTATGCTTACTATCAAGAGTCCCTTAGCACAATCCATTCCATTAATCCACAACAAAAATTTATTAATCACCCTTATCCTAACCTTGACAAGGGAAACCAACCTTCCGCTAGTCCATTCCAAGCCTCCACATCCTCTTTCATTCCTTCATCCACTAATCCATTCCTATTCACTCCATCCCAAGCTACATTTAGTCATGAAAATATATTTAGTCATGAAAATCATATCCTTGTCCAAAGTCACATTCCATTTCCTAAACTTGAGGATACATGTCAAGAGGAAAACCCAAGGCATGACATCATAACTTCACCTTCATGTCAAGATCAAAGTAGTCCATCCCATGACCCCATCCTTAAATCCATCCAAGAAGTCCTTCTAGATAATCATGGCATCCAAAATACACCTATCCTTGATCAAGATCCCATTCCCAACCATGTCACCCAAGACAAACCTATCTTTGATCACAACACTACTATTGATCAAGAAATCCAAAATGATCCACTCATTGACCTTTATGCCATTCATGATCAAACATTAGAAGTTGATCCTATCCAAGTACCAATCACATCCATTTCCCAAAATGAGACACTTTCCACCATGGGACACATAGATGATCTTCCTCTAGAACAAGAGTCTCCTACTCTATACATATTTGCAAATGATTGAGCTATAGCTGAATTCATAGGACTCTATGACAATGACCATGAAGATAGTTTCAACATCGACTTGGAAGCACTAGTAGAATCATCTGAATTTGATATGTCACAAAATTAGACCAAATATTTCAATAAAAAATATATCCAACATGTCAATGAAGCTATGACATTTTATCAACTAGGATCATCTATATTTTTTAGAGTAGGATTTCTTGTTGATGAGAAAATATTGAGTAATAGTTTCCACATACACAATGATAGGTTAGCATCTTGTTTTCAAAACAAAAAATACCCCATCGTAAACAAAATTTGTCAGAGTATGCAATATCAAGGAAAAGGACTAAGCCTACATGAGCAAGGAATTATAGAACCAATACAGTTTTAGGAAAATTCTAGACATCAGGGTCTTTGATATTTTTCAATTAGAAAATCAAATGATGTTAGTGATACCTCCTCGATATTGGGGGAAACTTTATCTAATACAAACATCAAAATGGGGGCCATGAGTAGTCCTTGTCTTAAGGTTGTTTCCAACATTCCTTCCATCCACACCATAAACCGTCATTCTAACATGAATAAACCTTCCATTTGGAACCAACAAAAACAAAAGTCTTACAAATTTAAAGTTCAAAATCAAATTCCAAAAGCCATTGAATCAAATAAAAATCCAAGTGGAAAAATGAAGTTAAAATGGATCCTAAAGAAAAATGGATCAAGCAAAGAAAATACTCCAAATTCAAAAGTCAATCAAAATGTGGAGCCACAAGAAATGAGGACTCCCACGTATAATAAATTTCCACCTCCTTCAAAATGGTCATCAAGCAAGGCATATAAAAGTATTGGTTCCAAACACTATCCCAATCAAAATTCCAAACTCTGCAATCCAACATCCCAAGTTTGGAAAATAAAATTTGATTCATCCAAATGTCTAAGCAATCCTCCCACATCTACCATCATCCATCATTCCAAAAATCATACCTCACGAATATGTCACATATTGGAAACAAATATTTATTGTAAGAATTCCCATGGAACCCTATTGCAATGTGTGTATTCTGATAAGGCCAACTCTAGTATCAACAAGGATCACAATAACATCAATCAGTTGTATGCAAGCACTATGATCTTAACAAATCAACTACTCCATCAAGGTCATTATTGGCATATCATGGACCCTATTTCTACATCAACACCATCAATGGATTCAGAACATTCAATGATCAACTAAAATAGAAAGGCCATCCATAAATATCAAAAATACCAAAAAATTTGAAAAATCAAAAAAATTGTCACCTTGATGAAAACCTAGCAAACAAGCATCTTGGTGACAAAAAAAAAAGTAAAAAGAAATTTTTTGTCCAATAGTGAAAACCATTTTTATGGCACTTTGGATAAGTACCATGATGACCTAGCAAACAAGCGTCATGTGTAAAATCAATTATCTATGTGGACTAGTACACTTGGGGGTAAGTTTTCTCATCTCCCATACCCTTCTCATGACATTTCTTATGACACTCCCATTTATCCATCTAAGCTCTATCATTCCCATTCATTTTCCTACCTACTTTGGTCTTGATATGGATTGGGGTACAAACATAAATCATGCTTTGGGAAAAATCTTGGCATGTTTATCCTTTGGTCATACACTATCCATGAAATATCATGTCATTTCCTTCATAGCATTATCCAAGTCCATACCTCAGAGAAAAAAAATTATCCTTATACAACATAGTACTTGGAGACCATACAATAATTCTTCTAGCCAATAATCCTCATGTCTCCTATCTTTTACCAAAACCACCCATCTTCCTTTCATACCTATTGCATGTCTGGGTTTCCCCTTTTCAACAGTCTAAGGATCCTCCATCATCACATCTAGTCCTAAAGAAGATTCCAAATGCAATAATCCTAATCCATACAATCTTGTTATGCAACCTCGTACATCATCAAAACCATTCCTTGGCTTTGTTCCTAGCCTTACTGCAGACCTTGACCCTTTTGGCACTTATCATCATCCTCACGTTGTTTCAATATGTGTCCTCATGTCAAACAATGTCATCATCATCATCATCATCATCATCACTTGTCAATTGGTATTTAGCTTGACTAGGGGCAAGATCATATTTTTCCTTGGATTCTTGTGCATGCTTGCTCGCTTGCTTGTAGGCATCATTCACATGCATTTCTCATGATCCTCATAAAACATCAAAACATTTCAAAAGACAAAAAAATCAAAACATTTGAAAAAGACAAAAAAATCAAAACATTTGAAAAAGACAAAAAAATCAAAACATTTCAAAAAAGACAAAAAAATCAAAACATTTTGAAAAGAAAAAAAATCAAAACATTTCAAAAAGACAAAAAATAAAAATATTCCCAAAATCCAAAAATCATAAAATGACAAAACTCCAAAAACATCATAAAAATTCAAAATCCAAAAAACATCATAAAACTTCAAAATCCAAAAAAAAGTTATAAAACATCAAAATCCAAAAAAATCCATAAAACTTCAAAATTCACAAAAATCAAAACATGTCAAAACCCAAAAACATTCAGATAACTTCCAAAAATCCCAAAAAATAGTGTCAAACTCAGTCATGTCCATCTTTGTCATTGTGGAACTACATTGCCTATGTGACTGGATGTAGGCAAGGTCATCTGTCAATGTGCCCCTGAGGCATTAGTTTAGACCTTTAGGTGTTGGTCAAATAAATAAAATAATGATTTGGTCATTTGTCATTAAAACAAAGTCAAGGGTCATGTCGAACTACGAGGTCTCTGTGCATTGCTACGTAGGCAAGGCCATCTATTGATGAGCCCTTGAGGCCCCCTAGGTCAGTCTTTTAGGGTTTGTCAGGTCAGTCAAAATAAATCAAACACTGTCAAATCAAACACGACATCATCATCTGAACTTCAAACACAAATCCTGAATCAATAAGACAAGTAAGCCAACAAGTCTCCAAATCAAATCAATCATTTGTCAAATCAATCAAACTAGTCAAATCGATCAAAACCAATGGTCTTATATAGGATGTGTCCTTCCTAAAACTAGACCTTTTCACTAGCACACTTTGTCATTTGCCTTATACAAGTAGTTGTATGATTGAAACTAGACTTGACGTCTTATACAACATGTTTCTTCTCCTGAAACCAGGCCTTGTCAAAACAATCAACCCATCACTCACTTCATAACTTAACACACCAGTGGCAAACGCTTATTGGAAAATAATCTAAATGGATGTTGACCTTGTTGGTCTATTTTGTCTTATCTTTTGGTTTTTCTTTGGTCATGTTACTAGCAAACTCGAGGATGTCCCACGAAGGATTTAGAGGAGCGACAATGTCTCATGACTCATCTTTTATTTGATTTTTGTCTACGGTTTGTCATGACAAAAAGACAAGCAACTTTTCCGTAAATATGAGTTAGGACATTCCTTGTCTGTGACTGTCTGTTTTATAGATGGATGACCTTGCACACCTTGGTCTATGTCATACCATGGTTTTTGTTTTCCATTTGTCATAGTTTACCACTATATGATGATAAAGCACTATGACATGCACAAGACGCTTCATCACCTTCATTTTCATTCATATCTCCTTTTCATCTATCATTTCTTCCACCATCCATTTCTTTAATCATTCCATTTTTCCTTCATCATCCTTATCTACTTTCCTCTATCATCTTTCAGTCCTCTCATCCATGTTGAGACCACACTCCTGTTCTTTGAACTCACATGTCCTCTCTAGGGGGCATACCACTACCTCCTCCTCGTCCTTCCTCATTCTTCCTTTCACTAGGGCATATATTTTTTGTTGAAACAATTCGACAAGCTACATTGTCTCAAAGAGGGGAAAAATGTAGATGCATAAAAATGTCCTCATAATCATTTTTATTCATTGCATATTTCATATAGTCATCTATACAAATCATTTAACCATTTGCACATTCATTAACTCCTCCATTTCATTGATCATTAATCCATAATCATTTAAATACATCCATTACACATTTTATACATAATCATTATATTCATATATTTCCATATTAATAAATCCATTATCCAATTCATTTCATATTCATATTTCATGCATAACCATTTTATAAGTATTTATCTCTCTCATTAAATCATTTATAAATCTATATTCATTACAGTATTATTTATCCATTAATCATTAAAGTATTATATTATTTATCTATAATCGTTTGTTCATTGCATAAATCATTAATCCATTTCATTTTAACCATTTGCATAATCATACATTAATCTATTTGCATATCCCATCTATCCAATTCATTAAACCATTAAAATATTGCACATATTCATTAATTTATCCATTTCATTTATTTACTATTTGCATGCATTTCTCCATCTCACTTTTTTCATCCCACATCTCAACATAACTTGGATTCACCCCATGAATTCATCTATAAAAGCCCCTTCTTCTCACCAAAAATCATACACATTTTGATTGTGAAACTCCAATTTCATAATTCTCAAATTTGTTCTACATAGCCTCTTGCGCATTTGCCGTAAAAATCTAAAGAGAAAAGACAAGACTTTGTAGATAGGAAAACAATCGAGTTATCTTTCCTTTTGAATGCATTTGCTTTGATTTCTTAGAATTAGAATTTCATTTTTGCTTTTTTTTTCATTTTGGAAAAGTTCTATTGATACGATGTTGAATACAGGTTGATTTTCATTTTTGAATTCAATTAGTTTATGGTTTTTAGCATCATAGAAATACAACTTCAAAACAAACACAAAAACACACTTAACACTTGAAATACTTCGCATATACTTACAAACAACCCTCACATCAACCCATTTCCAAGAAAAAACACAAAGCTCAAATCTATCACATTAGTATTCCCAAGGGAAAACCACTTAGGGGGAGGAAAGGCTCAACCAGACATGGGGAATATATCTCTCTATATATAAAAACATCAAAATCACATCTCCACAATAGTACTCCACATAATCTCCATACCAACACCACCTCAACTCCACACCAATGCCACAAAAACCACAACTAATCAACACCTTTATTCCTCCCAATAACATAAATTGTAAATATATAAAGGGATACTCATATATCATAGATGCAAGGGTACTCATACCCCAATAATGGCCATTACCCATAAGGGATACTCTTATCCCAAGAATGTAATCCCTTGTGTGTGGGATATATGCCCAATCAGAACCCCTGCACATGGAGGACCAAGGGATCCTCTTTACAAGAGGGGGTCAAATCCACTAAGAAAGAAAACACAAGAACACAACACACATGTATAACAAAATACATCACATAAAACCCTCAATCAAAACACTCAAATCAAAATCACCATTAAGAAACCACAAATATTACTACAACATATTAAAGAAGAAGAATACCTCAAAATTCTATAATCCCAAAAATGGTAGAATCTCTTGGATGGATGGCCTCCTCCTCTTCCAACAATCTCTTCCTATTCATCTTGCCAAGAACTCCCAAAACAAACATCTCAAAAATGAAAAGAAAAAATAAGCAAGGTAACCCTCTCCCGATGCAGGGGCATCATTTTGATTTAAACATATACTTATTATTTTTATATTTTTATTTCCTTAATTAGTGCCATGTGAAGGAGCTACAAGGATTTTAAAATTTTAAAACTGATTTTTGTCTTATTTGAGGGTAGCAATACCTACTCGTATGCCCATTTAATGAGCAGCTATAATGTAGAATGAAAAAGGGAAAACTAGGCGGGAGTTTTTGAATTCAAATGAGGTAGTTGAAGGCATTTATGAAATATTTTGAATGTTGCAATAGATTTAAGCAGGATTTTGGAGATATTTCAAAGAGAAGCATATAGATTTTGGACAGCTGGGAAAAGAAGAAAAAAACAGAAGAAAGAAGAACATAATGAAGGAAAGAAGGGAAGAATAGCAAAAACAAAGGAGGATAGAAGAGGACAACAGAGAATATCAGAGATCAACAAAAGGAAATTTTTATCAGTAGCCATAGAGGATCGTATCCAGCAGCAAGAGGACAAAGAGGAGTGATAGAGGTAATTCTATTCTGCAAATACTTATGTAAATGTATATGTAAAAGTGTTTAAAATAATATCTTTGAAATTAATATAATCTTTTCCTCTTTGTTTCTATTTCATCTATGTGTTTGTTCATGAGTATCCTTGTTAGATGTTGTTGTTTTGAAAGTATAGTTGGTTTTGTGCAAGTTTAAAGTTTTTTACATTGCTAAAATTCAAAACAGTCACCTACAGCCATTGCTACGAGTACTCGCAAAAATAGTCTATTTTTTTCATAGCAAGCTAGTTTGTGCCTCTATAGTTATTTTTATGCTTCCAAAATTAATTGTTTGTCTTGAATCATGTGTCTAAACCTCTGTAGAGGTTGTGTGAGTTTCTTACAACAACACAACCTCTCCTTTTCTGCATGCTTGCTCAATTTAAGGTGAGTTTTTTAAGCACCTACAAGGAGGTGGGTTCCATCAGCATGGCATCAGAGCAAAACTATAGCTCTAGGAAGAAGGATAGTGGCTTGAGATTGGGGTTAGAGTAATTCCTTTTGAGTGATAATTGTGGGTGTGTCCCTATAGCAAATGATATTGGAGCAAGGAAGACTACAGTAAGAAGGAAAAGCAAAGAAGGTGAGTTAGAGCAATAGGATGCCACCAACGAGAAGGATGGTAGAGATTGGAGTTGTAGAAGCATCAGGAAGAATAAATGAGGTGTTAGAAACTTTGAGAGGAATATAGGAAAGAATGAATGCATTAGAAGGTGGAATGAGAAGAGGTAGAGCACATGAAGAAAGTGACAGTGAAGATGATGAAGGAGGAGCAAAGATGGTTGAACAAGATGGTGACAATGCAGATGGAGATATGGATGTGGGTGAAAGAAGACTTATAAGAGCTATTTCCAATATTTGGAAAGGAACAAGGGTAGGGTTACCAAGCTTCTTAGGAATTTTAGAACTAGATGAACTAATTGACTGGATAACAAAAATGGAGGAATATTTTGAGCATGATGAAGTAGAGGACCCAAAAAGAGTTAAGATTTCTCAAACAAGGTTGAAAGGTCATGCAACACTCTGGTGGAAAGAGGTGCAAGATGAGAGAAGAAGAAATGGTAGAGATAAGATCACAAGATGGGATCAAATGGTAAGAAAGATGAAGATTAAATTTCTTCTTGGTGATTATCAACTTGAGCTTCTCAAGAAATTGCAGAATTTAAGACAAAGAGAGCTGAGTGTGGCCTATACAAAGGAGTTTTATAAATTTTCAATCAGATATGGCCATAATGAATTAGAGCATGAGAAGGTGGCTAGATATCTTAATGGATTTAGGTTGAACATTCAAGATGAACTAAGCATGATTGTGAAATGTGGAAGAAGCATATCAATATGCTCTAAAGGTTGAAGAGAAATTGGCAAGGAAGCAAGAAACAAACAAAGACAAAGGTGGATTTAATAAAGGGGAAGTGTAGCAATAGAAAAATTACAGCCATGGTAAGGAAACCAACCCATCAAAAATTCAAAAAAGAGAACGATAAAACAAGATAAAGACCATACCCTATGAGAGGGAGAGGTGGATATGGAAGAGGCCAAGGTAGAGGTTTCAAAGGGACATGTTTTAACTATGCAGAGTCAGGCCATAGATTTTATGAATACCCACAACACAGACTAGAAGGATCAAAGAGAATAGGGGCAGCAAGTGCTCATGTAGCAAAGGGGGATAATGAATCTATAGGGTCTGCTAGTGAACCAGATGAACCTGAAAGAGGAGAAGCACTTATGATGAAGAGGAAATTATTGAATCCAACCAAGAAAGAAGATCAACCTGTCTAAAGGAAAAAAAAATTTAGAGCGATATGTACAAATCAAGTGGAAAATGTTGCAAAGTCATAATAGATAGTGGCAACACTAATAAATTAGTTTCAGTTGAAATGGTGGACAATTTGGGGTTAAAAAGGATAGCTCACCCAACCCCTTACAAGGTTTCATGGTTGCAAAAAGGGCACCAAGTCTTGGTTGATCAACAATGCCTTGTGAATTTTTGAATAGGCACATATGAAGAGGTTTGGTGTGATATCATTCCCATGGATGTATGTCACTTACTCTTAGGGAGGCTATGGCATTTTGATAGAAAGGAAATCCAAAATGTAAGAGCAAACACTTATACACTGGAGAAAAATGGTAGAAAAAAACACTCTTACGCCATTGGAAACCAAGGAAGAAGAGGTGGAAAGTGGTCCAAGAATGTTGTTGGTAGCAGGGAAACAATTCTTGAAGGATATTAAAGGGGAAAACTTGTGTTTTGTAGTAGTTCCCAAGGAGCTACAAGTAGATGCAACAAAGGATAGTGGTGACATGCCTTTAGAAGTAAAGGAGTTGCTTGAAGAGTTTGATGAAATTGTGTCCAAGGATTTACCGGAAGGACTACCACCTATGAGGAGCATTAGCCATCACATTGATTTGATTCTAGGGGAAAGTTTACCCAACAAGGCATCCTATAGGTTGACACCTGTAGAAAATGAAGAAGTGAACAAACAAGTGCAACAATTATTGGAAAGAAGACTGATTAGAGATATCCTTAGCCCATGTGCGATACCATTTGTGTTAGCACCAAGGAAGAATGGAGAATGGAGAATGTGCACGGACTCAAGAGCCATCAACAAAATAACAATAAGGTATCATTTTCCTTTACCAAGAATGGATGATACCATGGATTGTTTGGGAAAGGCTAGATATTTTACAAAGAATGATTTAAAAAGTGGATATCATCAAATTAGGATGAGAGAGGATGCATTAAGTAGGAGCGTTGCATTGTTGACTGTAATGGGAATTGAATTAGTTGGGTTTGATGCCATTAAAGAGTTACATAAAGATGATTTGGATTTTAAGGATGCATGGACAACATGGATGGAGCCTACTAATGTTGATAGGACACCTTGGATGGATTATTTTATACAAGTTGGATTGTTGCTCAAAGGACAACAAATTTGCATACCTTAAGGATTAATGAGGCATAATTTTATAAGAGGAAAACATTTTGGTGGTTTAGCTAGAAATTTTGGAGCTGATAAGACAATGGAACAGCTAAGTGAAAGATATTTTTGGCCAATGATGAGGGCAAGAAACAAAAAATTTGTGCAAGGATGTCAAGTTTGTCAATATGCCAAAGGAGGGAGTCAAAATATAGGCCTATATCAGCCATTGCCCAGACTAGAGAAACCATGGGAAGATCTCAACATGGATTTTGTGCTTGGACTGCCAAAAACACAATGAGGTAGGATTCTATTTCAGATTATTTATAGGCATATTCCTAAAGGTACTTTAGAACTAAGGGATCTTGCAAATACTGAGTGATATAAAGGAAGTTGTAAAGGAGAAGATTTTTCCAAACATATGTGATAAAAATCAGAGTGGAAAAAAACTCACTTCCATAATACAAAAGGATTCCAACCTCCTTCCTTCCCTCAAAACTCAATCTTGGCTTATTTTCAACTTTTCACCTAGTCACTCTTGTAGGTCTGCAGACCTAATTTTCCCACCTTAACTCTCAGAATTCCTTAACAACCCCTGCAAAAAACTACCATTTTAGGCACCCATTTAAGCCTTCTTCAACATACATCAAACCCTCATAAGAATCTTTTGGATCAACTTTCACAAAACAAACAACTATGCTGTCCACAAGGCCAATTAGGCCAAATTAACAAAGAAACCCTTATTTATTCTTCATTCCACATGCAAAAAAATATTGGGCAGAATTAACCAGTCTTCTAGAGCACAAAATCCACCACTTTTAGGTCCTGATAAGCCATCTAACATCACAAACCCCAAAACCCTCTATTTTCACAAGTTAGGCAAGGGTTTATTGAAAACCCATTCTCCAAACCTTCCCACATCCAACCAAAGCCTGAATCACCTTTAAAAAAGTTTGAACAAGATTAAAAGTTCAAGAAATATTGCTTCCCCCAAATATTTATTCAAACCCTGGCACTAAACCATCATTTTCCACTAAAAAATGCACCATTTGACCTCTAGGGCATCACCTAAACACCTTCTAGTCACCTCCTTTTCCAATAAAACCATGCACACATGTTTTCTAACCATAACTAAGCCTTTCCACCAAGTTACATAAGCATACAGTGGGTGGAAGGCTTAAAATGACATTTTGATGCACTCAAAACCCTTAAAATAGAGTATACAAACCAGCCCTCAGTAATTGGCTTCTAAAATGCACAAAATCACTTGAAATCCAACCAAACCAAAACCTAAATGGAGTTAATTATTTTTCCTACCAAATTCCACCGAAAAGAGAGAAAAATTACTCTGTACAAAACCATATAGTTCAAAAGAACATCAAAATTTCTAGAAAAATACAGAAAATTGTAAGCAAACAATGAATTTTATTGATCTTCTTCTAAGTACAGCATCTCCAACCCCAACCTCAAACCATTGTGAGGTATTTTTAAACACAAAATACACCAACTAACATTCCCCAACCAACTTCAACCACCATCTTTCAAAAACTAACTATTATCATTCAAATTTGTTGCAATTTTGTAACTTACAAATTTGACAACTTCTCCATTTTAACACTTCATTGCACTAAAAACTCTGTAATCGCCTAAATGACACAAAATGACCCCTAAAACACTAAAATTTCCTTGACATGGCCTTATCACATTGAAATGACCCAATTTCACCAAACTCAAACTATGGACCTTCTAACTCCTTTGTCATGAACTTGGTGCACATGCACCATACAACCCCCCTAAAAGAAAGCCGCATGTCCCATGAAGACCAAACTGACTCAAAGCTAGCTCTTTCATACCATGACTTTTCCTTAAAAATGCTCCTTGATTTGGAATTCTCCTCTATGGGACCAAATACCCAGTTCCTGCTTCATATCTTGCATTGTTGAACTTGTGTCCACCTTGCCATTGCCTCATCCCTACAAAATAACCTGCCTCATGCCTTCCACCATTACTCCCAACTGAAATTGATTTCATACCTGCAAACAAACATTTACCTCTTGGTTCTTGAACTATGTCCCTCATCATCCTTGCATACTTGAATTCATTCAAATGCTTTAGACAAGTACCTCTTTTCACTTCACTCTTTGTCTTTGCATCTCTTCTCAGGCTCTCAGACTCAAATGCTTATGTTTTCTCAAAGTTTCTAACCACTGTACTGATGGAATACACCTTCCCATCAACCTTTCTTCCAACAAGTGGACAAAGCATTGTCCCAACCATTATATTATCACACTTCTCCAAACTATTTGGAGTCTTTACAAGCAAACCATTTGTGGCCTTCTTTAAGTCAGTCTCTAATATGTTCTTCTCATCATTTCTCCTTTCTAACTATGCACCAACCTGCAATACCTTTGTCCTAATTTCTACAACCTTTTTCATGGCTTCCAACTGATCATTCTTGACTTCCCCCATCTTCACATACTCTTTATTACCCATCATGATTACCTTTGCTTCCTTTTTCTGCTCATTGACTTCCTCTTGCAATGGAAGCAAAGTAAATGAGTTCCCATCATGTTCAATTTGATATGTATTGGCCCTTCCATCATACATAGCATGTTTGTCAAATTTCCATGTCCTTCCAAGCAAAAAATGGCAACATTGCATTGGTAGAACATCACAAAGTACCCTATCCTTGTACCCTCCAATATGAAATTCAACTAAAGCCTGCTCATTAACTAGAAGTGACTGATCATCATTTAACCATGACACCTTATAGGGTGTTTCATGAGGAACTTTCACCAAATTAATCTTATCTACCATTTCTCTTGACACTATATATTATCAGTGGAACCTAAATCTATTACTACCTTGCATACTTTACCTTTACTCTTGCATGTGGTCTTGAATATATTTCTCCTTTGCCTTGGTTCCTTTTCCTTGGAGGCCTTCAAGAGTTGTCTTCGTGGCATCAAAGCTTCACCAACTTCAGGAGCACAATTATTAGAGTTTGAACTTTCACTTTCATCTTCTTGGACAATTTGTGCTCTTCTTTCACCTTCCCTTTCTCCTCCACTTGATGTAGCACCAAATTTCTCAAGGAATTTGTAGGATGGATAGCCAAACTCACCATAGTTGTAACACCTTCCTGAAAACACATTAGAAATTATTCCTTGATCTGCATACCTGCCCCTAAAACTTTTTCTTCCACCTCTCCATCCACCTCTAGATTCAACCACTTTTTCTTTACCTTTATCATCATCTTCTTGTTCTTGATTGGACTATTTTGGTGAAGAAAAGGTTCCTCTCCCTCTAGAAGTACTACCTCTTCCTCTTGTTGTCTTCTCTTGTCTCCTCTTCACTTTCTCTTCCACCCTTATAACCATTTGAAAACATTCTTCTACTATTTTTAGTGTCATCAACCTGATTTCATCGTGAATGTTATACCTCAAGTCATTAAGATATCTTTCTACTCTTTCTTCCTCATCTTCCTCATGCTTTTTCCTTATACTTAACTTATAGAACTCCTCGGTTTATGCTTGCACATCTAGATCCTTTTTCCTAATATTTTGAAGTTTTTTAAGCAATTGAATATTGTAATCACTAGGAAGGAACTTACCTTAAGTTTTGTCAACATTCTCTCCCAAGAAGTGATCTTGATCTTCCCCTTTCTCTGTATTTCCTCTTGCACAAAGTTCCACCACAACAAAGCATGTCCTTTTAACTTGGTCTTAGCCTTCTTCACCTTGTGTTCATCATCTACTTCTTCACTTTCAAACTAATTATCCATGGCTCCTATCCAATCCAAGAGCTCTTCACCATCTAGTTTACCCCCATACATAGGAAAATACATTTTTCCATGTCCGTCACCTTTCCCAGCCTTCAAAATCTTTAGCATCCTCACATCCTCTGGATCCAACTCTTCCTCTTCATTAGAAGTTTCTTCCTCTTCAGAATCACTTTCATCCATGTCAACCCCAACTTTAGACTTCAATACAACCATCTCCTTTTTCAAGTCTTCTAACTCTCTATCCTACTGATCAATCTTCCTAACAATAGTGCTTCCCTTAGGAGGCATCTTTACTCCTCCAATTACACCTTTTTCCTTGAACACAAACTTTCAACCTTCTTCTTTGCAAACTTCAACCTATCACCTTCAAAGATCTACTAACTATGCTCTGATACCATTTAATAGCAATTAGAGTGGCAAACAACTCACTTCCACAATACAAAAGGATTCCAACCTCCTTCCTTCCCTCAAAACTCAATCTTGTCTTATTTTCAACTTTTCACCTATTCACTCTTATAGGTCTACAAACCTAATTTTTCCACCTTAACTCTTAGAATTCCTTAAAAACCTCTATAGAAAAGCACCATTTTAGGAACCCATTTAATCCTCCTTCAACATACATCAAACCCTCATAATACTCTTTTGGATCAACTTTCATAAAACAAGCAAACTACGCTATCCACAAGGCCAATTAGGCCAAATTAACAAAGCAACCCTCCTTTATTCTTCCTTCCACATACAAAAGAATATTAGGAAGCATTAACCAGTCTTCCAAAGCACAAAATCCACCACTTTTAGGGCATGACAAGCCATCTAACATCACAAACCCCAAAACCTTCTCTTTTCACAAGTTAGGCAAGGGTTTATTGAAAACCCATTCTCCAAACCTTCCCATAGCCAACCAAAACCTGAATTTCCTTTAAAAAGGTATACACAAGCTTAAAAGTTCAAGAAATATTTCTTCTCCCAAATATTTCTTCAAACCCTAGCACTAAACCACCATTTTCCACTAAAAAATGCACCATTTGACCTCTAGGGCATCACCTAAAAACCTTCTAGTCACCTCCTTTGCCCATAAAACCATGCAAACATGTTTTATAACCCTAAATAAGCCTTTCCACTAAGTTACAAAATCATATAGTGGGTGGAAGGCTTAAAATGACATTTTGATGCACTCAAAACCCTTAAAACAGGGTATACAGACTGACCCTCAGTAATTGGCTTCTAAAATACACAAAATCACTTGAAATACAACAAAACAAAAACTAAATTGGAGTTAAGTCTGCTTTCCACCAAATTCCATCCAAAAGAGAGTACAATCACCCTGTACGGAACCGTATAGTTCAAAAGAACATCAAAATTTCTAGAAAAATACAAAAAATTGTAAGGAAACAATGAATTTTATTGATCTTCTAAGTACAACACCTCCAACCCTAACCTAGAACCATGTGAGGTATTTTTAAACACAAAAGAAACCAACTAACATTCCCCAACCGACTTCAACCACCATTTTTCAAAAACTAACCATTATCATTCAAATTTGTTGCAATTTTGCAACTTAACAAATTTGACAACTTCTCCATTTTAAACTTCTCCATTTTAACACTTTATTGCACTAAAAATGCCCTAATCACCTAAATGACACAAAATGACTCCTAAAACACTAAAATGGCCTTGACATGGCCTTATTACATTGAAGTGACCCAATTTCATCAAACTCAAACTATGGACCTTCTAACTCCTTTGTCATGAACTTGGTGCACTTGCACCAATATGCTAGATTTACACTAGTAGGTGAGGGAAAAAAATAGTTGGAGAAGCCAACAATATAAAGAGAAAACTGATTTTAAGAGGAGAGAAAATAATTTTGAAGTTGAAGATATTTTGGATTCAAGAGTGATTAGAAAGACAAGGGGCAAAGAATGTAGTGAGTATTTAGTGAAATGGAAGGGTAGACTGGTGGAGGAAGAAACATGGTTGAGTTTAGCAGAGCTAGAAACACTTTGGTTAGCAAAAGAGGACAAAGTTACGGACCTAGGTATGTGCAGGATCATCATAGAAAAAATAGGCCCTTAGGTGGAAAAAAATTCAAAAAAATCAGAGTTAGGAAACTTGACGTAAAAATTTGAATAAGTTATCTATATTATATCAAAAATATGTAAGAATAGAATCTATAGAAAATTGAATGTAGTTTCTAAACTACTAGGTTTTTTTTTTTTTAAATCTATTTGGTGAAAATTTGAAATTTCAATGCAAGACTACTTAAATTTCAGGGAAAACATAAGAAGTAGGTGTCTGTCTGACCATCCTAACCACAAAAAACTGATAATATTTTTTTATAAGATTTTAGATATAAGTAGAGGACTCATGTCCCGATGTGATACATATTTTTCTGTAATTTTTTTCAAAGTAAATAATTAATTATGATTTTTTTATTACAACTTTTAAAAAATATAAAAACTCGTATGTCTGACCACCTTAACTTGGTCAAAAATTCATGAAATTCAATTTTATTTTTGTAATCCTATATTATGCAAATTATATAATGTGACGCATGTTTTAGATTCAAAAAATGTGATATTGTTTGAAAGCTATAGATTTTTTCAATTAGCTTATCAATCAGGACTTTAGTCGTAATTCAAATAGAAAATGAATAATAATTATTTATTAAATTCAAAGTATTTAGCATAATTTATATTGTTGGAAAGTTGAGAATCTCCTTTAAAAACCTTTTTTGTTTCATCAATTTTGGGTAAAAAAAAGTCATCAGCCACATACCCATCATATCACCACTTTTTGGCCCATCATTATCCTGCACATACCCACCTACAACAACTAGACCTTTAACCTACAACAACATAAAACTTTACACAGTGAGCAGGGGCTCACAAATCCTTCTAGCCTAGTAGTTTGATACAGGGGCATCATTTTGATTTAAATATATACTATTATTTCCTTAATTAGTGCCACATGAAGGAGCTGCAAGAATTTTAAAATTTTAAAACTAGTTATTGTCTTATTTGAGGGCAGCAATACCTACCTGTATGCCCATTTAATGAGCAGTTGTAATGCAAAATGAAAAAGGGAAAACTAGGCAGGAGTTTTTGAACTCAAATGAGGTAGTTGAAGGTATTTATGAATGTTTTTTAATGTTGCAATAGATTTAGGCCAGATTTTGGAGATATTTTGAAGAGAAGCATCCAAATTTTGGACATCTGGGAGAAGAACAAAATAACAAAAAGAAGAACATAACAAAGGAAAGAAGGGAAAAACAACAAAAAGAAAGAAGGATAGAAGAGGACAACAAATAATATCAAAGATCAACAAAAGGAATGGTTTTTTAGTGGCCATAGAGGATTGTATCCAGCAGCAAGAGGACAAAGAGGAGTGAGAGAGGGAATTCTATTCTTCAAATACGTATGTTAATGTATATGTAAAAGTGTTTAAAACAATATCTTTGAAATTAATATAATATTTTCCTCTATATTTCTATTGCCTCCATGTGTTTGTTCATGAGTATCCTTGTTAGAGGTCATTGTTCTAAAAGTATAATCGGTTCTATGCAAGTTTAAAGTTGTTTACATTGTTGAAATTCAAAGCAATCACCTATAGCCATTTTTGCAGGTACCCACAACAACCTTTTTTTTTTTACAGCAAGCTATTTTGTGCCTCTGTAGTTATTTTTTATGCTTCCAGAATTAATTGTTTGGCTTGAATCACATGTCTAACCTTTGTAGGGGTTGTGTGAGTTGCTTACAACAACACAACCTCTCCTTTTTTGCATGCTTGCTGGATTTAAGGTGAGTTTTTAGGCACTTACAAGTAGGTGGGTTCCATCATCTCCTCTCCATAAGGAAGGAGTTTTAAAGAGGTGGGAGAAATAACTTCCTCCGATTACCAACACAACCACTTAACCAACCTCACATTTCGCCACTTTTATGAGGGGCAAAAAAGGAGGGTTAAAACATTTTTAAAAAGATCACAAATAACAAAAATAACCTTCCCACTTATATATTTAGGTCCTAGACCAACTTTTAACACATAAATCACATCCTCTAGACCTCTTAGAAACACATTTAAACTTACTTTAAAAAAAAAATTTCAAAACTTGCACAAAACATGACTCACATGACACATGACACTTGAAAATAACATAACTCAACATAATAATCAATAATTCATAGAATCCTATGCCAAGGTCCATTTCATGCAACCAACACAAAGTGGCTAAGTGATTCCCCATTAAATCCATTAGTATTTTATACAAAATAGTTATATTACAATTGCATAACATTTCAAATCAATTGATTAGCACAAAATATCATATACAATTCATCATGTCTAAAAGAATTAATCAAATAACCATATAAAAAAATATTAGATGAACACTACAAACATGACATTTTCATCAATATTATCCATGAAAATAAAGAGTGCATCATCATCATAATATGAATATCAAAATATTTCAGGTACATTGTCTAACACTAGAAAAGCAAAAATGCATAAAGTAGGGGTCTTACACATCCTCTACTCTTCCTTCCTCAATGGTGGATTTAGTGAATTTTGACCTAGAATATTTTCCTAAACCAACCTCTACTCATCAATTTGGTGATGATATTTTATCTTCCTCTTTGTAGAGTTCAAAACCTCCTCCACCATCCCCTACCATGCCTCATTGGGATCGTCAAACACTTGAGTCTGTAGGCACTCTTGTTGGGGATCCTTCAAATACTTAGAGGACTCGGTCAAAAAGTTGAGACATTCCACATTCCTACATAGCCACAACTTTAGATCCACAATCATTTTGTGAGGCATCTTGTATTGTTGAGTGGGATTCTACAATGGAGGAAGAGTACAACTCTTTAATGCAAAACAAAACATGGGATCTTATTCCACTTCCTAAGGGAAGATAATTGGTTTGGTGTAAGTGGAGATCTATCGAACCAAATTTATAGCAAATGAATCAATTGGAAAATATAAATCTCAAATTTTGGCCAAAGGTTTCTCTCAAGTATTAGGTATTGACTACACTGAGACCTTTTCCCATGTCACCAAAATGAACTCTATTTTCTTGCTACTTGCTATTTTTGCAACTCATGGTTGAGTTATACATTAGATGGATGTGAAAAGTGAATTTTTTCATAAAGATATACATGAAGAAATTTACATGTAGAAGCCAAAAGGATTCATTCATGATTATTCATTAGTTTACAAACTAAGGAAGTCTCTCTATGGCCTCAAACAAGATCCATGAGCTCAAGTGCTATGCCATAATAGGCTCCTTTATTCTCTCCATTGTGTTCTCTAGATGCCACACAGATCCGAATGTCTACATATTGCACTAAGAGGATGCTCTTCTCTTCTTAGATCTATATGTTGATGACTTGATTGTCATTGGGAGCACTTAATCTATCATTATAAATTTTAAGAGTGCTTTACATTCAATATAAATTCCATGATTGACTTGGGTCTCTTACACTACTTTCTTAAGATTGAGATCACATAGACCTCTTCTAGGATCTCTCTTGCACAACCAGAGTATGCTTTTGATCTTTTGTCACATTTGTATATGGTTGATTGTAGTCCTGCAAGTCCTGCATCACTTTCTTTTTTGTTTAGGCTTAAGCTTGAGGTGAAATATTTGACACCACTAGTTGATGTCACTTTGTATCATCAACTTGTTGGTAGCCTCATCTACTTGAATCATACTCACCCTAACATTTCTTTTGTATTTGGAATTGTTTCATGCACTTCATGACAAACCCCATGAGCTTCATTGGAAATTTGGCAAACACATCTTACACTATATCCAAGGCACCCATAGGTATAGGATTCACTATGTAGTAGGAACAATCCTAGACTTACTTGGGTACAAAAATTTTGATTGGGCCATGATCTTGATGGTGACAAGTCCACATCTAGCTATATTTTTCACTATGGTTTTAGCCCCATTTATTGGTAGAGAAAGAAGCAACATGCCATTTCTCTTTCTTCAACTGAGGTTGAGTATTGGGGTCTTTCAAATCTTCCATTGAGGCTATTTGGCTTCAAAATATGCTCACTCAACTTGGTATCACCTTTCAAAATCCATCAATAATATATTATGACAACTAGAGCACCATCCAGATCTTAAAGAACCTGATCCATTATCAACAAACCAAACACATCGAGATCCATATACATTTTCTCTGAGAGCTAATTTAGGAGTAGGTCATTAATTTGCACTATTGTTCTATAATATATCATGTTGCAAATATATTCACCAAACCCTTAACTGAGAGAAAGTATGCTCATCTTTAGTCTCTCTTGGGTGTGCAAGAAATCTCTTTGGGGGGTCATTTAGACCTTCTTCATTCAACCTCTCATAGGAGGGAGTTTTTTCCTAGTGTTTTTTATCATTGTTTTATAGTTCAAAGGTTATTATGTGTATGGGTACCTCATCAAGCCTAGTTACCAAGATCCATATTTGCATCTTTGCATTGTATACTTCTTCCTAATGTGCACTTAAGGGGGTGTTTGTGTAAAAAGTGTACTTTATCTAACTAGTTTATTTCCTAGCTATTTATCCACTTAGCTCCTCTTCAAACTATACTAAATTTACGTAGGGATAAGGTTGTTGAGATTTAATGACCTTGATTTGTCACAACTCATAGGATGGAAAAACTTTTCATAATCTTGTTACATCCTATCTCTCCACTTGGCCTATATAACCAAGGCATTTCCTTTTTAATCTCAATTCTCAAGCTCGTTATATGTTTTGCATTCTCTTGAGTAAAATACAATTTATTCTTTCTCAACTCTAATTTCTATATTTTCTTTCCTTCATTCCTTTGTATCTTGGGTAGGATATTCAGCCAAATATTACACTTTGACCAATCCATATACTATCTAGTCATCTAGATATATCTCCACAAAGTCATGAATAAAATCCTTAAAATCACTCATGATTATTCTACTAGAAACTTCTAGAGAATTTTTAAGACCAAATGGAATGAATATGTGCTTGAATGAACCCCATTCAATTGCAAAAGTGGTCTTTGGTTAATCCTCTTCATTAATTTTTACTTGATGGTATCCAAAATATCCATCTATAAATGAATATATTTCTCTACCTACTATTGATTCCGAAATTTATTTTATAAAAGGAGTAGAAAAATGGTCATGTACATACTTTTTCTACCCTTCCAAACCATTATACTTGTGTCCAAATATTCTTATAGTAAAATTACACCATTATGTTCAAGGATTATGGTGTATTCTCCTTTGCATAAATACCTAGTTATTATCAATATTTTTAATGCTAGCCATTGTAAAATGGTGCCCTTATGTGTGTGCAACCAACTCGTGGCATTACATAGTAATGTATGTTGTAAGGCTTCAAGCCTTAGGTCTTCTCTTTCAATTTTTTTCCATTTATATTAAGTAGGATTTTAGGTCACCTACCCCTAAGTACCTAGGGATTTAAATTATATGTGAGATATCATGTGATTTATTTTCTTGATGATAATATAATGTAAGGCATCCTTTTTAGTGTGTTTCTATCTAATGTGGTGGACATGGTAAGATTTCCTATGTTATCCTCACCATAAATATTTTCTCAATCCATATAATTTTTTGGGTTTTAAGTTCCAAATCTTATTGTAGCCATATGCTAAGTACCTCATCACTATCTATACTATAATTATCACTCTCAATTTTTATTTCCCCTTTCAAGTTAGGTTCATCTAAGGTTTCCATTTTATGTAGTTTAGAGATTGAATAAAGGATAATTTTGGTGTCCTCATCACATTGTTCTTTCTGATCAATTTCTTCTATATAAGCCTCATTGGTATTTCTATGTAATGGGATGTTCACTATCCTAGTGTCATCTATAAATACTATTTTTTTTACTCCCATTATGTTAACTTTGACCCTATTCCATGTTCCCATTGTTTCCATGGCTAATACATTAGTTAATATTATATTATAAGGGGTTTCTTCTAGTTGAGTTATGCACAATTATTCCCAAACCCTTTTTGGAAGCATATTGACATCTAATCCTTGGTCCAACATTACTTTAAGTATTTTATGATTGATGTGAGTTGTAATAATTAGTGGCCTAGATTTCCAAGTCTTTTTTCTCATCTTCCTTAAGTGTGCCTTTTGGTTGTAATGTTTGTTCCAATATTTACAAAATTATTTAACTTTTTCTAGTAGAATATTTTGTTGTGTGAATTGGGAAATTTTTTTAGTGCTACCTCTTCTTCTTTAGAAAATAAGTTTTCCTTTTTTCCCCTTCTTAATTACATTTATTTTTACTTTTCAAATATTTTATCATGATAGTATTTTTTTGGAAGAAGTCTTCTTCTTATTCTTCCACTTTAATCTTGTCATCGCTATTGGTATTATATCTTTTTGTAATATTAGTTCCTTTCCTAGTTACCAACACATCTTAATCTTTCTTTTTATGTTTTAGTATTTTTTCATCTAAATAGTCTTTTTCCTTGGTACTCTTGTTTTGATGTATTAGTGCTTAAATTTTCTAAGTCATATTTATCTTCTTTCTGACACCTTCTAGCTACTTGTAGTGTCTCTTTAGGTATTCTTCTCATTATCATTTATCCCTTTTGTGCATTGAACCTTATGAATTCATCAATTTTAGATTGTGATGATGCATTTATAAAATATTGTTGTGCCTTATCATAGTTGAATACATAATGTTATGTGTTACCAAAAAATCCACATTTTTTATCTGACCAACATTCATTAGCAAAGTTCCCCTACTTACCTCATTTGTAACAATGGGAATAACTTATCCTCCTTCCTCTACCATAGCTTCTTCCTCGTCCATAGCTATTATACTCACTTTTGTCGTCATTACTGTAATTGTTAACATAAGGTCCTTGATTGGGTAGTTTATTTGTAGTGTACTCATATTTCTTTGATTTCCCCAAATAAGGACATTATATCCATGATTCTATTATAGAGGTTTCCTTTCCAACCTCTTCACATGTGCCATTTTATAATATTTTTTATTATTATGGTGGTCATTACACAAAGGATCATGACCATCCTCTTGTTGTAATTTGAATAATTTCTATGGATAATCCTTTGTTTTTTATCATCCTACTGAACTTAAACTCCACAATAGACTATTTGACTCTTATTAGGTGTTTTCCTAAGGTCTACTATTAGTGTGGAAACCTTATTTTATCCTTTGATCATAGGTAACTCATTTCTAGAGTTTCCTTCCCTTGTATAATATGTGCACCATGTGTTTGGTACTTGCTTTTATGGGCTATTCTCCTTCCTTGCTAGTATTTCTTTTTTTATCTTTAATTTTACTAATTCCAATTTCAACTTTTCTTTCTCTATATTATCCTTACCTTTTTCTCCCCTTCTCCAAGTTTGACTCTCAATGTAGAAAACTAAGGTCAGCTCTTTGGAGTAGGCATGAATTTTTTTCCATCTAATGATGTTATGATCTTAGGAGTTAAACATTAAACAAATCATTCAATTTGTTGCTTCTCCATTAGAGGTTCTTCTCTTTTCCTAGAGAATTCTTCAAATGTCTTATCAAACTCTATTATGGATTCTCGTTATCTCTATACTAAGTCTCCCATATTTCTCACTCCTATTAGGATCTTCAAGGATTCAAAATTATCTATGAATTATTTCTTCACCTCATTCCATTATTTATCATGTCATGGATAGGTTTTCTGGTATGAAATCAAATCATCTCTTCAAAATTTCCCTACGAAATCTAATAATTTAGGGTATGTGCAGGATCATCATGGAAAAAACAAGCCCTTAAGTGACAAAAAATTCAAAAAAATCAAAGTTAGGCAAATTGACATAAAAATTTGAATAAGTTATCTATATTATTTCAAAAATATGTAAGAATAGAATTTTTAGAAAATTGAATGTAGTTTCTAAACTACTAGGTTTATTTATTTATTTTTAAATCTATTTGGTGAAAATTTGAAATTTCAATGTAGTAGTACTTAAATTTCAAGAAAAAAAAAGTAGGTGTCTGTCTGACCACCCTAACCACAATAAAATGATAATTTTTTTGGTAAGATTTTAGATATAAGTAGAGGACTCATGTCCCGATGTGATGCATATTTTTTTTAATTTTTTTCCAAGTAAATAATTAATTATGAATTTTTTATGACAACTTTTAAAAAATAAAAAAAAACTTTTATGTCTAACCACCTTAACTTGGTCAAAACTTCATGAAATTCATTTTTTTGTTTTAATCCTATAGTATGTGAAGCATAGAATGTGACACATGTTTCAAATTCAAAAAATGTGATACTGTTTGAAAGTTATAAAAAAAAAATTGATCAACCTATCAATCAGGACTTTAGTTGTAATTCAAATCGAAAATAAATAATAATTATTTATTAAATTCAAAGTAAAGCATAATTTATATTGGTGGGAATCTGAGAATCTCCTTTAAAAACCCTTTTCATTTCATCAATTTTGGGTAAAAAAAAAATCATCAGCCACATACCCTACAAAAACCCATCATATCGCCACTTTTTGGCCCATCATGATCCTGCACATATACCCTTTAGTTCAATCTTTGGTTATATTGTTACTTTTCCATATTAATTCTTAAATAAATATATGGTCAGATATTCAATTGTATCCTTTCCAAATACTATCAACTTAATTGGTGAGTCCATCTTTATTGTGTTTTTTTCTTTCTTGCGGTAGGTTTTGTTTGCTTTGTCTTTTGGTTTCTTAGTTGTTCTTTATTTTATGGATTTATTCTCCCTTCCCTTGTCTCTTTTCAATTGAATATGAAAATATTCTTTCCCTAATACTTTTTTTAATTCCTTACAATATTTTCTCTCTCTTTTTGTTTGTTTACTTTTTTATTTTGGTTGTTAAGGGGTTGTACTTATTCAAAGTATTATATTATTTTGGGAGATAACTTCTTGTTTGTTAGCAACATTCTATTAGTTTGTGTTGCCATTTCACAATTTCCTCCTATACTCCTTAAATTATTATTGGTAGGTATCACATGTTATTCTTCCTCCTCTATCCTTTTCACACTTATATTCACCAATTGGTCTAGGTAGTCTAAATAAAATTTCAAAGGTTGAAGATCTTCTATTGGGTTAAATATTGATTTCTACTGTTCATCAATCTTGATATGGATATTAGACCAATCAAGTTGAGTAAATGGTGTCTTAATTAGTTATGGTATTGTTGGGATTAATATATTCCTACATTCTTCTTCCCATATTTTCTTGGATTCATCATATGCACGATAATCATTCCTTCTAGATTATCTAGAATATGTGTATCATTTTCAACATGCACATTCATCTCTTGCATAGTATTGTCTATATCTAATCAATCATCAAATTGGTTTTATCCCTTGTGGCACACTCATTTTTTCTCAAACTCAAATAAATTACTAGTCTTTTGTTTGGATACACCCACAATGGCATACTAAACCCTCATTGGTGTGCTCCCTTTTTATTTATTTTTCCTTTTCTATTCTCTTGTAATATATTTCTTGACACTCAAGTTTTTTTTTTTTTTTTTTTTCAATATTCATATCCATCACTAATTGTATAATTTAACTAATTTATCTTGACTTCTTGTTATCTCCCTTTGCCATGGGTGTTTTAGATATGGTGTTTCCTTAATCTGTAAGTATCCCAAGGTTATATTACTTTGAATGGTTACATCTTTTCAAGGATATTTTCAGGCTTCCTTGTCCCTTTCCATTTGTCATCTATAGTTTCCTAGCCCCCCTCTCATAGGGGTAGGACCTAGAAGAGATTTCTACTAATTATGAAAAATTTATTTCTGATCTTTTCTTATTTCATATTTTCTTCCTTCTATTTTTATCATATGTATTCTCCATTACTCCTACTAAGGTCTCAACAACAAAAAAATGTTGACAAGGGAAATTAGAAAATATTCCAAAGATCTAAATGTAGTGTACTCTTATGTTATCTATTTATACCCTAGAAGGGATAGTAATAGAATATAAGATAAATGTCGAAAGCAATCGCATACTATAGTAAGACTTAATTCTATATAGCATATCACATACATCAGTATACATCAATATTAATTCACAATCCTTATATCTCCATGTATATTTTTATTTAGTATCTAACATAAAATTTAGGTCTAAGTCTCTACTTTATATAGTATGTGTGAACCTAAGAATTTTATCCTACTCTATCGTGCAAAATACCTTAAAAATGCAAGTGATAAAAGACTAAGGACACTTCAAGATTAGCCAAAAGAGAGATAAAATAAGAAAGAAAATGGACAAGACAAGATATAAACGATTTCACCTTCCTTGCTGTTGATGTCTCCTTGATTGGCCCTTGCTTGGGATGATTTTGTGTGCTCCTTAGATGATTTCTTGAGTGACTAAATGCAAGATTAGATGTGCAAGATGACTAAAAGAGATGGCTAGATGATGGAAAAGGATTGAAAGTGCAAATTGGCAGCATGTAGTTATCAAATGGCTAAGTGTTGAAAATGCCCTTGAGGAGGGGGTATTTATAGGAGAATTTGAATTTTCTAGAGAATTCAATGGTCAAGATTGATCCAACAAGGCCAAGATGAAGGGCTATGGTGGGTTGAGAACCCACAAGCCCTCACATCTTGACATGTGGAGGGTGAAGTGGACAAGGGGATATGAGGTGTAAGTGAGGTGTCAAGAAGGTACATGAGGTGGAGGAAGGACATGCACCTTGGGGAGTGAGGAGATTTCCTCAAAAAGGGATTCCTTGTCCCCAAGTGAAAGGGACATTTGAGGAATTTTGGAATTCCTCAAAAATCTACATGAGAAAAGGAAAGGTGATTGGGGATATAAATATTCACATTCCTAGGAGGATCTAGAGGATAAAAGGTGGGCTCCAAAAAGGTGGGACTTAGTCACATGTGGAGATTGTGACAAGTCCAAGGTTCTAGAAGCCTTGGAAGAATGGAATGTGAATTAAAAATTCACATATAAAAGAGGGGAATCTAGGAAGAATAAAAAGGAATTAAAAATTCTTTGGGGAATGATTAAGCTTAATTAATCAGTAATTAGAAGATAAATGAGGATTAGAAGCCAACTTGCAAAAGTTGGAGAATGTGACACATCCTAATCAAGCGATTAGGCATGTGCACATCCCTAATGAAGAAATTAGGAGATGGATTAGGATTAGATGAAAATGACATGTGAGGAATTAAATAAATGTAATATTTATTTAATTTATTTGATGAAAGGAGGATTAAAAGAGGGTAAGGTATTTAATTAGGATTAGATAAAAATGACATGTGAGGAATTAAATAAATGTAATATTTATTTAATTTATTTGATGAAAGGAGGATTAAAAGAGGGTAAGGTATTTAATTATTAACTAAATACCTTAGGGATTTGGCAGAATTAAAGATATTAATTAAATAATAGTAATATTACTTAATTAACTCGTATAAGAGGATGTTTAGATGAAAAGTGATAAATTTGGATAAATTAATTGTCCAAATTTGGATGTCTATATTTTTCCCCTCTTTGAGATGGTGTTACGAAGTAGCATCATTTCAAAGAATATTAAAATATAGAACCTATAAGAAGATGGTTAGATTGGAAAAGATTCCCCAGTCATCAAAGGGATGAGTAGGAAGAAAGATGATGGGGGTGAAGATGAAGAGTAGGGATTGAGGATGCCCCCTCGAGAGGACATGTGGGTTGAAGAGAACACATGTGTGCTCTTGAAATAGATGGTGTGATGCAAGGGGAGATGAGGAAGATGATGCAAGGTGATGGGTAAGAGAGTAAGTGATATGGAGATGGATGAAGCACAAATAGATTTTAAAAGGTGATGTTGCCCCAGTCAAGGTACAAGCCAAAATGGGTTGATGATGGATGGAGTGTTGTTAATGAGGGAATGAAGGATCCCAAAACAACACGAGGATAGGGAAGGATACATCCCACTGAGTGGTATTGATGAGGGAAGGATACATCCCAAAACACCACTAAAGGATAGGGAAGAATACCTCCCGATGATGATGATGAAAGTGTTGTTGATGAGGGAAGGATACATCCCAAAACAACACCAAAGGGATAGGAAAGGATACTAATGGATGATGATGATGATGGGTCAAGGCTGGTAACAAGACTGAGAACAAGACCAAGGATATGATTAGATGATTCGGGCTAAATGGAATGGATGGGGATTGGATAGAGATGTGAGATAAGGATGAAGGATGAATGGATGGGGGGATACATGCAAGACGATAGAATGGAAAATGAAATGCAATCCTAATGCAATTGCCATCTTCAGAGCACTATTTTTTGCTATAGCATAAGACACCAAGTGCCAGGGTATGTGGAACCAAGGCGAATTAGTGTCTAATGCATAAAACAAACACAGCAGACAAGAAGGCTACCCCAACACCCCAAAGTCACAAAGACCTTGGTCAGGCCAGGTATTGAGATAACCACAAGCACAAAAGGATGCCCCAGCATAACACAAGACCTCGGGGATCTTGGTGGGTACTATGTGGGACAACCAAGAAGACACAATCAAACAAAAGATCAAGATATGCCCCTATGTTGACCAATCAAAACACGCCATAATATGATGGATCATGGCGGCCTTGCCAAGCGATGATAGGGAGCTCAAATGATAAATAAAAGCCAAAAGTATCAAAAGATCACAATCAATTTCAAATGTCCTTTGCCATAGGATCAAGGGGATGGATGGGATTGATGAGGTCTGTTAGGAAGGATGCATCCTATTGAGACCGATGATGGATACTAAGCTAAAAAATTGATATGACGTAGGATATTCAAAATTGATTGGATTTATTGATACAAGTGGGTTCCATTTGTTAAGAACCAGCTGGATAAGGGCATAGCTTGACGACGCGACACGAGAGACATGACACAAGATAGGAGACTAACACATCCTAGTGACCTAGGGGCTCAGGGGCCGATCAAAGATTAGCCTTGCCTACATGGAAGTGCAGAGCCCTCGTAGTTTGATAAAAGGCGGACGACTGACCATGGATAAAAGTAGAAAGAGGATGATGAAGACTAAAGGTGGATGACAAGGACTAGAGAGACAAAAGCAAAGATTGATGATAGATGATAAAGGACTGGATGGACAGAGGAGCAGGACCAACGCTAGGAGATAGAGGAGCAAAGTGGACAATGAAGATCGAGGAGGGAACCCCGGGTGCAGATCAAGTGACCAACCTTGCCTACGTGAAAGCGCACGGGAAACGTAGTTTGACAAGAGGCTGATGATGGACCATGATGGAGACCTTGATGGATGACCAAGATAGGATGGAGAATAGGAGAAAAGTGGACAATATAGATCGATGATGGATGGAACCCCGGGGGCGGATCAAATGATCGGCCTTGCCTACGTGAAAGCGCAGGGGCAACGTAGTTCGACAAAAGGCCACATACAAGTGATGGATGAAAGATGATGAGATAACCCTAGATAAGGGGTTAAAATGATGGAACTGACACGATGGAACAAGATAGACCTGTTGGATTGGATTGGATTGGAGGATAGTGACTATATAAAGCTCAGGGATGGGATAGTTATCCAAATCATCAAAGATGAAGTGGGGGAATGACATGCCATATAGATGAATGATGAAGTGATGAACGATGAGATAGAAAAGATGTGCAAAAGAAGCAGAAGTGATGATGATAAGATAGATGACATTGGATTGCGTGGGGAAAAGTGTATAGCTAGATACCAATGACAAGGGATTATGAGATGGGATGAGGGGAGAGAATGGGGGGAGGAAAAGGATTGTTTGGGTGGATTGGATAGAGGGATAAGGATTTGGATGAGGAAAAGTTGACCAGATGGATAGATGACTGATTCTTGGAACTAGAAGGTGAAGGATGGGAACAGGTGGAAGATTACTCAGAATGAGTAAATGATTGATCAAGATTATGGAATAAGAGTTTGAAATGATAGAAGGAGGTTTGATGAATGTTTGAGATGATAGGAGGTTCGATGAAGTGTTGAGATGATAGATGAAGGTTTGAAGTAGATGAATGGTTACATGGAATGAGTGAATGGATTTATTAGAATGGATGAATAGGACAAAATTAAAGAAGATATAGGGAGGAATCTTAAGACTTTGTTTGGTATCCAAAGACATTGACTACAGATGGATGAAAGCCCAAATTAGGGGTTTGGCTAAGCTCAAATTGGGATAAGATTAAAGCTTAGATGAGGATTGGATTGAAGACTAGAATGATTGAAGGATATGATTGGATTGATTCTATGCCGAGTTCCAGGGTTTAAAGGGTGTAAAGTGTTGACAATTAGATTTTTCCTGATTTGGCAATTTTCAAAAATTGTTCAATTTTTTCGTTTTAGGAAACCTCATGGATAGACTTTTGGGAGTCCAAATTTTTTCCAAGAAATACCCAATATTGAGATAGGATGAATTGCCAACTAACATCCCAAATTCGAGATATGCATTTTGAGTTATGAGCGAAAACAATTTTTCAAAATGCTAGAAAAAAACACTAAATTAGGATTTTGAGGGTCAAGATGAAAGTTTGAGGCCCCAAAAATGGGTCAAAACGGGTTCCAACAGCTTTCAATGAAAAAAATTATAAATCCACTCATTATCTCATAACGCAACCACCCGTCAAATTTCAGCTCAAACGGACACCTGAGTCAAAAGTTATGGCCTCCGGAAGTTTCTTTGTAAAAATCAAAAATCAATTTTGAAAATTGCAAGACATGGGTTTTGTTCGTGGAGGAAAATTAGGAAATAGGTCGGAGTTGGTTTGAAAAAAAAGGTCAAACTTTAGTGGGAAATTGGGGGGAAAAAGTTGGGGCGTGGCGGTTCCGCCCCAGCAGGGGGCAAAGCCGCCCCACTGCGGCCAAGGCGGAGCCGCCCTGGCCGAGGGCAGAGCCACCCCACTACGGCCAGGGCGAGGCCGCCTCGGTAGGGGGCGGAGCCGCCCCACTGTGGCCAGGGCGGAGCCACCCCACTGCGGCCAGGGCAAAGTTGCCCGAGCAGGGGGTGGAGCCACCCCGCTGCGGCCGGGGCAGAGCCGCCCCGACGGGGGGCGGAGCCACCCCGCTACAACCGGGGCGGAGCCGCCCCAGCAGTGGGTGAAACCAACCCAACGGGGGGGCAAGAAAAGAAGAATGCAAGATGTAAGAGAAAGGATGAAGAGATAGGAAAAAAAGATGGAGGGATGGGGGGATTGGTGAAAAAGGATGAAGGGATGGATGGATAGGGAGATGAAAGGATGTTGTGATAGATGGATAGGGACAAAAGGATTGGGAGATGAAAGGGATGCTAGGATAGATGGATACGAAGATAAGGATGGGGAGATGAAAGGGATGCTAGGATAGATGATGTCTCCAAGGACTATGTCACAAAAGAAGCAGATGCCCCCACTCTAGATATGTCACATATGAGGAAGCATGAGAGATAGAAGACAAGTGGATGGGAAAATAAAGGAGATAACTAGATGAGGATAGGATGGGTGACCAAGGAATATGATAGAGCATGGATGAAGGGAATGTATACCAATAGGTGTCCAAAGCATGCATAGATAAGTGCCCCTATTTTAATCAAGATCACAAGAAGGATGGAGGGAATGGGAGATAAATGGGATATGATGGTAGGATGCGGAAGATAGGTGGGATGGGGCAGATTTATGACGAGGACAGATAACAGGAAGATGGGTGCATAGCTAGAAGCATAGCGGATGGAGGGAATGCATATCAGGAAGTTGCCCCCAAGTGCAGATGGGGATTTATGCATGACGCCTGTTTGCTAGGTTTTCATCATGGTATTTATCCAAGGTGCTTGTTTGCCAAGTTTTCACCATTGGATGGATTATTTCTCTTTACTATTTTTTTTTTTTTAACTTTTTTGAACTTTTTTGGATGTCATGCAGAAGGAGATGGGTAAGGATAAGGAAGTGGATAAGGATCAAGGTGTTATGAGCCCATGTTTGAAGTGACTGTTGGATGTTGATACAACCTTATTAGGCTAAATGGATTACGCATAAGGGTGAATTAGAGGGATTTGATGGGGTTGATACATGGGATAATGGATGGGATGTTGGAAAGGGTATGGATAGAATGATGAGGTGGATATGTGATGGGGAGATGTGTTTAGGACCAACATTGGCACATGTGGTGGTGGATGTGGAAAGATAATAGGATTAAGGGATGGAGAATATGGGGATAATGGAGGAGATGGAATGGTGAATTTCGGGACATAAGGACCCAAAACAAACGTAGGAGATGAAAGGGGTGTATGATTAGCTTTTGGATTAGCAACTTTGGATGTTCTTACAGATTTTTCATGTGATGGCATTGCATCTTTTTTCTTTGGAATCCACATGGTTTTGATCTTTGCTTTTGTGGGCCTTTGTGGCCTATGGATTTGATGTAGATTTATATTTTTCTTCTCTTCACCATTTCTTTTAGAGGGGACATGGGGAGCCGTAGATTCATGTGGATGCTTGGATTTATGCATTTTTTCTTTAACAACCAAAGTGATTTTAGTAGCAATGGGATGGGTGTGAGGAGATGGATGATGTGGAGTGATGGGGGTAGGAGTATGGGGATTATGTGTAGATGGAGGATATTTAGGTATGTGCCTTTGTCGATCCTGATTAGGATGTTTATGATGGATGAGATGGATAGGTGATGAATGGATGAAAGGATGGAAGGACGAGATGGAGGAGGTGATTTTGGGATATAGGGGCCCAAAATAGATGTAGGACCTGGAGGAAATAAGGGCATGGTAGATGGAGGATTGGAGATGGTAGATGGAGGGATGTAAGGACCCAAAATGGATGGGAGCAGATGAAGGAGGAAGATGGACAGTGGTTTTGAGACGATACGATAGAGGAGGAGGAATGGCCACATATGATCTGGTGGGGCGATGGGAAGATCCGATATTTCTTTTGGAAAAGGCTTGTTGAAGGACGTCTAGAGGTTGTACCAACATTTTTGGATTGTGAGTCGTGAGTAGTACATCCAAGACCTTGTAGATACAAATGTTCTTTAGCTTGGATGGGCTCTATAATACCTTGCTCATGAAGGCCTAAACCTTTTCCTTGATATTTCATTCTCTTGAGTATTCGATCTAGGATAGGATTTTTGTTATTCTGGAAGAATGATGCGAGTTCATTATTAGGTGGAAGAGGAGGGTTGGTGTATATGCTTTGTTTTTCTTCTATGAGGAGACCACCATGGAGGAATGTGAGAGGACCAAGGGGATATGCAAGCAGTGTGGGGATAGCATTTTTAGGCGATGATGGGGGATCATGAGAAGGAGATGATGGGATAGCAACATCAGGAGAGGGAGTAGGGGCCATGATAGGATCTGGATTTGTGGTAGTAGGCTCATGTGATGGAGATGGTGATAGAGCAGTGGAAGCTTGAATGACAAGGGGATCATGGGATGGAATGGATGGGGGACTGCAATCTTGAGGTGGACTAGATGGGATGGTAGGATCTTGATCTGGAGAAGGGGATATGCTAGCATGCTTTGGATTAGACTCTTGGCATGACTCATCGTGTGTGGGAGGCATGGTAATGGAGTCTTGTTGGGACTCTTCAAGTGGGGAAGATGGAGGGATGGAAGATTCATGAGGTTCATTGGAATGGGTTTTGGTGCTACTAGGAGTGGGAGGAGTGAATTGGATTTGGGTGGATCTAGGAGTAGAGGGAGTGGATTGGAATTGGGTGTCTCTGATAGATTCGGTGGTTCTTGGAGTAGGAGATGAAGGTTCAATGGATTTAGTGGTTTGAGCAGTACTAGGGGTGGTAACGTCAATAATAGGTGTGGTATGGAGAAGGGTCTCATCACTAGTGACCGTGGATGATGGATCTAGATGGCATGGTTCCATGACTTCAAGATGTGAAGTTGGGGATGGCTTCTTTGTCATGAGTCCTTGGAGAACTTATGAAATGAGAGACTTGCATACGGTTGGCTTGGCGAGGGTGGTAGAAATGGATGAGGGATTATGGATTGGTTGACTAGGGTTAGATGGAGGAATGGGATTGAATGTAGGACTATGAGTAGATGGGGGATTAGAATTGGATGGAGGACTAGGAGTAGATGGATGAATGGGATTGGATGGAGGACTAGGAGTAGATGGAGGACTAGGATTGGATGGAGGACTAGAGTAGATGGATGAATGGGATTGGATGGAGACTAGGAGTAGATGGAGGACTAGGATTGGATGGAGGGTTAAGGTAAGGATATTGGAGTGGTGAATTAAGATAGGGGGACATGGATTGTGGATTAGGACAAGAGGATATAGGTGGTGTAGTGAGACAAGAGGATGTGGGGGATGGATTATAATAAAGGTATTGGGATGATGGATTAGGATGAGGATATGTGGATGTAGGATTAAGGTAAAAGGGTGTGGAAGTAGGATTAGTATGGGAAGATTGGGAAAGAGGACTACAATAGGGGGACATGGATGGGGAATTGTAATAGGAGTATTGGAATGGAAAATTAGGATAAGAGGATGTAGATTTTGTATAAGAGGATGATGTAGATGAAGGACATGACAAATATGGGGATGAAGAAGATATTGGATATCCATTGTCAAAGGTGGCATAAGGAGCATGATTAGGCATGGATGAAGACATAGCGGGATAACTGGAAGGGGTGATTGGATTGTGGAAAGTGGATGGAGAAAGCTTACTAGTGATGATAGCATCAAGGGGATCTATGTCATATTCTTCTTGATCAACAAGACTTTCGTTATCGTTATCCACATAATTAGGGTTTCCCTTGATTACTATTGATAGAGGATGAGGACTCATGATAGTGAAAGGATAAAGAGGATGGATAAAAGGTTTTGGATGGGAACGGATTAAAGCTCAAATCAGGATTTTGGTCAAGCTCAGATCAGGATTGGACAAAAGCTCAGATTAGGATGATTAGATGGGATTACTTTTGATTTTGATGGGATTCAGTAGACAAATGATTGGATCAGGTAGATGATTTGATGAATTTGATTAAAGTACTAGATCAGTTTGATTGGATAGGATCAAATGATTAGATGATGTTGATTGGATAATTGTGATTGGATGAACTTGATCGGATTGGTGTGCTTGGATTGATTAGATGATTGGAGGAATGGATTGGTTTGATTAGATAGGAATAAATAAAAGGTACCACTAGATAGAGCTCAAAAAATTAAGCAATTTTGGTTTTTGAACGAAGTTGATTCGATGTACGGTTCATAAACGATGGCCCTGGGAAGTTAAAGGGGTGTAGTCAGCATTCTGCAGCAAATCTGGGGCATAGACAGCAAAATCAGGGGTGTAGTCAGCTTTCTGTAGTAAATCAGGGGCACTGCCACCTTTCTACAACAAGATCAAGGGTGTTGCCACCTTTCTGCAGTAAAATAGGGGCGTTGTCGCCTTTCTGCAGCAAGATCAGGGGCACTGTCGCTTTTCTGCAGCAAAATCAGGGGCGCTGTCACCTTTCTGCAGTAAAACAGAGGGCACTGCTGCCTTTCTGCAGTAATACAAAGTTTGGTTTTGATGGCAATGGCTATGGAAAGGATGCAAAATGATAAAGTAAGGCCAAAGTATCAAAGATTTGATAGATTTTTCACAAGAAAACACTTCAAGCAAGCATAATCCTATGATTAATATTAAGGGTATGGCAAGGCAAAGTCTTAATCTAGGATGCACAAGGCTTCTAGGGAGTCTTCAATATACTCTCGGTACGTGAGGTACAACCGTGAACACCAGTCCATCACAAGCGTGAGTCAGGAACCCCAGCGAGATACTGAAAGGCTCGGACCAACTCTTCACATCTATCTAGGTATCACCCTAGCTTCGACGCTCTGCCAATTACAACGAGACTGGATTGGGGTACAACTTTTGTTCTGCCCCCTTTATATACCCCATCGGTACGCTTGGTTGGAATCATCCCTTGGGGTGATAAAATCCCCAAGCAGGTCCCACTAAAAAGAAGATACTAACCGTTTCCAACTACTCCCCAGGCTCACACGAAGTGCAAGGGGAAAGCGAAAACAAATTAATGCCCCCTTGGGTAACACAAGAACAAACAATCACAACAAGTAATGAAGTTTATTCCCCCTAATTAGACTATGTTCCAGGATAATTTTCTTGCAGATCTAATCAAATAGATGGCCCTGCAAACAAATGTTAGCTGTCTTTTTCTTCGTTCTTGGTCAAGTATGCCCTAATATGCTACAACACGTTAGCCAAAAAATACCGATATCCTTGCCAAAACAATGTTAGAGCGTTATTACTTGAAAACAACAAAAAATGAGAGCAAAAATGAAGCCAAAATGGCTATTTTACCTTCCAACCTGTGTTGTTTTGGGGCACTTCCGCATTTTTGCGGTAAGGCAGAGGGCGTTGCTGCCTTTCTGCAGTGGCCAAGAGGGCGCTGTCGCCTTTCTGCAGTAAGGCAGAGGGCACTGCCACCTTTCTACGGTAAACTTTGTCAGATTTTAAGAAAAAAAGAAAGTTGTGCCCCTCCCACTGCAAGAAAAGTGTTAGAAAAACCTTCTAAATATATCCCTAATTGCAGCAAACGTGTTAGAAGTGAATAAACTTTCAAATGCAGGGCGCTGCCGCCTTTCTGTAGTGGCCAAGAGGGCGCTGCCGCCTTTCTGCAGCAAACTGGGGGCGTTGCCGCCTTTCTGCGGTAAAGCAGAGGGCACTGCCGCCTTTTTGCGACCTTTTCCTACAAAAATTCTTAACAAAAAGGGAGGTTAAATGCAATAACCCGTTTGTGGGTCCCACTGGGCGTGCCAGAAATGTGAACCTAAGAATTTTATCCTACTCTAACGTGCAAAATACCTTAAAAATGCAAGTGATAAAAGACTAAAGACACTTCAAGATTAGCCAAAAGAGAGATAAAACAAGAAAGAAAATGGACAAGACAAGATATAAATGATTTCACCTTCCTTGCTGTTGATGTCTCCTTGATTGGCCCTTGCTTGGGATGATTTTGTGTGCTCCTTAGATGATTTCTTGAGTGACTAAATGCAAGATTAGATGTGCAAGATGATTAAAAGAGATGGCTAGATGATGGCAAAGGATTGAAAGTGCAAATTGGTAGCATGTAGTTATCAAATGGCTAAGTGTTGAAAATGCCCTTGAGGAGGGGGTATTTATAGGAGAATTTGAATTCTCTAGAGAATTCAATGGTCAAGATTGATCCAATAAGGCCAAGATGAAGGGCTATGGTGGGTTGAGAACCCACAAGCCCTCACATCTTGACATGTGGAGGGTGAAGTGGACAAGGGGATATGAGGTGTAAGTGAGGTGTCAAGAAGGTACATGAGGTGGAGGAAGGACATTCACCTTGGGGAGTGAGAAGATTTTCTCAAAAAGGGATTCCTTGTCCCCAAGTGAAAGGGACATTTGAGGAATTTTGGAATTCCTCAAAAATCTACATAAGAAAAGGAAAGGTGGTTGGGGATATAAATGTGAATTAAATTCACATTCTTAGGAGGATCTAGAGGATAAAAGGTGGGCTCCAAAAAGGTGAGACTTGGTCACATGTGGAGATTGTGACAAGTCCAAGGTTCTAAAAGCTTTGGAAGAATGGAATGTGAATTAAAAATTCACATATAAAGGAGGGGAATCTAGGAAGAATAAAAAGGAATTAAAAATTCCTTGGGGAATGATTAGGCTTAATTAATCAGTAATTAGAAGATAAATGAGGATTAGAAGCCAACTTGCAAAAGTTGGAGGATGTGACACATCCTAATCAAGGATTAGGCATGTGCACATCCCTAATGAAGAAATTAGGAGATGGATTAGGATTAGATGAAAATGACATGTGAGGAATTAAATAAATGTAATATTTATTTAATTTATTTGATGAAAGGAGGATTAAAAGGGTAAGGTATTTAATTATTAATTAAATACCTTAGGGATTTGGTAGAATTAAAGATATTAATTAAATAATAGTAATATTACTTAATTAACTCGGATAAGAGGATGTTTAGATGAAAAGTGATAAATTTGCATAAATTAATTGTCCAAATTTGGATGTCTATAGTATGTTCCCTTTTTTCTTTCTTATTTCCTAGTTCCTTACTTTTCTATCTTTATAAATTATATTCAAATAGGGATATTTCCCTTAAAAAATATCCCTAAATTTATTAGCCCTAGTCAGTATTTTACTTCACAATCCATTTACAACAAGTTGTCATAGTTGCTTCTTACTATCTTGTTTCCTACAAAGATAATATGATCATAAGATTTGAAAAAAATTAAAAATTAAAAAAGGGCATTTTGTTGGGAGTGTTGAGCCCATTCCATACTTTTCCAAACTACAATTAAATTTTTCAAAATATATTTGGATCTTATGAAGAATTTTTTTGAGAAAGAAAAATTTGAGAAAGAAGATCACACACCTTTAAAGTCATAGGAAATGATCTTATAGGACACATTGAGCAAGGTGGTAGGCCTCCAATTACAAATATCTGTAGGATCACTAGCTTTAGGTATGAATTTGATATTTAATTTATTAATGAATTTCCCTAAGGATTCAAAATGGAAATATTTTGGATATACTTTATGTAGGTCCTTGCCAAAATAGCCCTAGAGAGCCTTATAAATTTCAAAAGGAAAACCATCACACCAAGGGGCCTTATCATTTTTAATTGTGTGCATAGCTTCCTTGAGATCAACAATGGAGAGTAGTTAATAAAAAATGCTGTTTTGAAGAAGAGATTGAATAGGGAACAACTTGAAGGCACTCTGGAAGGCAACATTTTAATTTAGGAGAATTATTTTGGGTAATGAAGACTTTCTCATAGTTCTTGACAAAATCTTGGAGATTGTTTAGAAATTATTTAAGCACCTTTTAACCATCGTTAAATTTTTTTAATGTCATAAGAGGTATGGTGGGCTTTGAGAGATTGAAAAATATCCTTCAAAGTCCTATTAACAACCTTAAAAGCTAGTCGAGTTTTGCTTTAAGGTTGGTACTTCACACAAAGTGGTTGCTTTCTATCTACTTTTGCTACCTTATCTCTACCACCTAAACCTACAAGGCATGGGTGAAGGGGTTGGCTACAATAACCTCCATGGAATCAAAAAGATCTAAGGTGGTAACCTCATATGAAAGTATGTTAAATTTGGACAACTAACACCCATAGATGTGGAGAAAATGAAATGCTTGTTTTAAATTTCTCTATTTAATCATGCAACCCAACTAGTTGGCTGAGTGGCTCAAATTTCCAAGTTCCATATCTTCTCGATGTGAGCCAATGTGGGTTGATGATTCAGCAAGAATTTATTTTAAAGAAACTAAGTCTTATAAGGTTGAGGGGAGTGCAATTTCCACTCAATTTTTAATTTTATGGGAAAAGCGATCTAACACGGTGGCATTTAACAAAGGGTTAATTGGAAGAGAAAAGAAATTGGAAAAGGAGAAAAAATATTATAAAAATATCATAACGTGATTAAAACAATTACAAAATATATCTTATCCAACACATAAAGTGCACCATGTATTCAAAAAGGGTTGTGTATGATGACAACCAAAATTAGGGTTATAAAGGCCCAATTTCTTGCATATGTAATACCATGCCTCTCTCTTGCTAGTTATCTAGAGAAAATGCAATGTCTCATCTTTGTCATATACCATCTCAACCATATTAAATTTCCCACACAAAACCCAAGTGGCATGTAACATTGGATTCACAATCCATTGCTAAAGAAGAGATCTCTCAACATCATTAGAAGAATAAGCACTTATGATCCCAAAAAAATGATTATTTCAATATTCAATAGAATCTAAACAAAATAGTTTGTGGGATTACAACCATGATCAATGACATAAGAGGGCCACCTAGGAGAGATAAAAGTGGTAACCCCTCCATGGACCACATTATGAGAGGTGAAAACCATGGTATTAGCAGGCTAAATAACATGGCCTATCATAAAAAGCATGAAACTAAAGATCTTCACTTCTAAAAATAGAACACCTAAGATCATGATTGTTGCTCTCTAGCATCCCATATAAAATAATTTATGTGGTGATCAGTGAGATGTCATACATTCCAAGAAAGAAATTTTATGGACAAGAATTGAGCATGTCATCACTACCCGATTCCTCTAGCATGGAGAACTAATTATGAAAAAGATCGAGGAAAAGGATTCTAATCAAATGTTGGGTGATGAATTCATCCATTTTTCTAACACATACTTACCCTCCTTCATGTGATCAAGAGGGTTGCAAGAGCATCACAAAGGTTCCAATGATGAGGGAGAATAAGTAGGAACCTTAGGTGGTAAAGAAAGAACTAATGTGAGCTGAGGCATCCAATAAAGCTTCAGTTTGGTAGGTGCATCACCCAAGGGTATTGTAAAACCCCATCCCACAACCTAGAGGATGATGCAACCCTACGGAAGCACAACTAATTTTTTTTAAAAAAAGAGTAACAATGATGAGTGAAGTAAACTACTCTAACACATACATCTTCTAGGCCACGCAATGCGTCTACATGTGAATTTCAAAACTTCAAAAATTATTCTAAAACATAGTATATGGAATTAACTCATGATAACAACATACAACAAATCATTCACCATTTCATAATAAATCTAACACAAAGAAAAGTAATGAACATATTTCCACAGATACAACACCATATAAACAATATAGACCATTTAATTCAACGATGAATAGATCATACATAATGTTACAATTACAACACAAGGAATCATCCTTGATTACAAATAAGGAATACAATATACAGTGCCCACTATTACAATGAATATAAGAGAGGTACAATTCCATAGAAACACATGAGCTCCTCGAACTACAAGATCCTACCATCACGAACATGAAGAGAAAACCCAATAGTGTATGGTGCATGCCACCCAGCCATGTGCTACCCGTAGGACCAACCCCCATGCTAGGAGATGGTAACAGGTAACCAAGACTAACCTACTACCTCTAGACACAGGAAAGGTACAAAACCACACAGTACTAGTAGATACAAAACATAGGGTTACATTGCTTCCAGAATCACAAAATCAAGTACAACCACTGTACAATACAATCAATTGATGTCATAGGAGGAGTGTCATCACAAAGGTTGCATTGGTTATCCTAAGGAGATCTTCCTAGTTCTGAGCCCTCATCTTGGGTTATCCTAGTAACCTCTTACAAACTCCGGCCCCACATGCACACCAGTGCAGAATCAATTATCTTTCGAGAAGAAAAGATAACGATCTTGCCATTCCAGGCCTTCCCAACTTATCTCAATTCTAATACAAGCCCTTGAGCCAATGAGCCAGGCTAATTATCAAGTTAAATATGTTAACTACCCAATCCCCTAATGTAGGTTATTTAATTTCCACTAAGTACACTAACTTCCACACGAGTTGTCCTAGGACCACTTTGTGTCTCGACCCTCGTTGAAAGCCACTCCCCTATAGACAACACAATAACTCATACTACAACCCAAGGGTAGAAAGTGCACTAAAACTGACAACAAGTAAACATCACACCTCAAGAGGTAACACATCCCTACAGATGTCCAATACTGAATCCCAATATGTGCACTACCCAAGGAAATCTCAAAGAGTGAACTAAAGATACAACAATCCTTTCACAATTTACATCTTTGGAAGACTTAGATTTCCACAATAACAAATACTCCACACAATACACAATTACAAACACACTTGAAACTATAAACACCAACTCATGCAATTTAAAAAGCACTACCATTCGGATTTCCTAAATCCAATAGATCAATATCTCATATTTAAATACATCATCCAAAACACAATTTCAATTAATAAATTAACAATGAATCAACTAAATATTCAACTTTTAGTTTCACAAGTACTCATAATAATTAATTCAATTTCTTCAATAAAATAAACAATCATTTCTATTTAGCTAATCATGCTTGCAAATATTTATTGTAATATTCAAACATTAAATAAATATATTTAATATGTATATATATAATTATATATAATTATATATATACATATAAATATATTATTTAATTATAAAATCTATTATACTTTAAAAGAACCTCATTTATTTAATACAAAAATTCATTTCCTCACAAAATTATTTTCATTGATCACTAATGGAAAAATATTAAAATAATATAAATATATATAATATATATATTACATATAACATATATATAAATAATATATATATTATAAATATAAAATATATTAATGAACATATTATAGAGTAATTGAAAATCGCAAAAGAAAGAAACACACATTATACAGCGGACTGTTCGAATATAGCTGCCCGCAGGTTTGAAGAACCTTCCCCTTACAAGGGAGGCATGGCTTTTGCAGGGGCAACGTCGGCTGCCTCACAGCGTCGGCTTTCCCCCAAGGGAAGTCAGTGCTGGTGATAGCTAGTGCTTCTCCTCCCTAATAGCTTCACCCTAACTTAAATAAAATTTCATGAATTCTGTCGTACGGGTTTCGATCCGGCTCAGGCATAAAATAAATAAAAATTTCTGACAAGAAATTCTTACAGGGGTAAACACAGTAGCCCCAAAACAATTTAATAATATATATAGATTATATTATATATATATGTATATGTATGTATATGTATTCATATATATTTAAAATATATATGTATACATATATAAATACGTATATATACAGAATACACAATATAATGCTCGAGAAGGGCATTTAATTTCCATACAAAAAAATTTATAGAATAAATGCACAATTTTATTCAAGGAATTTTCTACAGAAAAATATGCAATTTCCCTCAAGAAGTTTTCTACAAGAGAGATAAATGAATTCTACACAGAGGATATATAATTTTATAGAAAGAAATTTTCTACACGAACAATGTATAAGTATTTTACAGAGGTTTCCTATCTCCACAAATATTTTCTACAGATGAATTAAATTCAACTTTCTAGAAAGAAGAGGTTTCCTAAGTTTGTTTCAAATTCAACAAAGGTTCAATTTTCACGGCAATCTTTTAAAAAAAAATTCTTCTACAGTAATGAAAACCTCTTCTAATATTTTCCAATTTGCATTACAATAATTAAATAACTCTTTCAAATCAAAATTCACAAAAACAATTAAGGAACCTATTCCAGAAGAATTGTTTCCTCGAAGATTTATCTTGAGCTTCTCTATAATCTTCAATTGGCCAATATTTCCAAAGCTTCCTCCAGAAGAATTGCCACTTCCCAGAGAGCAGAAACAATCCACAGCCAAGAATATAACAAACTAGATTCCTAGAATTATCAGAAAGCTTCTAAGATCTACAATTTCTTCAAACCACAAAACAATTCTTCCATTTCCCAAAAACCTTTGTATTTTTTTTGCCATGAAAACAACTTCCTCTTTTCTCACCAATTTCAATCAATCTCTCCGTAAATCAATTTTAAGACAATAAGAAAATAAATCCTTCTAACTTCCAGCTCACACAACAAATATCTCTTCTTTAACAAACCAAGATATTTCTAAGATCTTTTCCCAAATATGCATTTAAAATTAAAAACAATTTATTTAATCCAATTTAAAATTAAATAATTTATTTATTTTAATTCTCAATTAATTTAATAATTAAAATTACTTTATAATATAACTTAAATTAAATTAACTAATTTATAATAAAATCTCCATATTAATTAAATACTTAATCACAACATATAATTTAATCCTTACAATTTAAACTTGCATGATAAATAAAATACCAAGACCAACATGGGTAAGGAACATGACCAACATATGAACTGATGACACACTGTACTAGGGTATATGTTTGACAAGGTTAACCAGTTACTATCTCCCAATCAACATTATTGTTGAGTAGTGTACACGCTCAGACCTGTGAAACCAGGTGAAGCCATTGTCTTGTACTTGCAAACCTACAACAAAAGAAAAAGTCATACATGTATACAGATAATAATTCATACACACCGGTGTGAAGAGAGAATCGTGGAAATCACAAGGCACTCACAAGCGAGTGATGCAATACCATTCTCTTCACCAATACAATTTCACATCAACTGATGAGATAATATATCAATTAAACTACAATAAGCATATATAGAGCAATGGCATCACAACTAAGCATCTATGCAAACATAAAGCATATTAAACATAATCACCATGCATATAATATATCATCACATCCATATAGTTTATCATCGCTCCACTGTCAGCAATAGAACAACCATAACATAAAATAAGGTCTAACAAAGTATCCGAGCTGTTAAAGAAAATATATCAAATCAAAGGGGTGTCACAAGTATAGCATCACTTGAGAGCATAGAAACCTCTTTTCCCTTCTTTTAAGGTTTTCAAAGAATAGTTGGATACACTTTAACAACATAAGAATCTATAGAAGGTTGAGAATTTACTTGGGGTCCATTAGAGGTAGTATTTTTATCTTTCTAGTGAGACACCGTAGTCCTTTTATTTTCATATTTTGAGGTGGTAGCCTTTGTAGTCTTAGAAACCTTAGTCATCAAAGGATGATATTTTACCTAGGGAGTGGTGAGAGGTAAATCCTTGATTTTATGATATATGAATTGAAACCTCAAATAAGTATTAGGAAGGTTGAGATAAAACACTTGTTAGGTGTGATGAAGGTTTCCAATCTAAATTTTGATCAACTTTTTCAAATCTTTAAACAAATTGATCTTAGTGCATATACATTAATTAGTATGTGCTTGAAAATTTGATCAAGCTCCATATGAAAAACCTTTCCCAAAGAAGAGGTAATAGGGTGAAAAAAATTCCAATAAGGCAAGGGAAGACTCAAAAATTTAAGTCATATAAGCATGCAAAATTTCTTGTCATATTAGATTGTGAAGTCTAATGACCAAGGATGGAATACCAACAAGGATGATTGCACATTCCAAGGGTCCAGTTTGAGGATTTTCTGAAAATGGTTAACCTCATCAAGTCAATATGTAATGCCCCACCGTGCAAACCCCAAAGGACAACTAGAACTAACAAATCATAGCTCACAATTTTTTTTTTAAAAGTAAACTAACATGCAGCGTAGATTAAGGTAAAACATAACATAAGATGATCATTAACATACAACACCTGTAACACAAATATGCATATACAATAATAACTACGTCCTCTGGGGTATATGGGACTGCATTATGAAACATAAACCCATTCCATAATGATAGTTAACGAATCCCAAGATTACATGCAAACCATAATTAAGAATAAGAAATGATTATACATCCATTTATGAACACATAATAATACAAGGATCAACAAAAATTGTGTAAAAGAGAAGCATCCATTAACGATCATAAGATAAAGCCAAGGATTACAACCATTACAATAATGATATGGAGGTGTACATCGTGCAAGAATTGCATCATAAAATGTTGCTTCCCAACATGAATGGGAAAAGTACAATAACATGGAATAATACAAATGATATGAATGAGTCCAAATCATCAAGTCTGGTTCCAACACTGGTATAGCTCTGGAGTCATAGCAACTGGTACAACTCTGCACAACTCGATCCTCAACTGGGAACCCAATGAGGTGCATAGCATGTTCCACCCAACCACGTGAACCCTAAGGCCAACCCCCTGTGCTAAGAGTTGACAAGAAGGACCACAATGAAATACCATCAAGTGAAACAAGGTTTAAAAGACTCCACGACAAGAGCAATAATAACACAAGAAAGCATCCAATTCAAGAAACATCTGACACAAGAAACATCCATCATTAGAAACATCCATGTTCACAAGGAACATCCGCGTCCAGAGGTACATAAGAAACAAGAGGGGAACAACAAGCACACAAGGTTGTTAAAGGGTGGAGTGTCATCGCATGGGTTGCTATGGGTTACCCTGGCATAACCTTCCTAGGTTATTCGACTACCTAGCCACCTCTACTAGTTGTCGGACCCCCATTCATGCTATGCGGGATCAACATACCTTGAAAAATTATTAGGCAGAGGCAAGGCAGTTGATCTTGCCATTCCAGGCCTTCCCACTCATCCCAAGCCTAAACGAGCACTTGGGGCCATGAGTGAGGCTACATTATCTGAATTAATGTGTGATACTGCCCAACCAGTTATTTTGAGGATAATGATGGGCTAAAAAGTGGCGATATGATGGGTATGTGTAGGGTATGTGGCTGATGACTTTTTTTTACCCAAAATTGATGAAACAAAAAGGGTTTTTAAAGGAGATTCTCAACTTTCCACCAATATAAATTATGCTTTACTTTGAATTTAATAAATTATTATTATTCATTTTCTATTTGAATTACGACTAAAGCCCTGATTGATGAGCTGATTGAAAAACACCTATAGCTTTCAAACGGTATCACATTTTTTGAATTCGAAACATGCATCACGTTCTATGATTTGCATACTATAAGATTAAAAAAATAAATTTCATAAAGTTTTGACCAAATTAAGGTGGTCAGACATGCAAGTTTTTATATTTTTTAAAAGTTGTAATAAAAAAATCATAATTAATTATTTACTTAGAAAAAAATTACAAAAAAATATGCATCATATCAGGACATGAGTCCTCTACTTATATCTAAATTCTTATAAAAAAATATTATAATTTTATTATGGTTAGGGTGATCAAACAAACACCTACTTTTTTTTCCCTGAAATTTAAGTGCTACTGCATTGAAATTTAAAATTTTCAACAAATACATTTTTTTAAAAATAAACCTAGTAGTTTAGAAACTACATTCAATTTGCTACAGATTTTATTCTTACATATTTTTGAAATAATATAGATAACTTATTCAAATTTTTACGTCAAGTTGCCTAACTTTGATTTTTCTGAATCTTTTGCCAATTAAGGGCCTATTAATTTTTAGATTATCACTTGATTAAACTCTCAATGAGTTACCCTAGACCAGCCACTTTAAGTGTTGAACCCTCATTGGGAGCCACTCCCCCAACTTACAACAAAATCTCAAAATAACAAACGGGTAAGCCAACTTGCACAAGATACCAAAACCAAACAAATAACTACACCAAGTGAGGCATGTACCATCTCACGCTGGAACTTCAAAGTAAAAAAAACCACTTCCAAGTGCAAGGTTAAACCCACCAAAATCAAATTGAACATAAGAGAAAACCAATTATAAAGCAACGCTTTTCCCCACCTCTGGAAGCCTAAAATGACCGACTATCCAAGAACTCACAATCGAGGGTAAATCAAAACAAGACCTGGGTTTCCACAAAACTTCAACATATAGAATCTCCTCAAATCAAAATAATTCAAGAGGAAGGCAATACCGCAAAGAACCATAAAACCATTCTTACGGTACAAACTCAATCAAAACGTCAAACATTCAACATATTGAACTTCATTACATAATACTATGAAAAGCAATGCAAAGGTAATAACACAGAAAACACAACAGTTAGATCCAAAAGAAAGTACTTACAGTGTAAGACTATTAAAAGGCCAAGCATCAATCAAATGCAACCATGACAAAATAATCATTGTTATTTAAACATTATATTCATTACAACTCTAACATTATCCATTACAAAACTAACAAAACCAACAACATAACCAAAGGTATACCATCCATTAAGAAATTTCAATTCTAAATTCTTTACTAAATATCATTCTATAGTTCCTCTAAGCTTTTCTTTTAAACAAGTCTCTCAACTATCTAAATTTGTGAAAATCAACTTCTTAATTTTAAATTATCTAATTATATTTAAAAATAATAAATTTTGTAGTTAATAAATACCATATAACATATACTTGTTCTAAATTTTAATCCTAATTTAATATATTTGTTTATTCACATGTAGATCAAGTATAGATAATAAGATTTGATTAAAATCAAAACGCGGAGCTAAGTATATATATACAATTGTGTATAGATTATTAATCAGGTAAATTGTCCATTACAACATAACAAGTTATAATGAGAAATATATATATATATATATACACATATAATTCATCTAACTAGATCAACTTTAGTATTAATCGAGCCTCCTACAGCCAACAACAAACTATGAACAATGAACGAAACTCTGAAAGGCAACTTAAGCCTAAATTTTCTTTCATTTTAAAGAAACAGTAAATAACAAGAGTTCGACCTGTAGCATACTGAAAACACACGAGCTCAACCAAATACATAAATACTGACAAATACACATTTATTTATTGATCTAATATATTTAAATGCATGAAGATACAACAATCAACAAGGTAAACGGCTGGGCCAAAGACATAGATAAGGACTCTCGGGCGCCGATAACTATCGCCTTAGGTAAGGCAGGCAATTTTAAGATTGAGTTCGAATGATGGGAGCTTTGAAAGGTTGTAAAATTTCAACGCACAGAGCTGGAGATACAATGGAAAGTGCTCAAATAGGTTCCGAAATTCGATGGAGCTAGTTGCCTTAACTAGTGTAACCACCACACCAAGATAATCACAATTTCATTTACTCTACGTTGATCCGAGAGATAAGACGTATACAGTTAATAAACAAAACATGCACAACAGTTCAATACTACACTTTCTAAGAATCTGATTCTTGAAACACCGACTCAACAAGTTCATTAGGGCCGATTTTTTATACTGACTGAAGTTTAGAGAAGGTAAGGACAGAATGGTATGGTGTTCCATTACGCAGGCCTCCCCCCAACTAACAAGATGACGCCACTTGACAAAGGAGCACTCATTTGCAATCTGAAAAATAAGCTCTTTGAAAACTATTAAAAGATAACTTTTAGTAATACCTACTTTTTATTTCTCCATGCACTAGATTTTTAAGTTATTTAGGTGAATCATTTTTAAATGCTATACTTTTTTCAAGTCCATTCAAAATAATTATGCTAAATTTATTTTTAAAATAACAATTAAAATAATTCTCTTAAATTTATAAAAAATATATTCAACTAAGTTTATAAATTTAAAATATTATAAACATAAACTACATTAATACTTCTTTGTTACATTAATTCATATCACTTTAAAATTTAAAAAATATATTTGTGTAATCATTTCTCTTATAAAAGTGTCACACACATTGATTCTACAAATCATCAATGTTCATATTCTATCATCAAATCAATAGTTATGTAAATCCTTCCTCCACATTTAATTTCAAAAATAATATTAATTAAATAGTAATCATTTTCTATCACTTTAAATTAATCTAAACTAATTTATTTATATACATTTAAGTAACTTAAATTTACAATTTATATATTAAAAAAATATTTCATTATAATATATCATTATTTTATAATATTAAAAGATAAAAAATATTTTAATTAATTAATTAAATATAGTAAAATAGAATATTTGATTTTATCAATGAAAAGCCGTTGAAAATTTTAAGTCTTACTTGTTCTTCTACAAATTAAAAATCACAAATATTATGTTATTATTATTATTATTTTTTATCGGTAATAATATTTTATGTTCTTGAAACCAAGCTTTGACCTACCTGAAACAGGGATGGTAACATAGGGCACCATCTCCCCAAAGAAAGGACTCCAGCAAATAACAAATTTTTAGAACAAAAAAAATATTATGTTATTATATCTTTACAATTTTCTACAATAGTGTGGGGCAACCATTCTCTTAGTTTCAAAGAACATCCTGACAAGTCTAATGCCTTCAACTTTGAGAGATCTCCAAAACTTAATGGCCATTCTTCTAACCTAGAATAGTAACTCAAATTTAAATATTCCAAATTGTCGAGTTCCCCAATTTTTGAAGGAAGTTCCCTCAACCTAGGGCAACTACATATCCATAATTCTTGTAATTTTGTGAGCTTTTCCACTCCATCTGGTAATCTTTCCATTGTTAGAATATTGATAAACCTCAAATCTACAAGTGAAGAAGGTGGAGTGATCTCAGAAGGAATTCTAGAATATGCAACCTTATTCTCAGAACAACCTGTAATGCGCATCACACGCAAACTTGGAGGAAGCTACATATTTGCACAACAATTATGAAAAAGATGTCAAGTGTTATTATACAATTTAATCAAAGCTAATTGAAATGATAAATATTTATATATCTTACCTCATACAAACTCATGCCTCGCCTCAATGGGCCAGAGTAGTAGGTGATACGCTCTAGTTTCTCAAACTCCATTGGTAAATCAGGAATGTCACTCGGAATAAGGACACATTTGAGTTGTTTAAATGGTTTATCACATTTCTTTGTGAATATTATATGCGATCCTCTTAGATACCATATCACTCTTAAAGAATTACTCATGCAATTAAGATGATCTTCATTAATTTCTATTAGAGGATGCTCAAATGGTTTATTAAAATAGATGCCTTTTAAACTTTTGAGCCTCTGCATGAAATAAACAAATATATTACTATGATTGTGAATAAAAAATGTATTTTCATGAGACATTGTAAATATGACATACCTCTTTATCTTGCAAACATTCTGATAAAGTCTCGGGATCTATGATTCTATTTCCCTCTCGCTCTGACATTTTTCTCCCTCTTGCTCGGATTATGTCATGAACAATCACATTACCATATTCAGATGTCTTAACAAATGACGCATCTTCTAAAGCTCTGAATTCCTCCTCCCCAACTATGTATGCCACATCTCGACTTTTATAACTATAAAAGAAGGACGTGATATCTAGGAAAGCTTCTTTGACACGTGGCAACAATCTGAGGTACACATAATCAACCATACGGTCACTCATATCTTCATCTTCCACCTTCTCTCCTTCTTTAATCATCTCTAATATTTCTATATTATTTGCATTTCGAGTACTTATAGCTAGTTGGGAACCAATTATTTCCAGCAGAAGAGGAACGCCACCACAAAGCTTGAGCAGCACATCTATGTTCATATCATCATTGTACTCCCAAACTTTCTTCAACAAAATCTTTCTTGCCTCTGCCGATGGAAGAGGACTCACGTGATATTCTTGGCGTTTGACATTCCTATCCACAAATATGTTCGTCTCCCAAAGATTTCGGGTAGTGACAAGTATTCTGCTCTTTGGTGGAAGCCAACTGCCCAAGTCTGCAGGTAAAAGTTCCTTGAGATCTTCCTTTTTGAGACCATTGTCAATGTATAGAAATAGAGGCTGATGAGGATTGTTTTCGGAAAGGGGCCGGATCAATCCACGACCATGGTCACAGTTATTCAATTTCATGCTGTGGTGGAACAACCCATTCAAAATCTGTTCTTGGAGGACTTTAAGATCATTCTTAGTACAATTTTGTTCCATGTGAATTCTGCAATGCTTATAACTTTGAAGGGCAATATGTGCATAAACGGAATCGGCTAGAGTCGTTTTCCCGACCCCTCCGAAACCATGGACAACCACAACTTGTGCTGACGTATCTTGTGCATTCAAATCTAAACATCTGATAACTTCTCCTCGTGCACTGGTGATTCCAACTGTAAAGTTTATGCAAAAACTGAATTGAAGATTGTAGTAAAACTCAAAACATAACCGGAATATATGACTAAAATTGAAAAGCACCTTACCTGCCGATTGGTGTGAATAGAGTTCCTGTGACTCCGGGGCAATCTTTTGTAGATTTTACTCTATGTCAATTATACCCCACAATTGGAGATCGTTGTACAAGCGGTCTATTTTGAGTTGAAAAGCCTCTAAACTATCGGCATTGACTGAAGCAGTAAGAAACCTTCACACGATTCATTTATATTAATTCATTTTTAATAGTGTATACATTTCATAAACATCAATTGAAAGGCAGCTAAATAATCAACTGTCATGAAATTTGTTCACCGTCAAATTCCAAGCCTGCACATTCAACCGTTCAAACAAAACCGCTCGGATAGCTGAACTCACCTGAAAATTTTGGTGTTTGCAAGTTGAGAGGTGCAGATGCTGCATCCTACGACGATGCACTCCACTGCCTCGTTTAGTTTCTGCTTCTGCTCTGGCATTTCCTCTTTCAACTCCAGAATTTGCTTCCCAAGATTTACCAAAGCTTTCAAAATTTGAAGGCACTCACTCTTATTGGTAGACATCTGATTAAATCTAGCCAATACAAATCCCACCACAGAAAGTGCTGCCCCTACCCAATGAATTTTCGCAGCACCTTTAAGTAAATCTATAAGAGCCTTCACTGTCTCCCCACTTATGCCATCTATGGAATCTTTCTGCACAGAAAAGGTCCATGATATGTAAGCTAGCTATTACAATCAAATTCCCAAATGTTTAGAGTTACAGCCAACCAATAATTTATAGCTTGCTAGAGTTAAATCACATTGGAATTGTATCGTAAGTTGATTTTATAGTTCCGAAATGGAAACTTTACCTTTGCGGGAAGTATGCCAATGCGTTTATCTACAAACTCCAGGATTGTTTGGCCATACTGGATATAAGAACATACTGCTGAGGTAGATCCTTCTTCATTCTTCTCGCCTGTCTGCGTTGGACAATAATACATTCACACTCAATATAGCCTAACAAGAATAGATTAGGAAAGCAAATTCAAAGTATATATAGCTAAAATTGTTGAGAAGCGAAAGATATCTAAAATTAGGATTGCAGAAATTCGTATTAAACAAAACACATGTATAGAGAACTTACCGCGATCTTCAATAGCTCTTCGATAACCAGAATCAGATTTTCAAGTTGGCTTATATCATTGAATTTATGTAGAAAACTCTCCAAGTCAGTACTAGTGGCGGTGGAAGGCCCAGCATTGGCTGGCTGTTGAGAAGGTTGAGAAGATGGTGAAGACGATGAGAAGCGACTGCAGGAGCAACAGCATGATGGAAAAGGAAACTTGCCCATTGCTAACAGTGAGGAAATAATACAGAGAAGAAAAAAAATTAAAAGCTACTTCTTCTTTCTCTATACAGAAAATGAACGCTCACTGTGAACACTCACTGGGCTCGTCTGGTCTTTTATCATTGTAATTTATGATCATGGAAGACATTTGCGACATAGCTGGGCTGCTATTTTAACTCTTCCCCTGGAACAGCTCTTAACTTGATCATTGATTTAAACACATTTATTATTATTTCCCTGTCAACCGGCCTGGAGATTATTTACTTCTTCTTCCCCCTTCATTAAAATTACTAACAGTGAGGAAATAATACAGAGAAGGAAAAAAACTAAAAGCTGCTTCTTCTGTCTCTAGACACAAAATGAACACTCACTGGGCTCGTCTGGTCTTTTATCATTGTAATTTATGATCATGGAAGGCATTTTTCCATCAACTGTGAATGTGGACCATGCTTGAAAAGATGGATTGTTTTCACCATGTGGCTGGGCTGCTATTTTAACTCTTCCGCTGGTACAGCTCTTAACTTGATCATTGATAATTTTAAGGAATCGTCTATTTTCATTATCATCCATCGTAGAGATTAAGCCGTCTGCTGGACATCCCGAAATAGTCAATTCAGTCCTTATCGCCTATGAGCTGTCCGCAACATTCAACCGCGTATTCTTTCATTATTGCATATTATACATTATTTTGAATTAAAATACATCTTTCTAAAAGTGTTTATATGAATTGGTTGCTCTGCACTACATTCCAAAATCACATATAACGTATTATATATTTGGTATAGAGTGTTGAATATAAACCTACAAATCAAAGTCCCCATTGCCTATTAACTCCATACACTCTCCCCTTGCCGTTCAAACGGCATCATGTGGTTGGGCTGCTACTTAACTCTTCTGCTGGAACGGCTCTAACTTGCCCAATGATTCTTTCATTGGCTTCAATAAATTTATTATTATTTTTAATATTTCCCTCTCAAATCATTTCTTTATTCTTTCCTTTTTAAAATAATTTTAAAGCAAATATCTAATTTCACCATCATTCAATGTGGAGATTATTTATTTATTCTTTTCACCTACTTCTCTGAAAAAACTAAGTCATCTCTTAATCAATTTACCAATCAATCAATTCACTTTTTATCACCTATAAGTTGTCCCCAACTCTCCACTTGGAGTGGTTTATTGTAATTTTTCCTTTTTGCTTAATCCAATTAAAAATAAATAAAAACTCTTCACTTATCTTTGAATGGTCAAAATCAGTAAATAGTAGAAAAATGTTTTGAAGGAAGTTAGTATCATACAACTATTCCACTAATAGATGAGTGGCTTAAATAGTAGAACATTGTTTGAAAGGTACCAGTTTGTATATATGTATGATAGCTTTGGAACATAGTGCAAAATATTTTGAAGATATTTGTTCTGATCTTTTTTTCTTCTATCTACTATTTTAAGTTGTGAAAGTTTAAGATGTTGTGATCCCCAAACATCAAATAAGACAAGTTTCATAGCCTTATTTTTTAGCCTCACAAAATTCTACGCTAATGTCCACCATGGTGGAAATAGTTGTGTTGCAAATCCATCTTTTCACTAGCCCACCCTTTGTGATAATGGAAATAGTCTAAAATAATTTTAATGTCCATAACTTAGAAAGCATACTGAACGAATTTTAAATATCTTAAAAGAAAGCTTTGATTAAGACCTGCCTTATAAAGTATTACAGCAAAGGTGTTCCCTATGTGAGATCGATCAATCTCAAATAATTTTGTTGGATTTGAAAGGGAAAGAAGAAAACAAATAAACACAAAAAAAATTGATTTCAACTCATTCATTTCAACACCATTACAGAGATGATGCCATTATATTCATAAATGGTTGTTTCTACAACAAATATAAGCTTTTTCTCTTTCTTTCCAAACATTTCATTACATTTATTATTACAACTCCTTGAGCTACTAGATGGCATACATCAATTTCTAACTCCTTACATGGATAATTACAAAGACCTTAAAAAATGGTGCTTATTCAAACATGCTACCAGTACATCATCTGACTATTGTTTTCCAAGCTTTTGCTCCTTGATAGACACCATTGTATACCCTTACAGCTTTATAGAGTTGGACTCATGAGACTAAGTGGAATCAAAATAGATTCAACAATATATAGGAAACTAGCCATCAATGGAGAGGAGAGAACAAGCATAAAATAACGTATTTCAAAATTTAAACAAAACGTGTGAAACCTGCTGATGGAATAGAGAACAAACTAGAGGAACTAATATGCAATCTATTTGAATCCTTGTCTTTAATGTTGAGATTGACTAAGATTCAATGCTTCTATGAAGGACATTGAGATGTCTAGTTTCAATTGGGGAAGCTAATGATGTAGTTCAAATTATATTTCCAACAAGTTAGGCTCATAGTGTTGTTCAAAGGAGTGTCAAGCACCTGTAAACATTTGCATTTGTAGTAACCACTTTGTTAATCCAAAAAAGCTTGAATTTGTTGGGTCAAAGCCATTATTTATTGACAAAAACCATGATTCATAGGTCAAAACCACAAGTTTCAAATTAAAATCATCTTTGTGTGAGTCAATACTATGCATGCATCCCAAATACCATTGGTTTACTTTTAAATCCACTTAAAAAATCTCAAAACCAAGCATTATTGTTGAAAACCACTATCTTCCAATTCAATAACGTGTTTTTTTACTAGAAAACCCATCATTTTTCAAGTGAAAGACTGTGACCATATTGTTAAAACCACACATTTATTTAGTGTTAAAATAAATTTAAAACCACGCATTCCCAACAAAAATAATTATGAGATTTCAAACCTTTCAGTCACAAAGTTATGTGTAGTTTAAACTTGCAAGTTTATCCATTTAACCTATGCATATATATTTACAAAAACTACTTTCAAACCTTGAAAGCTACATATACAAATCTCTACCAAAATATGTGAAAACTCTATCAAATAATATACAAACTTGGTATATCTATCAAACTGGCATGCAATCCTTTCAAACTAATCTGATAGAGCATCTTTGTTGTAATGATGTTTTCTCTAATTATCGAATGTCATGTGCTTTAATAAATATTTTAGAGATATTATATTAAATTAAGCCTTTTTGGGGGGGAAGAAAGCAAGGATTTTATCATTTTATTAATTTTCAAGAACTATACAATTATGTAATAATGCTTGAAAGAGGTTTTTTTTTCTATTGTCATTGAATCTAATTCTCATGCACTCATGCTTGGAAATGTTGTTGAGTGTATTAATAGTTTCACATTCAACATGGTATTGTAATAAATTTTTTGTTGTCAATTTATAGGTCAATGGAGGATTTATGAATGTTACTTATGCATTAAGTTGATGGTTACTGCAAGGGTACTATATCTAGTACAGTTACATGAAAAATTATTAGACTTCTATACAAGAATGCTTGATATTGAATACTGGTATGATAAGTGTCTTATTTGGCTCCAATTTAATGAGTTTTCCAAAACCAAAAATTATTTATTAGTAAAATATTCTCAAAATAAAAAATTTAATTTTATATATTTTACAAATTTGACATATGCAAGAAGGGACAAAATACATTTTCATATTATTTTATCCATGCCATATTTTACATTTTTAATTGAATAATACAATTTCTAAATACTTTGTTTATTAATATATGTATTTATTCTTTAGTCAATATGGCTCATTTGCAATATCACTTACAATTATATAGAAAAGAATAAATATATACAATTATATGTAAAAGTAAGTTTTCACATTTTTTACTTTCTCCTTCTAATATATAAATTTTACTTCAAATACTATACTCTACTAGTAGAATTTCCATTCTTTGGTAAATGAACTATATACTCTACTAGTAGAATTTCCATTCTTTGGTAAATGAACTATATATTAACCTCATGTTTTGCACGAATATATGCAAAAAAAAAAGGGATAAATATTTTTCATTATTGAGTGTCCACACCTCTTTGACATAACCACACCAAGGTGCAATTACTATTTTAAATATACTTTATCTTTCCAAACTAGTCATTTGGAGAGAAAATGATCCCTTTAAGAAAAGTATAAATCTATAGTTCAACCATCAATGAATTCCTTTTAAAATTGTGGCATTGGATTCATATGATTTTATAAAATAAAATAAAATTAAGAGCTATGGTGATATAATTTTCATTCAAGTTTTAAATATTTGGGAATATTTTTGTGTGTGAATAAATGGCCTTAAAACTTATAAAATCATGACATCATGGCAAATATCATTGATTTTTATATTTCTCTAAATTAAAAGTAGATTCGCACATAATTCTGAAATAGTGCTCTTTTATTGGTATTATGAGATTGTGCCAAGTGGTAATGATGATGTCATTAGTATATGCCCATATCAATAGTTCAAATGCATGGATTTTACATATTCAGCTTGTGCATCTATAGAAAATTGTATATGGTGAATAATGATCAATAATTATACCAAGTGGATCTATAGTGAGTTAAAAGAAAAAATGATCTTTCCCACGCAAGTTAATTTACATTTTGTGACTAGTTCTATTCAGTTTTGACTTATTTAACTAGTTACAAAATAGAGCATCTACAAATCAAGATTTACTAGCTAAGGATATCTTGATAAATGCTTTTATTTGATTAAGGCATTGCTAGAATATTTAGTATTCGAACATTAAAAATATCAAGTGAGACATTACAATATTATTATTTAATATTCCACGAGAAATTATGAATCAACATTTTTATGATTTTTTTTGTTAATAGGTATGATTGACTATTAAATTTAAGCTTTAATAACTCCTCAAGATCTATAATTTATAAAATAATGAATACATTATATAAAAAATCACTTAAAAAATATATTCCTTTTTGAATTTAAAAGAAAGCAAAGAATTTTTATTTTTTTAATGATCAAGTCCTATTTATATTTTTAATTAATTAAAAAATAATACTACAAGATTCACAAAAATAAATATAGGTGGTAGAGAGGAACACCCTCAAAGTCTATATGGGATGAAATCCAAAATAAATACCAAATTTTAACAAAGGATCAAACTTGAACACAACAAACTATGTAGCTAATATAACACTGATAGGAGGGGGGTCCTTATCATCAATTGTCCTCAGATAGAATTATCATCAATTGTCCTCAGATAGAATTATCATCAATTATCTCTCAACAAGTGAGAGAACCCTCTTCCTTAGGACTTTCACATAATGTCTGGTAAGCATAAATTAGAGAAATGACCAACTCAAGGTGAGGAAACTTTTCAAAGTTGGCCCAACCAAGAGCACCATGCCCATGAGAAGAGGAAAAAGGTGTCAAACATGTGTTGTCATTAATTTCAAAGGTTCTCATTAGTTTTAAAGGAGTGATGTTAGTAGATCAATGAGAATTAAATGTTATCATATTGTTATGTCTAAGCTTTTAAAATTAGGGTGTATTTCTTTCATGATCATGTCATGTCAAAATATTTGAGAATAATGAAGAAGGATGCATGTAGTACTCTTGTAATAAAATGATTACATATATTCCTATTTATAGAAGTGATTTGGAAGTTTGATCCAAAATGTTTGAGGTAAGTTACCCATACAGTGAGATTTCTTTGATAACATGTTTTGATCCATATTTTTTCATGGGTTATGTCTCATAGCTTGAAAGGAAAGTATGTCCAAACATGGTTTTTGTTATTCCTAAGCTTTTAGAATTTATGTTCATCAACTAGAATGGTTGAAGTGACAAAAGGGTCATTATTATGGTTATTTAACTAGTTTGATGTTTTGGATCAATGTAAAAGAGGCTTGTAACATGCACCCTATAGAGTCTAGAGGTATTGTATGGATGACCATTGGGACTAGATAAGTCTACATTGGGAATTGTATAGCATTTTTTTCTTACTAGTTGTTTAATAGAAAAAGTAGGGTTTACCACCATGAATGAACAAGATGATAAACCACTAAATCTTTTTCTTATTAAAACATTCAATTATGAGGACCAAAACATGCAAATAACAATCATAAATTCTACCTAACTATTATAGCAACTATGAGGGAAGTTTTTAGAGTATAAAAAGTTGTGTACTTAGTCAAAAAGTTGTTTTTGAGCTACTTAGGACTCATTTTCCTTTAGTGGTGAATGGTTTCTCTTAGGGTTTTAGAAAATTGAATTCTGGGTTTTGTTCCTTGATGTCTACACTTCCAAACCCTCGGTCAGCAGCTCCCAAAATTTTGAAATAAATTTTGTAGCCTCCTTTCTTTGTTCTTGCACTATAAATGACAATCTTGCAACCTAAAAACTTTTGCAATTTTGTTCCAAATCTTTCTCTTCAACCTAAAACCTACAATCACACATGCAAGAGGATAAAAATATTTTTTCTTAGGCGATAAGATTTTTTCTCAGTCAAACCCCTTGTAGTTAATTAAACCAATTGATGAAATAAGGAAATTGAAGCATGAAACATGAAATAATGCAATGAAGATACCTTGGATGATGTCTTGTAATGTAAATATGCAAACTAACATGAAGTGGCCATGGAGAATGTAGATCTTGACCTCAAATAGATGTGAAACAATGCTTTCAATGAGGATCTTCAATGCTACATCAACAATCTTGGCTCAACAACATGCATGGATGCATTAAAGCCTTGACATGATGAAATGATCTTGAATTGTTGTAATAAACTCTAGAAATCTTCCTTAAAATGCCTTATGAATGCTCTTGAGATTCTCTTGTAAACTCTAATTTTCTATAAGGATGCTCTCTCAAAGTTGCTAGGATGTCTCATAAAAGTGCTAGGTGAAACAATGTGAATTAGCCCCTTATTTATACTAAATTAGGAGATTTACCCCGAAATTCAAAGAATTCAAGCCGATCTTAGATCTGGGTATTAAAATTATAAGGATCCCACCATAATTAAATTCAAAAAGAGGGGTCCTATTAAAGGAGGACTGATTTTTCACTAAAGGCAAATGGGTCCTGGCACAATTTCCTGGACCAAGCTTCGGGGAGGTGAAATAACATCAAAAAACCACCTCAAAAATATAAAGAAAGGGGTGTCCTATGTGGAGAGGACACCTTGCACTAGTAAAGGTGAATGGGTCATAGCAGCACTTTTCCAGACATTACATTTTCCAGATTAAATGTCATACAATATCATTATTGGGTGTCAGGATAGATCCTTAAAAAGGGGGCTTGAATTTGAATTAAAGGGGTCAATTAAGCTCAATTAACCACCATTAATTAAGGGGAACCTAGATAAATGTGAGAGTATATTAAAAAAATTTACAACACCTAAATAAGCTACAAGTTAAATATATTTTATTAAAAGTGGCCCACTCGACTTAATTAATTAAATAAATCCTAGAAAAGTGTGAAAGTGTGTTGCAACACTTTACAACACTCTTGCAAAGGATCAATTAAGGCATATTTTAATCAAATAAATGGTCCTAGAATGATGTGAATGTGTACAACACATTACAACACTATTCTAAGGCACCATTAATTTAGTTTTAATGTCAATTATCCCAAACCAAGGGAAAAGGCTACTTTTTCCATTACTACAGTAGTGTAGCATGTGGGCTATTGGACTTCACCTATTTACATGCTTAGACATGTTTGGTTAATAAGTGTTTGTGTGGCTAACTTATAGATATTATTTCTTTGTTTTGGATTGACACATGAATGAAATTGTAAATATAATTTATATATATATATATAGGATCTATCCTAAGTTGTAGTTGTTGTGGGAATGCTAAGTAATTATGCCTTAATGCAAATATTAGAGTGATGTAATGTGACTTGTATTCAAATCATTGTGCACCATTATTATAATATCATATGTTGTGTGGGAAAGTCTCTGAAGATTGATCAAATCAAGTATTTGGGTGATCCCACATTACTGGTTTACAATTTTGGCCAAATTGGACATTGAACTAATTTTTTCTAACTAAATCTTCACTTTCGAGCACCTATAGCAGCTAAACCATGAGGAATTTGAAGATGATGCAAACTAGTGATTTGTGAAATTTTTTCTGTATATTCTAAATATATATTTTTCAAAATATTTGGAATCAAATTGCACTTCTTGTTCCATCTCCTTTGAAAACTAGTTTTTTTTAGTAAACGCCATTTTTAAGGAGTGATGCTCACCGTATACAACATAATTTTTTTTCCATGAAGGATAAAATTATATTTTTTTTGAATTTACATTTTTAACTACGATATCTAGTGCTTTCATTTGGTTTCATAGTGTTATATTGAATATTTTTTCCTTAATCAAGTTTCGAAGTTAAACCAATTACAATTTAGACATAGGGGAACCGTATACAACATAACTTTTTTTGTATGTATCGAAATTCAATTTTTATTTATGTTGGATCAAGGAATTTAATATCTAGTGCACTCATATTTTTCAATTTTATTTTATTTGATAATCTACTATTTTAACACATGTGCAAAACTAAGAGCTTGATTTTTCAGTGAAAAACCTACATTCACAAGAAATAAAAAAATAAGTATAATAATAAAATTAAGTTTATTTCAAATTATAATTTTTTGGAAGCTTATAATAAGGACTACATACTCACAAAAAAATAAATTTTAAATGAATTCATTAAATCTCCCAAAAGATAAATCAAAAGTGGTTTTTTATCAGCATTTTGATGGGTGTAAAGTAGACTCTGTTATAGGTATGGTTTAAAACTAGCGGGGTTCTATCCAAGGGGGTTTGATCTAAGGTGGTTTGATAAAACCCTCTTCAATTGGAATCCTTTAAATGGAACTTTTCAAAGCTTAAATCATTATATTTTCTAAAAATATGCGATTTCAGCAAAAATTAGGATCTCCAAGAAAGTGTAAACCAGTATTGTGGGATCACCCATTTGTGTTATCAATTTTGAAGGTCCATAAAGAATATTTATGTGATCTGGTAGGAATGGTGTCTTGCTTATTGATTTTTTGTTGAGATCTATATATTGATGATTGGTGTTTCCAGTAGGTTGATTCCTACAAACACAATTGAGGATTGGTGTCTTCGGTAGGTTGGTGAATTCCAAGTGTTTCATTCTTTTGTGAAGCTGGATTTGGAAAACATATCCAAATAGCTATTCTCACCATGGTTTTTCCTAGGTGAAGCTACAATAGTGGTTTACAATTCTAGTGAGGAAGGAAAACTCACAAAAAATGACTCCATGCCAAAAAATATGATTTTGGGGGTTCATACGAACCTATTGGTTCGAGTGAACCCATTCCCTAGTTTCCCACCCAAAAACCAAATAAAAATGCATTATGTGAGGTGGTATGCTTGAACCCCTAGGTGTTCGTCCGAACCCCCCTTAACCCTCATTCTCCCCCTTAGACACAAAAAAAAACCTATATTTTTTCACTTCGAAGCTCGGTTTGAACATGCAAATGTTGGAGACTTCACAAACCCAAATGGAATTAGGTAGTCCTTGGAACAAGCTATCCAACGAATATAATTTTGATATGTTTTGGTGTTATTATGTATTTTTTTTTTTAGTTTTATTAAATATAGGTTTTTCACTGAAAATGAAGGTCTTTATTATGCACATGTAGAAAAATAGCAGATTATCAAACAAAAAAAATTGAAAAATATGAGTACACCAAATATTGAAGTCCTTGATCCAATAACAAAAAAAATGAATTTTGATATATACAAAAAAAAGTTACGCGTTATACAATCGTGCTATGTCTGAATTGTAATTGGTTTGACTTCGAAACATGATTAAAAAAATATATATTTAATAAAAAACTATCTAACCAAGTGGAAGCACTAGATATCAAAGTCAAAAATCTAAATTCAAAGGTATTAGAATTTTATCCTTCATGGAAAAAAATTATGCGTTATACGGTGTGCGTCACTTTTAAAAATGTTATTTTTTGAAAAAAAAAAACCAATTTTTGTGGGAGATGGAAAAAGAAGTGCAATCTGATTCCAAAAATTTTGAAAAAAAAAAATTTAGAATCTATAGACAAAATATGATGAGACTCTAGTTTGCATCATCTTCAAAATCCTCATGGTTTAGCTACTATAGGTGCCTGAATGTGAAGATTTAGTTAAAAATAATAATTTTAGTGTCCAGTTTGGCCAAAAATTGTAAACCACTATTGTGGGATCACCCCGTCCTGAGTTTCAACATATATATAATGTTCTCGTGTTTGGATGTATTTTTATGTTTATCATTTGAATATTTTTTTTAGTAACAAATTAAGATTTAAAAATGTTACTAAGGATAATATGGATTTTAAATTGAGATTTTACATATGTTGATTCACCCCACCTCAGTATATTGTGTTCCCTTGAATTGGTATCAAAGAAAGTTTCCTTTGTGAATCTTAAAAAAATAAGGTAGATTCAAGGTGGAAAAATTAGTGGCTTAAGATGGATTATCTACAAACAAGGCACCAATTTTTGCTGGAACAAATTATTCCTTTTGGAAAGTAAGAATGGAAGTATATTTGATGGCCCTAGGAATTGAGGCTAGGTAATCATTTGTTAACGGATATGATATCACTAAAAGTTCCCCAAAAGATTGAGCTAAAAAGAAGGCTTGTGAGAATAATGTCAAAGCAATAAATTTTATTTTATGTTCTTTAATCTAACTTTAAGATTATAAGGATCATGCATTGTAGTATAGTGAAGGAATTATGGAGTAAGTCACACAATATCTATGAATGTGATGATAAGGTAAAACAAGAAAAGCTTCAAATTCATCAAGGTCAATTTGAAATCCTAAAAATGAAAGAAGAAGAAAAAAAAAATTGTATTCCTACTCCAGGTTGATGAGGTTATCAACTCTATCAAAGGTCTTGGTGTAGATTTAAAATAAGGTATGATTATGAAAAAGCTACTCAAATCCCTTCTCCAAAAGTTTGATGCAAAATTCTCTATTGTTGAAGAAGTTAAAGATTTTAATACTCTAGCTATGGATGAGTTACATTGAATTCTGACTACCTATGATATGAGAATTCAAAATGAAAAATTTGTAAAAAGGGAGGTGGCATTCAACGTTTCTATGAGGCAAGATGATCTAGATTTACAAGATGGATCAAATTCAAAGGAAGAAAACTTTGTTAGCAAGTTGTAGAGGGGTTCCAAAAAGTATAAAGGTAAGTCTCCTTTAAAAATTCTTAATTTTGGTGAAGTAGAAAATCTTATTTCTAAGTGTCCATACAAAGATTCTAACAATAATGACCAAAAGAATGGAAAAAGTCATTTCCCCAAGGGAAAAAGTTTCATAAGAATTAGAAGACTTTATTTGTCATGATGATGATGATCAAGACACGTTTGACAAAGGCTAAAGAAAAGATTTGTAGAAGAATTGAAAGATAAAGAAAAATTATCACTAAATCTTGAGAAGGTGGAGAATATGGTCATTTACCTAAAGATTCAAGTAGAATAAGCGAAGAGGATTGAATAATTTTTTACTAAAATGTTGTTATCAAGAGACAAGGATTGTGAAAACATGAAGTAAAGATTATGTCACTAAAGAAATATCTTGAAAAAGTAAATCGTCAGTTGAGGTTGAAGTTTGGGAAGAGCATTGAAATCTTGAATCAGATATTAGAAAGCTAGAGATCACCGCATATCAAACTAACCTTGGTTTTATTTATATGCAAAAGAATAAGGTGACCGAGTAGCCTGTGAAGTCTATTGTTGAGATTTTAGAAGAGAATTTTTTTTAAATTTTAAAGTCTAAGAAAGTTGTAACAATCAATGAAAGATAAATGTAGAATAATGGTTTCATCCAAGTGTACAAATAGAATAGAAGATCCAAAAGACATGCTTTAATAGGAAAAAGATACAATACTACGTTTAATCAATTTTTTCTAGTTACTATTTTAATTGCAATCATTTTGGTTATAAGGTTGTGAATTGTAGAAAGGCTTCAATAAGAAGAAACCGTTTTGTTAGAAAAAATGCATTTGCACATTTGTACAATTTCAATAGTATTTGTCACAAATGTAACAATTTTGGACATATTGCTAGAAATTATAGAAGAAATTTTGTGAGTCATGTATTGAACACAAAAGAAAATAATTATGAATGTTAGAATAATCAAACAAATAAGATTTGGAGGAAGAAACCAAAGGAGAATAGGTTAGAGAAATCTGTGGTGGCTTACATTGCATTACATTCTTAAAAGGAGAAAATCTATACATTATTAACAACGGACTTTCATGTCACATGACGAAAGACAAGATAAAGTTCATGCACTTCAAGAATTGATGGAGGATCTATAACCGTTGGTAACAATTTTGTTGCTAAGATTATTGTTAAGGGTATGTTGAGTCTTGATGATGGGAAGACAAAAACTCATGGTGTTTTATATGTAGAAGGATTGAAGCATAATATTTTGAGTGTAAGTAAAATATGTGATAAAGTCTATAAAATTTCATTCAATGCTAAAGGTTATGAAATTAGAAAAATTGGTACCAGTGAGTTAGTTGTAGAAGGAAGCAAGATTGATAGTGATTTGTATCATCTTAGTGAGGTGAATGTACAATATTATTTTTTCCATAAAAAAGAGAATAAATTTGGATCTAGTGCAAAAGGTTGGGATAGATAAATTTTGATGATATTTTTGAGGATCAACTCAAAATGAATGATAAGAGACATGACAAAGATCAAGAAGCCTTTATCTACTAGTTGCAAACCATGCAACAAGGGAAAACAAACAAGGACAATATTTCCTACTAAGGAATATTCTACAACAAAGACATTATATTTGATTCATGCAGATCTATGAGGACCAATGATGACAAAGAGCATTCAAGGTGATAGGTATTTTATGATGCTTATTGATGATTATTCTAGAATGAATTAGATTACTTTCTTGGAAGAAAAAATAGAAGATTTTGAGAAATTTAAAGAATTTAAGGAAATAGTTGAGAATGAAACTCAAAGAAAAATCATGTGTTTGAGATCATAGAGCTAAAGAGTTCACTTCAGATAGGTATGATAAATTCTATGAGTTGCATAGAATAAGGAGACAATTTCCTACTTGTAGAACTCCTTAGAAAAATGGAGTAGCTAAGAGAAATAAATGAATTGTATAGGAGATGGCTAGAACAAGATTAAATCAAAAAAAAATATTAGATATGTATTCGAGAGAAGCAATTTATAGAGTAGTGTATATTTTTAATAGATCTCAAATCAAACCAATGATTACAAAAAAACCATATGAATTATGGAAAGGAAGACTATTTGGAAGAAAATGTTATATCAAAAGGGATGAAGAACACTTGGGTAAGTTTGATTCTAGATCCGATGAAGGTATTTTTCTTAGATATTCTATGAAAAGAAAAGTGCATCTAGATGTTATACAAAAATGTTGAAAATGATTGTAGAAAGTTTCAATGTGACTATTAATGAAACTATGCAATCTATTGAGATTTCAAATGAAAAAGATGACGAGGATCTAATCTGTAGTAGTGATGAAGATTTAGAGAATGATTCAAAGAATATAGTTACAAATACTCTAGCTAGATATGTTGAGAAGAACCATTCTGAAGATAAAATTATTGGAGATAAAGATAGTAGATTTCAAACTTAGAAAAGAATTGACAAAGAAAATGAATAGGTAAATTTTGGTTTACAATCAAAGATTGAACCAAGTTCTTATATATAGGCAAGAAAAGAGAAATTTTGGATAGATTCTATGGAAGAAGAGTTGATTCAAATAAGGAAAAATAAACTTGGGAGTTAGTTTTGAGACCCAAAGACAAAATTTCATTGGTACAAAGTGGGTCTTAGAAACAAGTTCAATATAAATGTAAAAGTGATTCAAAAAACGGCTAGACTTTTAGCATTCTAAATTTCATATGAATACATTAGCACATATCAGTGTTTTTTTTGGATTAATCTCTTTCCTCTCTTGTTTGCATATATATATCAATGTTTTTTAGATTAATATGTGCAATGTATTCATATAAATGTATTCATTGGAATTATTAGTATTCAATAATTTCAAGATATATTAGATGGATGTAAAATCTAAATTTTTGAATGGAGAATTAGAAGAGGAAGTATACATTGAATAAATGGAAAAATTCCAATGTTTAGATAAACTAGATTTTGTGAGTAGACAAAAGGAGGTTCTTTAAGGACTCAAATAAGCTCCTAGAGCATGGTATTCCAGATTGGATAGATATCTACAACAATAGGGTTTTAGGAGAGGTAGTGTAGATAGAAACTTGTACATAAAACTAGAAGGAGATAAATTATTGATTACAATGTTTATGTTGATGACATCATTTTTGGAGGTAGAACTAATTCTATATGTGCAAATTATTTTGGGGTGCAATGCAAAATGAATTTAGAATTACAATGCTTGGTGAGTTATTTTTATTTCTTGGCTTACATATTTTTCAATTAGACAAAGGTATATTCATTTCTTATAACAAGTACATAAAGGATATGTTGAACAAGTTTAAGATAAAAGAGTGCAAACCAATGAGTACACCTCTGGTTACTGGGTCTAAATTGAGTACAGATGATGAATATTCTCCAAAAAATTAGACCTTGTATAGGTCAATGATTAGTAGTTTGTTGTGTGTGATTGCATCTAGGCTAGACATATTGCAAGTAGTAGGGATGGTAGCTAGGTTTTAAGAAGCACATAAAAAATACCATGTTAAGGCAGTAAAAAGGATATTTGTATATTTGAAGGCTACAATGGATTTTGGTTTGTGGTATCATAAGAGTGAAAAATTCACATTACTACATATACAGATGTATATTGGGTTACAAGAATAAATGACTAAAAGAGCACAAGTGGTGGAGATTTATTTCCTGGTGATAATATTTTATCTAGGTAGTTATGTAAGAATAAGGATTCAATATCTTTATCTATAGTAGAAGTGGGGTACATTGCAATAGTTTCATGTTACACTCGAGTTTTATGGATGAAGATCTGAAGGAGATAAAAATAGAGTTTGATGAGCCCATTTCAATTCTTTGTAATAATAATAGTGCAATATATATTTCCAAGAATCTAGTGACACATTCAAGGTCAAAGCACATTGCAATTAAGTATCATTTTCTAAGAGAGAAGGTCACAAAAATGGAAATGAAGTTGGAGAACGTTGAGACTAAGGGGAAAATTGAAGATATTTTCATAAAATCTCTTCCAAAGGAGACTTTTGAGTATGTCTAAAATAATTTGGGAGTATTTTCTCCCTCCTCTTAAATCAAGAGGATGTACAAGTTGAGGGGGGAGTATTGACTCCCTGCCATAAGCATGCTTGGTGGGCTTGTGGAATGATTGTCAAAAAGGAGATGACATAAGGGGAGCAAGAAACTCTAACTATAGAGAGGAAGGAATATGAAGGGATTCTAATTGATGTGACTCTCACTTGTTGTGCTTTTCCATTAATGTCAAAGGGGAAAAAAGGAAAAAATGCTATATCTTTGAGAAAGAAGGATTTTGAAAGATATATCTTTCAAAATCTCAGGAACTCTAGCAAATTGTCCCACATAGGGGAAGTTCCAAATTAACTACATTGGTGTGCTAAGAAAAATTTATTGTTTTCCATAAATAATAAAGGGGGGGATTGTTGAACATATGTTATCATTTATGTCAAAGTTTCTATTTTGTCAGAGTGATGCTAGAAGATTAATGAGAATTAAATGTAATCATATTGCTATGTATGAGCTTTTGAAACCAAGGTGTATTTATGTCATGGCCATGTCATGTTAGAGAATTTGAAATCAATGAATAAGGTTGCATGTAGTATGCTTGAAATATCATGCTTTTATCTATTCCTATTGATATAAGTGATCTAGAATTCTTGAATTAAGTTACCCCAAAGATAGTGAGATTGTTTAGATAACATGTTTTGATCCAAATTTCTTCATGGATGAAAGTTATATCTTATGGATTCAAAGGATAGTATGTCTACACATGCTTTCTCTTCTTCCCAAGATTTTAGAATTTATGTTCATTAGGAAAGAAGTTTGAAGTGACAAAAGGGTCATTGTGTTGGTTATTTAACCAAGTTGGTGTTTTGGATCAATGTGGTAGAGGCTTGTAAGGTTTTCCCTCTAGAGGTAGAATATGGATGATTGTTGAGACCAAATAAGTCTACATTAGGAACCACATAGTGTTTTTTATCCTTTGGTGTAGAATGTGGTGTATTGGACCTGGCTTATTTACACATTTGGACATATTTGGTTAAGGAGTGTTTGTGTGGTTGAATTGCAGATACTATTTTTATTTTTCGAGTTGTCATGTGAATGAATTTGTAAATATAATTCATAGATATAAATGTCTAGGATTTGTCCTAAGTTGTAGTTTTTGTGGGAATGTTAAGTAATTAGGGCTTAAAATAAAATATCATAGTGATGTAATGTGAGTTGCATTCCATTATTATATGTTTCATTATTAGAAGATCATATGTTCTATGGGAAAGTGTCTGAATTTTCATCAAAACAAGTATAAGCTTTTTTATCATTTTTGAAGGTCCAAAAATCATATTTCTATGATTTGGTAGGATTGGTTTATTTCCTACTAAGTTGGTGCTTAGATTTATATATTGGGTATTGGTGTCTCTAGTAGGTTGGTTCCTACAAGCACAATTGAGGATTGGTGTCTCTGGTAGGTTGGTTCCTACTTCATGATTGTAAGTGTTTCATTATTTTGTGAGGCTAGATTGGATAGAAGATCCAAGTAGCTATTCCCATAGTTTCTTTTTCTCATCTTGGGTTTTCATGTATACCTAGTGTTCTCATGTGTGGATGTGTGTTTGTTTTTATTATTTGAATTGTTTTTTTAGTGATATATAAGTAAGATCTAGAAATGTTATTAAGGATAATTTTGATTTGACATTAAGATTTTGCATATATTGATTTACCCCATCTTAGTATATTATGTGTGCTTCAAAAGGTGGGTGAGTGCTTAGAATATCTATAGGAAACATTATCTCTACTTCCTATGACTGAGAGCGATGGGATTGGGATAATCTATTCTAGTAGATTGGTTGATTCTAGACTAGTTCCCTTGAGGAGTAGATGGGTAGTGAGTCTTTGACAATAGTGCATGGAAAATTACCCTAGTGATTGAAAAGGTACAATAAATGGATAAATTTAAGTACAAATTTACTAGCTTGCATGAAATATAAATAATCACATTAGATAAAATCATTTCTTTAGTATATAAATAAAAATGAGCAAAAACCAAACACATTTGAAAAAGAGTTGCATTTATATCTTTACAAAAGTTGAGGAGATTTTTCGCTATGAATGCATGCCAAATTTACTTTAAAGAGAGACAAGGATAATCACCTAAAAAAGCCACATGTCATGAAAAGGATAAAATCCTAAAATGCCTAGAAAATATATGAATCTAACTCCTAGCTTCGTGGGCTTTAGTTAAAAACCAAAAGTGATTCTTGATAGTATCAAACTATCCATGAAATATAATGTTAGTGTGTTAAGTTTAACTTAGAGTAAATTAACTAGGTGGTTTTATTTCCCATATCAGGTAGCTGTTTACCCGTCACCTATTTCACAACTTTAAAATCCTATACCATATGTATTTTAATCATCTCAAATCTATACACTTATTTTTGGTAAAATGGCCTTATGTTGCCTCTCTTGTTTTTTGTGAAGGTTATTTTTATAGATGTTGCTCCTGGGAGGTGGATGACACCAACATGGTATCAAAGAAACCCATTCTGCACTCCTTCTCGTGAGAGTTTTTATTAGAAGATTTTGAGGTCATTTATTTGCTAGAGATTATTCGGCATTTGAAATTTGCTAAATTTCAAAGTTGCCTCATTTCCAATTAATCCAATTTCATATTGCTAGCGAATGCAGATTGTCATCACTAGTGCGATTTTTTCCATTCTCTAGGGGTGTTTGCAAAAGATGTGATCTATGTTTTTTGGAGGCCACATTTTTCTCTACTTTTGAGGCGGCACTAATCAATGAAAGAGGTTTCATGATTTTTTTTTGTCGTGGAAAGGACGTTTGAGGGAATTTTTTTCCAGTGTATGAGTCCCTATTGTTGTGTGGTCTTTGCATTTTGATCGATAATTTGGAGGATGGTGTATCATTGTTGAAGACTTGATCTCTATTGAGGAGGCATGATTTTCTACTATAGAGGTGCAAAAATTTTTTGGAGAGGTAATTTTCCTCTATATGTGAAAGCCCAATTTCTTTGTCTAGGGGCAACAACTCCTTTGCATTTTCTAGAGGTGTTCTTCCTTGCTGCACTAGGTGATTTTGTGTGGAGAGGATGCCATATCATCTTATTCCCCACATTGCAATTACCAGTTGAATACTACAATTTGGGGGCCAATTGGAGGTCCAATTGGTGGCAACACTTTTCTCCTTTCCTTGGCATTGTTCTCCTCCATTTGGAAAGCTCCTCACACTAAATTTTTGGAACTTGGCACAAAGGCACAAACTTCAAGCATTCTAGAGGGGCCATTCATAAATTTCAAGCATTCTGGAGGGGGCGTTCAAAAAGTTTGAAGCTTGAGTTGGAGATTTGTTTAATTCTAAGACTGATTTTTCATGACTGGTATCAATTTGAGGCACTTGGAGGCAGTGATGCACTAGGCATTTGGAGATCGATTGAAGGCTCTTTGAAGCTGATTTGGGGTCAATTTATCCATGAGGAGAAAGAGGAAGCATTCTTCTCCAACCAACCATTTTTTTTGTAGGTTGCACTATTTCTTAATCAAACTTTGTACTTTATAAAATTTGCAACAAAAATATTTCATTTTAGGGCTTTTGTACAGCCGAGAGGAAGTGGGCCCAAGTTGGTTTTGAAGTTGTTGATAAAACCATTATCACACATTGGTAGCGTGGAGAATAGTTTTTCTATTTAAATAGCATTATAGTGTGCATAGATGTTGTGAGCAAGTCTCACAAATTGTTTCTTGTGTGTGGTGATTGGTGTAGTGCTCTTTGGAGTTGCTTGGTGAGTTGATTTGAGATCTGGCTTGGTGATTTGGCATGAGAACCCAATAAGGTGTTTAATTTTTGGCTCATTTTTTTTCAAATTCTTAGCCCCTTTTTTTTCATTATTGATTCCTAAAGTATTTTGGGAAGGATTCATTTGTAAAATTTGGGAGTTTCTAATTGTTGTTGAAGGTTAATGTCTTTTTATTCTTGGAGATCTTTCATAGTTGATTATGGGGTTTTCATTTCATCCTGTTGTGATTAAATTGAAAATGGAAAACTATAAAAAATGGAGAGATGGTATCATAAAGCATCTTAGATGACTTATTTTTTGCCACATTTATATAATCTTATTCCCCTTCCTAGTACTAATAGTAAGAAATTTGCATGGAATTGCAAAAGGAATCATGTCCTAGGAGTTATTTCAATGCATATTGATGATGCCACTTTGAATGCTATTGGTCATTTTGAGTGTCCTCATATTCTTTGGACTAAAATTTGGGAAATACATGGAGATCCTAATACTTAGCTATTCCTAGATGATCCCATTTCAAATTGTCTTGTGCTTCTTTATTTTTTAGACATGATACCTTATGATCATGCTACTATGCAGGAGTTTGAAATTTTTGAATACTTTGAATATTCAGATGAGGATAACGAGGGTTCTTCAAATGATCCTTCTTCTCCATAAGGGACAATTAATGTACCTTCACCTTTAGTGATTCATTGTGTAGAGTTATTAATTGAGGCTCCTATCATTCCTATTTAATAGGACCATTCATCTTGTGTTGATGATTCATTGAGCACGTCTAGTGATTCATCACAACTAGTTTCTCATTGTCTTCCCAATTGGGATTCCTATTTTTTCATGCATTGGTTCCTTGTTTGTGGAGTCTCACATTTTAGATTTGGAGGACACATTTGAGGGCTTATCTCTCCTTTTTGTTGATAGTTATTGCACAACTATTGTCAAACCATCTCAATGTTTGGATATTGTTCAACATCAGTTTCCAATGGTACATTGTTTTTCACCTTCTATTGTGATTGGGCATTTTCTTGATTGGTTCGTGCCATCATCTTCCAAGGTCTTGGTGATACATGAGCAGATTTCAAAAACATCACCATACATCTTCATGCTTCTTTCTTTCAATTCCTATTTGGAGTGGGAAGAATTCTTGCATTTGTATTTGGTTTTGTTTCTTCCAAAAGGGAGACAAGTTGTCTGTCAACATTGGATTATGTTTTATCTTTAGGAACTTACCATTTTTGTAGGTGATTACACATTGTGGGGGGGCTACATAGTCTCCCTATTTCCCTCTTATGGGGGTATATTGATGGTATATATGTATGATGTATGTAGCACTCGAGGGTGTGATTGAGTCCTCCATCCATGTATCACTTCTTTCTTTTTTTTTCTCTTTTGGAGAGGGGTTTTTCTCTTTTTCTCCAGTTGTGAGATATTACATTGTAAATGGGTACCTAATATGGTTGTGTAGTCAAGACCCATATTGCATCTTCATTTTGCATATTAATTCTCCCTAACTTTCCACTTAAGGGGGGTTGTTAGTGTGTTAAGTTTATCTTAGCGTAAATTAATCAGGTGGTTTTATTTCCCATTTTGGGTAGTTGTTTACCCATCACCTATTTCATGGCTTTAAAATTTTGTACCATATGTATTTTAATCATCTCAAATTTATACACTCATTTTTTGGTGAAAAGGCCTTGTGTTGTCTCTCTCATTTTCTATGAAGGTTATTTTTGCATATGGTGCTCCTAGGAGGTGGATGACACCAACAGATAAAATGAGGATTAAAAACTCCTAAATGAGTAAAAAAAGAACCAAGTGGGAGGCCTTGATAAAAATATTACTAGGAAAAATGGGTCATTTTAAGATTAAGAATAGCCATCTAGTACACTAGAATCAATGATACTAAGTACAAAGAGAAGATTGAATTTACTAATAATGATTAAACTAATAATCTATAGAAATATGATATGGCCATGATAAATATTCTTTACAAGGCTTATAGTTATGATGTAACATCTCGCTACGCAACCCCGAAGGGTAAGAGCCAAAAGAGAACAAGATAATTTTTTTTTTAAAATAAAGAATAACTTACACAAAAGCAATTTACAATACAATATATCAAGAACATACATGGCCAAGCATGGCCAAACACAACCCAAAGGAGAGGACTAATCCACCCTCTAGAGAAAATCCAAATAGGAGAAAATAGGAGAGCTCCAAAAATTTTGCTTCAGAACTTCCTGCTCCGAAACTTCCTACTCTGGAACCTGTTGCTCCGGAACCTACTACTCTGGAACTTCTAGCTATGGAACTTCCTACTGCTCCAAAACTTCTTGCTTTAGAACCTGTTGCTCCAGAACCTGCAGCTCCAGAACTTCCAGCTACGGAACTTCCTGCTCCAGAACTTCCTGCTCTGGAACTTCTCGTTGCTCTGGAACTTCCTGCTTCGGAACCTATTGCTCTAGAACATGCTGCTCTGGAACTTCTTGGTCCAGAACCTATTGCTCCAGAACTTCCTACTTCAAAACCTTTTGCTCCAATACTTCATAGTAGAGACACAAAATAGCAAACAGAAAGCATCGATGCGCTAGAACTTTTGTAGACTAAAACATGAAGGAAAAATACAACCAACATCTAATTTTTTTTGCATGAAAAATATTGAAGAAAAATACATTATTATCATCATAATACAAGCGATTATGATACCAACATCGAAACTCGTAAACCAAATATAAACTTCACATTTCTTCTCATTAATCTATATGATTACATTTTCACTCTCAAGCGAGTACAATATACATAAAGGAATATACATAAATAAAAAGGAATAGCCATGAATAAGAAACATCATCTGATAAAGAGCATACAAGAGAGAACACCTCCAGTTGATGCTCCAATAACCTATACATTGGTTCCCAATGGCGGTGGCAATGCCTCCCTACCATGTGGACTCAAAAGAGGCCACCCCATCGTGCTCGGAGGTAGTCACAAGGCCCAAGCAGAAAAATAAGGCAATGAAACATATGTCCAGCACTCACATCAAACATGGAGTAAACATGGAATACAATGCATTAAAACCAATATCACAATAGCTAAATGCTCATACAATAACATGTCGGGTACTACTCACGACTACTAAGGCACAAGGTACTAAAGTGCAGATCAGATGGAGTGTCATCATGTGTGCTCAAAGGGATGGCACCACATGAAAAAAATTATACCTCTCATACAAACGAGGAGACTCACTCATGCCCATATCAATGCCCTGCAAACGGATAACTCAACACCCTACAGATAGATAAGCCTTCTTGTTTAACCAAATAAGGTATCCATAGAAAACATGAAACAATGAAAAGCCACTGAGATCATCATAAAAACCATTTAAAATGGCCAAGCAACATTGTTGTAAGAAAACACAATTACAGCTAAAATTCAACATGAAATAGAGACATAAAAATTCAAAGGGCCTAGATTAAAATTCTAAGCCCAACCCAGTTCATATTTTTGTGTTTCAAGTTGGAATCCACCATAAATTTTCAATTGTATGACCCATAATAAGGTGTTATACCAAAAAATGTCATTTAATGCATCGTTGGGCAAAAAACATGGAAAATGAAAGTGCTCGGATTAAAAATAGGACAACGACCTAGTTCATATTTCAATGTTTCTATATGGAATCCAATTTTATTTTATATTTTTAACAGACAGTAAAAGAGCAGCAATGAAAAATTTCATTTAACAAGAAGGCACAAATTTGGACAAAAGTGAAAGTGCCCAGGATAAAAATATGCCAAAGACCTAGTTCAAATCTTAGCATTTCTACATGGATTCCATATTTGTTTTGCATTTTTAATAGGTGGTTTAAGAGAAGTAATGAAAAATTTGTTTTAACAAGTTGGTTAAAATAGAAATAAAATGAAAGTGCCCAAAAATCTATTTTTTCCAGCAACCCATTTTAGATTTGTTTGAATGCACAAAAATCTGCCATAAGAAAACTACATAGCAGCAAATCAAATCCAAAACAAGCATTCTCCATTTGCAACGCATTCACAAAATTGAATCAAAAGAATAAATTTGCTATAAGGAAATACAAAGCTTACCATTCCCAAACTAAATCACATTCAAAACCATGAGAAATTCAAGGATTCAAGAACTACAGAAAAATACCTCAATATTGCCTGAAAACTGAAAAAGAAAGATTGCTTTGAATAGAAGGCGTGGCTAGGTTCCAAAATATGACAGCAAGGAGGAAATGGCATGCTGAAGTCAAGAATCAGATGCCCACAAATTTCTGTCAACCAAATCTCCACATTGCTCCCCAACTCTGTTACCCAATTCAAGGGTTTTTTTCTTCTCCTTCCAAAAAAATAGAAAATTTCTTCCTCCCAAAAAGAATGACTCCCTTTTCCCAAAACAAAACAAATAAATATACATCTTCCTCAAAACTAAACCTCGTTCCCTTTTAAAAACTCTCCCAAAATAAAACTTCCTTCCCTTTTATATTTTCCTTTCTAAAAAGATAACTCCCCAAAAAACAAAAGAATAAAAGTATATATAATCAAAACAAGGTTGTCCCTTATTTTTAACTAACTCCTCAACACCATAAAAAATGAAATAAAACATTCAATTAAACAAGCTATTAAAGCTCCAAAATAAAACAATTAATTAAAATCATGAAATATACAATATTCTCTATTTCATATAAAAATAGTAATTTGCATCCAATCATCCAAATACACAAAGCTCCCCAAAAAGGATTTAAATAAGACTATAAGAGCTTTCAAAAAGGATTAATAAATCATTTAAAAATTTCCAAATGACATATTTAAAATCTCATGAATAAAACCATTCCAAATCTCAAATCAATCAAACACAATGGAATACCATATATGAAACCACAAAAAGATGCCAATGAAAACACATCATAGCACTGACAACCAAAATATATAGCCACATAAAAGATTCACAAAAACCATAACAAAATACCTCAATGGCATACTGGTAAGCCACAAACAACTGAAAGGTGCACTAGACATATGGTTGAAAGGTGCTCCAAACATTACCGTTAGGTAACCAGATAGTAATACATCGACAAGGAAACATTTCCCTAATTAACATGGTACAGTGGGCTAGGGTAGGGGAGATTTGGCCTGTGACTACCTCCAGTAACCACCATTAGGGAATATGAGTATGCTCAGGCCTATGGATCTAGGCAGAGTCAATACTCAGTACCTGCATCGCTTCCAATTACACGTCAAAGTACATGAGCATATCCATATAGTCCAAAGCAACATCAATCATTAGGAAGGGAGTCATGATATCGTAAGCCTCTCAAATATGAGTGCTACGACATCATCCCTTTCATATCCATAATTGTACATAAGAAATGATAACAATATATAAACATATAAGCATGTAATCCAGAATAATGACTAATCATGATAACCCTTTCCCTTAATCATCAATGTTTAATCTCATTATAACAACATTTAATAGTTAGAATACCCAATCAAAATAAAAATGCTATCTTACCAGCCTGGGTTTAGAGAGGTGTTACATCCTCCCTCCCTAAGATTTGACTTACTCCTGGAAGTAATGTAAACTCAATATGTAGCCATGTCACACATTAGTACTCAAAATATAATAATCAACATTTAATAAGCGCACTTCATTCCAAAGATGAGAAATATAATATACATCATTAATCACTGAACGAAATAGATAGGACATCCATATAACATTCACCTTTCTAAGAATCATTATCAATATATTGACATATGGCTTACTCATAAGGTCTCAACATGAAACAAAATAATGTGGTTAGCCTTGCTAACATCACATGTGTCACAATTCGCATCATAAGCATTTATTTTAACATCCACATTCATCCAAAAATAGGTTAAGATACACATTAACTCCACTAAGAATAGGGTAAAGAAGATGCAGAAGCACTCAATTTTTTTTCCAAAACACCATTTCTTGCAATAATATTTGTTTTCTACACACTTCCAATCTCACACATGAGAACATATTTGCCATCATTTTCAACAAAATATAACAATTTACACTTTCTAAAGCATAATAAGCCAACTTTTGAACTTTTCATATGAAACCATATCCAAGATGAAACATGCAATTATACATACATACATACTTACATCACTGGGAATCACATCACAAGGCTACACAAGGGTCCATCTAGACACTGGTAAGTAGCATACTAAACCATGATACATAATCCATGAGCCAAGAGCCAATATCTATCTCACATAATCCATACCTCATATCTAGTGGTTTGATGGTGTTAGGCCACACACACACGGTGAGACCATCCAAACAAGACCACAATGACCTATATTTTGTTGAATAAGGTGGTTAGCCTCCAAGGGATAGTCATCACACATAGGTAGGTAGTGGGTCCTAGCTATGTAACAGCCTCACATACCCCCATCCTCAAGGTTCCTTGTGTCTACTTCCTTGTATACACTCAATTGAGTCTGGCTCTCCCATTCTCGATGAGGAATCACCTTACAACACCATCATTTGAAAACAACAAATAGAAAACTAGTTTAGCCACCAAAGATCATAAATAATTATCAAATAAAGATTCAATTGTAGCAATAAAGCAAGAAATGTGCGCAATTTCAACACTAAATCATATGTAACCATGAGGGCTACATGCAAAGAAATTTCACAATTTGTGGCTAAACCGTCACAAACAAGATAAATCAAATTTTTCTGGTTCTCACAATCAAAGTGAAAATCATCAATAACCAAAAGAAGTTTTACAATCTTTGAAATGGCACAATACATAACTATGTGACTAAACTATCCACCAAACGAGGAAGGAGGGAACAATGTCTGACTATCGCAATAGCCCCTCATGTGTGGTGGAGTGAACACACCAACCATATGGCATGAAGTGTACTCCTCGGCTACACCTCACATCGCATTATCACACAGCATGGACTCACAAAGTGGCCCACGCACTCCTTGGCTATCTGCATGGAATGTACACCTCGGCCACATCCCGCATTGCGTCTCAACGCGGCATGGTCATACACCAGCCGGAGAAGGCACGTACTAGTTGTACACCGCATGGCAATGTGTTTGTGGCTCCGTGGAAGTAGGCACATGCAGAACACACCCCATATAGCGATACCTCGTGGAAAGGGAACACGCAGGTACTCATCGTAGCCAAAGGTATACATGGCTAGGACATACCCATATGCCAACCGACCCAAACATTGTCAAGAGAAATATGAGTGTCCCTCTACAAGTGTATGAGGACCCATCACACTCATCACACAAGTAGGCTACCATAACACAATCTCATAGTGCACCTTCACGCATCTAAGCATGTGGTATCATCACCAACACTATGTTAGAACATCAGTGTGGTGTGGCATCATATCTATGGCATCATGGTAGAACACGTGTAGATATGGAATAAATAGTGCATATATGAGTATATAAATATGGGGCTACTCAAGCCTCACCTCTCATGTGGACGAGGTCGACTCGCTAATGCCAACTCAATGTCCCTACAAACAGCCAGGAAAAACTAACAAACCAATGTTTTTGTACACAAAACTGTGGGGATTAGGCTAGCACATATGGATCAAGTACCCTGATCCATCATAAGGGGAAGTAGTGAGTACTTTCCTCGGGATCAGTTGAGATGAGAACACTCTACGCCGCAATATGTGTATGCTATACACTCCACACAAGGAAATTTGTGGCTACGACTAACCCTTCATGGATTGAGGGACTAGAGAACCAAGAGAAGAGATTCTACGAAACTAACTTTTGGTTACTCTTAATATATATGTAAATTTCAACCACACGTGGGTTGGCCATCAATCAGGTAACAAACATACAAGCACACAGAATGGTATGGCTAATCCCACACCTAAAATATGACATATCCTCCATGGATGGGTACACAGTCTCACCATCCCATGGGCACACAAAACAATTACAAGGTATTCACAACACTCAACATGCGCATTAACACAGGATGTTCACATAATAGGGAGTACCCTTTTCTAATTTCCTCTTACCAAAATAAAACCATTATCCACCTCTAGTTATGCAAGATCAATACAACTTTCCAAGAACATGTACCCCCAACATCCATACAATACATCATAGTGCTACATGGAGTAAATCAACAATGTCATGATAACTCTCACATTCACATTCAATTTTATTAAGTGGTAAATCACCTTACTACACACATATGTTATCCACATTTATTTCCCACACAGTGCAATATCATTACAATGTTTACTCAAGACAAGGTATACAACATTATCACTTCAACATATATTTACCATTTTGCTTTTTGAATCCAGGTACAATAATTTAACATCTACACGATTTCTTAAGACTCAACAACAAAGTTGGGGACTATAGGCCTCACCAACAAGATGAACCCATTAAGAAATTATCATTAACATGCCAATGGTTTCACTATTCCCTTTTTCTCTAAACTTTACTTAATGTAGAATGATTTTCTATTCATATTTATACATGTTCCATGATTATGAATGCAACTTGGAAATTTAGGTCCTTTACCCAAGGTTTGATCTAATAAAATAAACTTCATGAATGCATAAAATTTGCTCATAAAAGACAAGAATACAATGGATTTCAATACACCACACATTCAAAGATAGGCATCTTTGTTAAACGAATGAGAAGAGAGAGGAGAACGAATGAGAAGAGAGAGGAGATAGAGGGATTTACAGTTCTGACATAAGCACTAATGCAAACTTGGTCTCATCATCACACTATCACTTCCACACAAATGCATCAATCATAAGAGTTCATCCAATATTCTCTATGAACTAACAACATGATCATTCATTTTATATTACCATATTTCATAATTTCAATACAATATAACATGCAAAAACAACTCCAAAACGACATAGGGTCAATCTAGCAATCACTTGCACAAAGAGGTAAAGCACAAGAAGACATTCGCCAAAACATTTGCATGGTGATGAAAAAAAACAAGGCTCAAGAAGAGAATACACACAAAAGGAACTTCTTGGCACCCTCAAAGTCAAACAGACCTTCCAACAACAAGAACTAAGAAACCAAACAAGGGTAATTTTAGGCAACACATGTCACCTACAACCCACCAACAAGCTAAGGTCCAACATGCCCCACCACAACACAGGATATAGGAAAGTAATCAATCTCAACTTTGGGAGACTCTCAACCAAGGGAATCACTCCAATCCCATAGGGTAAGGCAGGACCTAGGAGGCATCCTTCCTCCACAACACAAGCCAGGGTTGGAAAACTCAACCCTCTAAAACGCCATAGTAAAGCACTCAAAGCAAGAGGTCCTATGACTATCTCGCTGCAACAAGCATTTGGAACACGCACATCAAGCACACTGCAACTACATGGGCTACAACCACACTTAGGGACCACTCAAGGGTCGCATCCCTAAACACAAAAAAGCCACTCAAAAAGAAGGAGACCAAACAAAACACACTTCTTAGTAGGCTCGAGGGTTTAACTAACCCTCACAAAAGCATTCATCAACAAGACATGCAAGGGGCGGGAAAAAATAACAAAACTTGTCGTCCACCACACATAACACCCCAAGCAGGTATCAACCATAAATAGGGATCCCAATGTTGCAACATGGGCTCTACCTCTAACTCTGCCTCTGGCTTTGCCCTTAGGGGCATCCCAAAGGAAACAAGGGACACATTAAAATAGATCATCACAAGCATGATCTATACATCATACTAAGGCATAAACGCTAATCAACAAGACTATGAAAACAATATAACAAGCTCATGCCACACATGCCAAACACAACATAACATAGAAGGCTCAAGTACTCCAGAGCTCCCAATGTGTGAACATGGGCTCTGATACCAGACGTAACATCCTGCTACACAACCCCGAAGGGTAAGAACCAAAATAGGACAAGATAATTTCTTTTTTTTAAATAAAGAATAACTTACACAAAATAAATTTACAATACAATAAATTGACAACATGCATGGCCAAGCATGGCCGAACACAAATCAAAGGAGAGGACTAATCCACCCTCCAGAGAAAATCCAAACAGGAGCGAATAGGAGAGCTCCAAAAATTTTGCTCTAGAACTTCCTGCTCCAGAAATTCTAGCTACGAAACTTCCTACTACTCTGGAACTTCCTACTTTGAAATCTGTTGCTCCGAAACCTGCTGCTCTGGAACTTCTAGCTACGAAACTTTCTACTCTAGAACTTCTTGCTACTCCAGAACTTTCTGCTGCTCCAGAACTTCCTGCTCTGGAACCTGTTGCTCCGAAACCTGCTACTTCAGAACTTCTAGCTATAGAACTTGTTGCTCTAGAACTTCCTGCTACTTCAAAACTTCCTGCTCTGGAACCTGTTGCTCTGAAACCTGCTGCTCTGAAACTTCTAGCTATGGAACTTCCTACTTCAGAACCTATTGCTCCAGAACTTCCTGCTCTGGAACCTTTTGCTTCAGAACTTTGTAGCAGAGACAAAAAATAGCAAACAAAAAGCATCGATGCATCAAAACTTTTGCAGACTAAAACATGAAGGAAAAATACAACCAACATCTAATTTTTTTTGCATGAAAAATATTGAAGAAAAAACTATTATTATCATCATAAGACAAGCGAGTTCGATATCAACATCGAAACTCATAAACCAAATATAAACATCACATTTCTTCTCATTAATCTATATGATTACATTTTCACTCTCAAGCGAGTATAATATACATAAATAAAAAGGCATAGCCATGAATAAGAAACATCAACTGATAAAGCATGTACAAGAGAGAACACCTCGAGTTGATACTCCAATAACCTATACATTGGTTCCCAATGGCGGTGGTAACACCTCTCTACCATGTGGACTCAAAAGAGGCCACCCCACCGTGCTCGGAGGTAGTCACAAGGCCCAAGTAGAAAAACAAGGCAATGAAACATATGGCCAACACTCACATCAGACACGGAGCAAACATGGAATATAATGCATTAAAACCAATATCACAACACGTAAATGCTCATACAATAACATGTCGGGTACTACTCACGACTACTAAGGAACAAGGTACTAAACTGCAGATCAGATGGAGTGTCATCATGTGTGCTCGAAGGGATGGCACCACACGGAAACAAGTACACCCTTCATATAGATGAGGAGACTCACTCATACCCATATCAACGCCTTGCAGACGGATAACTCAACACCCTACAGATGGATAGGCCTTCTCGTTTAACCAAAGGAGGTATCCATAGAAAATATGAAACAATGAAAAGCCACTAAGATCATCATAAAAACCATTTAAAACAGCCAAGCAACATTGTTGTAAGAAGACACAATTACAGCTGAAATTCAACATGAAATAGAGGCATTAAAATTACATTAAAATTCAAAGTGCTCGGATTAAAATTCTAAGCCCAACCCAGTTCATACTTTGGCGTTTCAATTTGGAATCCACCTTAAATTTTCAATTTTATGACCCATAATAAGGTGTTGTATTAAAAAACATCATTTAATGCATGGCTGGGCAAAAAACATTGAAAATGAAAGTGGTTGGATTGAAAATCGGACAATGACATAGCTCATATTTCAACATTTCTATATGGAATCCAATTTTATTTTACATTTTTAACAGACAGTAAAAGAGCAACAATGAAAAACGTCATTTAACAAGAAGGCGCAAATTTGGGCAAAAATGAAAGTGCCCAAAATAAAAATCTGCCAAAGACCCAGTTCAGATCTTAGCATTTCTACATGGATTCCATATTTTTTTTTAAGTTTTAATAGGTGGTTTAAGAGCAGTAATGAAAAATGTTTTTTTAACAAGTTAGACAAAATAGAAATAAAATGAAAGTGCCTAGAAATCTATTTTTTCCAGCAACCCATTTTAGATTTGTTTGAATGCACAAAAATCTGCCATAAGAAAACTACAGAGCAGCAAATTGAATCCAAAACAAACATTCTCCATTCCCAACGCATTCACAAAATTGAATCAAAAGAATAAATTTTCTATAAGGAAATACAAAGCTTACCATTTCCAAACTAAATCACATTCAAAACCATGAGAAATTCAAGGATTCAAGAACCACAGAAAAATACCTCAATATTGCCATAAAATTGAAAAGAAAGATTGCTTTGAATAGAAGGCGCGGCTAGGTTCCAAAATATGATAGCAAGGAGGAAATGGCATGTTGAAGTCAAGAATTAGATTCCCATAAATTTCTTCTCAACCAAATCCCCACATTGCTCCCCAACTCTGTTGCCCAATTCAAGGGTTTTTTTCTTCTCCTTCCAAAAAAAATAGAAAATTTCTTCCTCCCAAAAAGAATGACTCCCTTTTCCCAAAACAAAACAAATAAATATATATCTTCCTCAAAACTAAACCTCATTCCCTTTTAAAAACTCTCCCAAAATAAAACTTCCTTCACTTTTATATTTTCCTCTCTAAAAAGATAACTCCCCCAAAAACAAAAGAATAAAAGTATAAATAATCAAAACAAGGCTGCCCCTTATTTTTAACTAACTCCTCAACACCATAAAAAATGAAATAAAACATTCAATTAAACAAGCTATTAAAGCTCCAAAATAAAACAATTAATTAAAATCACGAAATATATTATATTCTCTATTTCATATAAAAATAGTAATTTACATCCAATCGTCCAAATACACAAAGCTCCCCAAAAAGGATTTAAATAAGACTATAAGAGCTTGCTAAAAGGATTAATAAAATCATTTAACAATTTCCAAATGACATATTTAAAATCTCATGAATAAAACCATTCCAAATCTCAAATCAATCAAACACAATGAAATACCATATATGAAACCACGAAAAGACGCCAATGAAAACACATCATAGGACTGACAACCAAAATATATAGCCACATAACAGATTCACAAAAACCATAACAAAATACCTCAATGACATACTAGTAAGCCACAAACAACTAAAAGGTGCGCCAGACATATGACTAAAAGGTGCTCCGAACATTACCATTAGGTAACCAGACGGTAAGACATCGACAAGGAAACATTGCCCTAACAGGATACAGTGGGCTAGGGTAGGGGACGTTTGGCCTATGACTACCTCTAGTAACCACCATGAGGGAATATGAGTACACTCAGGCCTATGGATCCAAGTGGAGTCGATACTTAGTACCTGCATCACTTCCAATTACACGTCAAAGTACATGAGCATATACATATAGTCCAATGTAACATTAATCATTAGGAAGGGATTCATAATATCGTAAGCCTCTCGAATATGAGTGTTACAACATCATCCCTTTCCTATCCATAATCATACATAAGAAATGATAACAATATATAACCATATAAGCATGTAATCCAGAATAATGACTAATCATGATAACCCTTTCCCTTAATCATCAATGTTTAATCTCATTATAACAACATTTAACAGTTAGAATACCCAATCAAAATAAAAACACTATCTTACTAGCTTGGGTTTAGAGAGGTGTTACATATGAAATCATGTCTAAATATACCATTTGAAATCCATCCACCAAGGCTTGAGTGATTTAACCCATATTTCATGAATCATTTGAGGAGGAACAACATCAATAATAGATGAAAAATTATTTCAATCTTCATTAGCTTGTGTGAATTTCATTTTAGTTTTTGGTAAAGAAATAAAAAATTTGGTAGCTTTTTTAATGAAATTAAGCACTCTATCACCTCATTAAAAAAAATACAAGGATCCATTAAAGCTTATAAATAGGGTAGTCTTGACAATATTGAAGAGGACACCACCAAATAGACTATTGATTGATTGAAAGGCCATTGTGAAAGTTATTTCACACCCAAAGAAGCCAAGGCTTAATAGTCTCCTAGGATTTCCAAGTGTTCTTAATGATAAAAGTTCCCTTAATTGGAATTAGTACCCTTGTCATGAGGAGAGTACTAAGATCTAGGCCTTTCCAATCTTGTTACCCAAAAGGAACACTTGAACTAGACAATGTTTGATGATATTTTTTAAGTTGCATTTCCCCTAATGACCTTAATGATCCATTTAGCACATAAGGAATTAACTTTTTAATATATTGAAAGCAATCCTAAGCAAACAACATTACAGGAATTACAATATAATTTCAAAGCAACACAAAAAAATCCTTGATACCTCTAGACATTTAAGAATGAGTAACACATTTTCATCTTATCATTTCATCATGTTATCCTTGTCATTTATTTTATCTATAATTAATTAAATATTTTTTAATTAATTAATTATTCCATTAAGCTAATATTTCCCCATTTTCATCTGTAATTTAGTTAAATTTAATTATTTTATTGTCTTAATATTTTTATCATATCTATATTAATTAAATAATTTTTAACTATTTAATTAATTCATCATTTATCATTTTCCCTCCAATATGAATTAAAATTTAATATAGCTTTTATCCACTATAATTAAATAATTTTTAAAAATTATTTAATTAACAATCCTTTTTTAAATAAATTAAAATAGTTTATTTAAATTAAATATTTTCTTATAAAAAATGCCAATAGTGGTATAGTGTGACGGTTAAGTTGTTGTAGTGTCATTCTTGTCATCAAGGTTCAAACCCCACTAGGGTGTTATTGTTGAATGTTTAAATTGTGGATGAGGTCCCTTGTTTGTGACCTCACTGGTTCATAGCTCCCAGTCAAAAGCGTTTATATATAACATTCATTCAGATGAATACATTGCACATATCAGTGTTTTTTTTGGATTAATCTCTTTCCTCTCTTGCTTGCATATAATAATCATTGCTTTGATGTCTTGTGCATGATAGGTATTTTGGTTATAGGGATTTTTGAGAACTGTGGGGTTCACTATGAACTCCATCTAATATATGATAACAATAATGATAAATGCTCAAAGATAAATGATACCTATGCTTGATAATAATGATGATAACTTGATTGCTTAATAATGCTAATTCTTGATCTAGTGCTTGATAATGCTCTTAATAATGCTTGATAGTTCTCTTGATAATGCTTGATAATGCTCTTGATAGTAATGATGATCTATTTTCTCAAGGGGATATGAATGAATAAAAATTTTGTATTTATATTCTTCACTTGATATTTGATCAATGGTGGAGATTAATTAAAAGAATGAATGGATAAGTACAATCAAGATACGATAAGACATATATAATTTAAATTTGATGAAAGAGGGAAATTTTACAGAATTAAAGAAATAAATTTATTTAATTCAAAAATGATAGATAGAGAAATAAATAAGATGGTGGAGTGTAATTCAAAGAAATTTTTGATTTATCCTAGATTATGATGTCTTAAGCCACCTACCAATAGTAAAATTTTATTGAATTTCAAATATATTTATAAAGTCTAGTTTGAAATAGAAAAACTTAAGTTCAATTTAATTGAATTATGTGTTCATGTACATTTAAATATTTTTAGAATTCATAATTTTTCAGTTAAATTTTTTATTTGTCAAGGTTAGTTGAAACACACATAGGTCATATTTAAGTGCATTAAGATTTGAGCTCTTTATTTTTTGTGTTTTATTGGTTTAGTATCTATTTAATTCTATTATTTAGACTTTTTAAAGGGTTTGAAATTAAATAACTAGAAATGTACTTTTTCACTACTCTTAGCTATTTTTCTCATTTGCATTGGTTTTCAAACATGATTTATGATTATTTTACTATAATTTTCTAAATGAACTAAACTTGTTTGATGAGTTCTACTAATTTTTTCTTTAAATAGATCATTCAAATGGAAATTTGTGATGATTTGGTACTTGATCTATACACAAATATATCTAGTGGTATCTAATTATTTTTCCTCATGGCTGAACTATCCTTAGACATTTGGACCTTCTTGTGTTCCTAAATGTTGCATATAGGTCAAGCTAGATTGGTTTTATGGGATTTGTATGCTCAACAAAATAAAATTTGATAGCAAAATAAAACAAGTTCTTTCTCTTTCTCCTTTACTTTGCATAAATATGTTAAATTTAGGAGTAGATTTAAGGTTTACATGTTATAATTTAGACTATAAATTGAATTTGTGTCCAATTCTGAAAGTTCAATTCTTGTAAGATTGCACAAGTATTTTTAATTTCTGATTTTGACATGTAAATTCTAGACTCTATATTGAATTAGTTGAAGAAATCTCATTTTGTTGATTTATGATCAATTGCAATAATTCTTTGTCTTAGTTTTCTCTTAATTTCCACCATAGTCCCTTGATTGAAATAGTAAATAATTTAGTCTTTGGGTTATCTTGCATCACCAAGACTTGGTCAAATAGACCTTAAAGATTCTTTTATCTCAAGTTATAGGAGAGGCATAAAAGGTTTTTACCTTGCCTAAGTAATTGTGTCAAACCACATTTTTTGTTCTCTACAATGGATATTTGATCCTCCATAAATGAATGAGTTCTTAGGGTGAAGCTACCTTAACTTAATCCCTAGAATTTCACCTTTACATTATCTAACATCTATGACTAACTTGGATATTTAATTCCTATAGGTAATCCACTTTGATCTAAGGGGCATAAGTAGACATGCATACATTAAGTCATTGTACCAAATGAGGGGACATTGTCTAAGATGAGTACTAAAGAAACATATGTAAAATAAGAAAACACATCCACATTACCTACAAATAAATAAATTATTACAAATCAAACTTCTAATTATAGATCTATGTCAATAGTTGATTCTATGTTAAAATGTTAAAATATATCTGTACACAAGAATAAGGCCCTTATTTATACAACCATGATTGAAGGATAGCCTATTCTCATGGAATGCCATATTGAAGGATATGCACAAAATGGATTTGTTGAAAAGGGTTTAGAAACTTTCAAGAAAAAGAAATAGGAAGGTGTAAAGCAAAATTTGACAACCTTTTCCAACATCCTCCTTTCTTGTGCCAAAATGGGAGCTTTCGAACAAGGTATGGCAAGAAGGATTCTGGAAAAGGTTGTGAAATTTGGCTTTACACCTTCCTATTGCATTCTCTTGAAAGTTTCTAAACTCTTTTCAACAAATCTATTTTGTGCATATCCTTCAATCATGGTATTCCATGAGAACACATTTCTTGAGGCTACAGGTATGGACATCAATCAGAGTATAAAGCATAGAGGAATTTTGACATATGTTGTAGCTGAAACTACCTTGATTAACATGTATGAAAAATATGGAAGCATATACAAATCTCGTTGAGAAATTGAGAAGCAGACCTGGAATCAAAATTTGACATCGTGGAGGGTTTTGGATGTATTTTACTTTCTCCTTCACCTTAGGCGCTATAATGGGGTTCGATTGGTCATTTTTTGGGTTTGGTCTACTTGGTAAAATGACAATGAAACTATCATTTTCGATAGTTAATCATTTAAAAAAAACCCTAAAAGGGTGTTTGAGCAAACCCATGTTTGATTGAACCCCATTATTTTATTAATAAATTTACCGCCATGAAGGGGTTTGAGAAAACATGCAAACACAGAGGGGTTTGCTCGAAGCATGGTGTTCAAGCAAACCCAAAAATGGGTTCTCTTAGACACCCCCTTCAACAAAACCCCTTAAAACCCACCTGATTCTTTTTTGAGGTGCCCAAGAAATTTTTCTTCATGGATGCAATTGTAACCCACTTATGTGGGATCACCCTAGTAGGAGAGAGAGAAAATGAGGATATGAATGCCCCATAAAGAAGTAGCTCCTGCAAAAATGATGAATTCTTGAGGACAAAATATGATCCACTACCTACAATAAAATTTTCTCCCATTAGGAAGAAACAAATCCACTAGTGATTGGAGAATGCAACCCAAAAAGATGGGTGATGTTAGAATCCAAATCCAAATTGTGTGTCTTTGAAAACTACTCAAGTTTCCACATGTCAAAAAGTGATTATGTTAATCTAGAAACAAGTGAAGATTGATGTAGATCATGCTCCAAAGATGATGAAGATGATGGAAAGCTAACAATGATGATGTGGTTGTCAGTAAGGAGGAGATGAATTTCCTTAAAATAATCCTCCAAATCTGTAATTTGAGACTTTACAAACAAGGATGATATTTTTGCAAGATATGAATCCTAAGTAGCTATGTTTGGAAGAAGATGGATGTCCTAATGCACTAAATCAATAGGGACCAAATATGTGGCAATTTAAAACTAATTAGGAACAATAGAACATGAAGAAAATTCTTTGAACCATGAGAACATGCAAGACATGTGATATACTCAAGCTCCTCTAAATTATTGTCATAAAAGGTATGGAATTTGCATATGCAAGAGGAATGAGACAATGTGTAGTAGGATCCTCTAGGTATGGAGAGATATGAGGGTCTTCATGGATCTCCCAAAGTCATGTCCAAAGTGTGTGGGGACATTTAATTCTAATACAATGCACATAATTTCAAAATAAATACTAGAACATATAACCCCTACAATATGATCTTGGATGATACCCCATGTTGATAAACTCCTTGGAGTGCCTATTATGGGCATGAGTCCTTACAAATAAGGAAAATTATCAAGCCACTTGAGATGTGTCAAGATGCCATTTCACCAAGACTCATAATTATCCTTATCCAAGTTGATCATAGAAGGATGAACAGAAAAACCCATGATACTCACTCAAATGAACAAATCAGAGACTAATAATTTCAGTACTGGTAAATCAAATCAAATTATGTCACCTCATGCAAACAGATCTTTTCCAAGTGCCAAGATGTCCAAGTAATTAAGCAGAATGGAAAATCACAAAATATTGAATAAAATATACCTCAGGTAGATTCTAGAAAAAGTGAATGGATGGATTTGAATAGCTCTAAAATACCTTTCCAACACAACTAGAATCACAAAAAATGAAGATGGAAGGAAAAATTTGTGAGCTCAGAAGTGAAAAATGAAGATCTGACTTTGACTAAGAAAAAAGGAATAAAAAATATAGTGACAAAACCAACAACATTGGAAAGTTCTCAAAACTAGCTTTCTGAAGATATCTTGTCTATCTAATTTTGACACCATATGCCCAAGTTACACCAAAAAGAAAAAAAAAACTACTCCTTTGAGGTGAATGAAGGCTAAGAGGGGGCTTGGAGGGTTTGTCGTATAGATGATCTTAGCATGACATCATGTTGATGTCAACAAATATTCTTGGAATATTCCTTTGACTGCAAAAAATTGCATGGTTGCCTAAAAAAATTCCATGTTGGTATATGCCTGTACTATCAAAATATTCTTTATCTAATGCTAGAATCTTTGTTGGGTTTTCATGCTGGATTTTGGTTGCAAGTGTTGGGTTTTGAAGAGTTGTTTATTTTGAGATTTTTGGTGAATCTGAGCTATTGGTGAATGTGGGGAAGCCGCCAGTTGAAAGAATAAAGAACGCCAATGTTTGTAGTGGCATACTGTTGACTTCCATGCCCACTGTTGTGTAGGAATTTATGCTTGTGTAGGTTATGACCATGTGTAGGTTAAAACCTTTTTTAAAAAAAATAAATTAATTTTAATTTTTTAAAATCTTTTTCTTTCTTTTTTGTTTTTCCTTTTTTTTAATTTTTTTGATAAAAATTTCTGTAAGGAAATTGAAAGCCTAGAATAAAAAAAATTGCAAACCTTGTACTTACATGCAAATCAGGCTCAAATCTATGTGCCCCTAAAAAAAAATTATTTTTTTTGCAAATGCTTATATTTGAGAAAAAAAGATAGGTGTTCTTAAGGTTTTTGGTCATTCTAGACTTAATGGTGATCCTTTTTTTCCTCAAGATGAGTCAATTTTTACCTTAAGACTAGATCTCTCAAATTTTGAATAGGAAGTTATAGATCTAGTGCTCTAATACCAAGATGGAGTTGATAGTGAATCCCACAATTCCCAAAAATGCATGTAACCAAAATTCCTATCACACATGAAAAATCAAAGCAACGATTATGCTATGCAACCAAGAGATGAAATACGATCTAGAAAAAACATTGATATGTGCAATGTATTAATCTGAATGAATTATTACAATATACAATGAATCCTTATGAAAAAGAGATAGAAACCCTAGTTCTAAACCCTAGGTGAGGATTAAATTATTCTATGACAAGTGTCATCATCCTATGCAATGAGATAATATGTGCTTTATTCAACCAATCTAATAATTAAAATACAATTCCTAAGCTTAGGGTAAGTGAATAAAGTAAGAGGTGATCTAATTAATTAATCATGATTAGTAACTAATTAACTAGATGATTAACCTACTACTTCAACAATCTTTATTATTCATTTATTGTTATTGTCACTTTGAAGAGAAACCCACTATGGAGAAAATCAAAGGTCTTTTTTGTGATGATTGTTTGTTAATCATTTCTATGCCAATATCTTGAGCTTCATTTAGTGATTGTTGCTTGTGTGAATTTTGTACTTTCATTGCATTGTTAATATTTGTTATTCCCATTTTCATCATCCCTATTTGGGTTGGATTCAAGTGTCTCCATCACATTTCAAATATATGAGGTGGTAACCTCGTATACACACATCTTAAATATGGAGAAATGTATGTGGAGAAAATGAAATATCTATTGAATTTCTTTATTCAACCATGGAATCTAGCATGCTAGTTGAGTTGGAAAACTTTATAGGTTCCATATCTTCTTGATGTTAGCCAATTTGGCTAAATGATTCATCAAGAATTTTTTTTAAAGAAACTAAGTATTCCAAGGCTAAGGCAAGCCCACTTGCCACTCAATCTTGAATTTAATGGGAAAGTGGTCTAACATGGTGATATTCGATAAATGATCAATTGGAAGATAAAAGAAACTAGAAAAGGAAAAATATTATATAGATATCATCACATGATCAAAAAAATTAAAAACTCTATCAAAGACAACACAAAAATTGCACCATGTATGCCAAAAAGGTTGTGTGATGATAACCCAAATTAGGGTCATAAAGGCCCACTTTATTGTGCATATAATACCATGCCTCTCTCTCACCAGGTATCTAAAGAAAAGGAAATGTCTAAGCTTTGTCATATGCCATCTCAGCAATATTAAAGTCCCTAAAAAAAATCCAAGTGACATCTAGCATTGAATCCACAATCTATTACCAAAGAAGAGATCTCTCAATAATATCATTCGAAGAATAAACACTCATGATCCCAAAAGAATTATTATATCAACATTCAATTGAATCCAAATAAAATAGTATGTGGGTTAAAAACCATGATCAACAACATGAGAGAACCACCTAAGAGAGAGAAAAGAGGTAACCCCGCCACAATTCACATCATAAGAGGTAAAAAACATGGTATTGACAAGATCAATAACATGACCTAGTATCATAGAAAGCATAAAAGTAAAGATCTTCACTTATTCTAAACAAAGAACATATAAACCTATTTTTTATTGCCTAGTATTAAAAAAACACATTATTAAAAAAACACTTATACATGTTATGCTTTGAGTACCCGAGCCTAAAAAAATGTGTATGAACTAAAAATCCTGTATGCATTATATAATGCGTACACATTTTATAACACTTACAAGTCATTTATTTAAAAAGGTAAATACATTTTAGAAACACATACACATTTTAAAACATGTACGTGTTTTGTAACGCAAAACGTGTACGAGTTTTAATTTAATTTAATGCATTTTTAAAATTTTGAATCTCCAACGCACATGTTGCCTCAGTTTTAGGCTCGGGAAAGGCTTCACAACCCGACCCTTAGCCTTTCACTTATAACTAAAAAACTAAGGAAATTTTAAGAGTGTAGACATGTAAAATGTATCAATTGACATTATGTAGCTGGTCTTGACTACTAACATCGTTTCATCCTGAATCATCCTTCAGTCTAACCATTTAATCAAATCCCCTTATCTGATTAAATTCATCAATATTCCTCTCTTAATTAAATAAACCAGTTATCTAATTAAGTCACCTCTTCTTGATAATTAAATTAATCAATCTAATCTAATTATCCTATTTAATTAGATAATCAATTTTGTTTGATTAAATCTCTTAAGTCTATCTATTAAATTAAATAAATTAAAACCTTATTCATTTTAATCTAACATCATCCATTTTAATTAAATAAATCAAAATCTTTATTTAATTAGTCCTTAATCATATTCTTCTCTTATTTTTTATTTAAATAAATCCACAAATTTAAGTCAAATAGGTCACATCATTTAACCTCCTTCATTAAATTAATTAACTTTGATTAATTTAATCTCCTATCATGTCCCATCCTCCCGTATTTACCACTTGCACATGAAAATAAATTTAACTGATTTATTAATTCCCTATTTTCCTCAACAAGGCATCTTTTTGGAATATTCTTCAAGTTTGAATTCAAAAATCCAAGTTGACATGTACATCCAACAAGGCATTTAACTCCCTCTTACATGTCCTTTGCCTTGAGCCAAGTGGCATTCAATGCTTTCTTCCCTCTTGCAAGTCATTTCAACAAAATTCAAAATTCAAAAATATGCATTTATTGGCACAACTCAAAACTTGCACATCCTTCATCCACTCATAGGTTGAAAAGTGGCATCTTGCCATTGTTGAATGTTAGTCCCACATTGCTCAATTTTGGAAATTCAACCATCTTCCTCATTCTATAAATGAAGAGCTCAGCTCCTCATTTGATCATCCACAAATTATGCAAAGTTACCATGCTCAAATATCTATCAAATTTCATCCATCATCGGAATCTTAGCTAGGTTATGCAGATTTTAGCTTGGAGCATTCACCATCCTTCATCAAAGTGGATCAATTATCATCAACACATCAACCTTTGCATCATAGGAGTTGGGAAAGGGCCAATTTTCACATCAAATTAAGCACCAATTCCCCCATGGGATCATGAGTTTGCTAGTTTAATTAGGATTCAATCTATTTTCTTATTTTCTTAGTGTTTTCATTTCCTTTTTCCACTAATTTGAGCTATGTTAATGGATTTCATGGGGAACCTTGTTCTGCTTGCATTTGATAATCTAATATGTTTGTTCTTATTGTTTTGCAGGTATTAGGATTGGGGTTCACACATTTGGCACTAGGAGGGCAACATATCATTTTTAATCACGTTTTTCTAATAATTCTATGTTTTTGTTTGTGTACACAGGAAAATTCCAACGCTGGAAGCTCAGCGTCGCTATTTTAGCACCACTGAAAAATCAAACTGCGACACTTGAGCCATCCCACCTAAAAAAATTTGAATTTGAATTTTAAACAGCAACGCTGGTGAAAAGGGTGACACATTTGAGCTCACTAGTCTGGACACAGAGCGTCGCTGACTAGTAAGCGACATTTTATAGCACCGTTGAGGAAATAAAACTATGACATAGTCATTGGTTGCGCCACTGGTAGGGAGTAAAAAAGTTGAAAATTCATTTTAGCACATGCTTTTTTATTAATGATGAGTTTATCTTTTTTTTAATGCTTTTTAATCTCTGTGTTTTGTAGAATTTGACTGATTTTCTCTCTTGTAGGTTGGATCAATTAAATACAAAGGAAAGAGAAGCATGATGATGGTATTTTGCAAGATCAAAGTGTTTTTGAACACTTTAGTGTTTGCTTAACACTCTTAAGAAACTGTTATCTCTTTTTGCTTAGGATACTAATTTCGTTTGGGCTTTAAAAAGAATCTTTTCAATTTTTACAAAGGCTTAAAATGAACATTAGGACTACAACTTACTAGAGTTTTTTTTTGGTTAACAATTGAACAAAACAACAATCATTTGTCCTTTGGTGCTTTAAAAAGAACTCATAATTTCTTTGTGGATTTAACATGAACATGTGCAACTTTTTCTTCGTGATGGCTTACTTAGACTAACTTCATTGAAAAAGGATGTATGCGCTTCTCTTGCGCTTTATAGTGATCTTGAGAATCAAAAGGCCTTTTTTGTGATTTTAGGTTGAGACAAAGCAATCACCTCCACACTTCATTTTGGGTTTAAAATTAAACAAAATCTTGTGCAAGTGTGGATGAACTTATTGCATGTGTTCTCCCTTTGTTTCTAAACGAAGTTCGATCGAACTATGAATAAGTTTATTCACTTTTGTTTATCTTAGAGGGTCTGCCTTGGGGAAAAAGTACTCACCCAAGGGAACGACTCAACCAATAACACTCTGAACCCGAGAGTATTTCCAGCCAGGATATAAATGTGGGTATTGGAATAAATGCCAATATCACGCGGTTGGCTATGATGAGATGGATCTGAAAAGGGACTCTCACCATATGGGTCAATCTCCATGAACGGAAAGTCCTAATTAAAACCCATGTTTTAGAATTTCCAAAATCCTTGATTTATTTGTTGGTGCAAGAACAGTCGTTCTGAAGCCGCCCCACACTTTTACGGTCTTTTAGTAGAAATGGAAAGCATGCCATGGGATTTTCATGGGTGTTGATGCTTGGCTGCCCCGATTGACATTAATGAGCCGTGGAGGGAAGCTAGTGGAGTCAAGCATCTAACCATTTGCTAAAGATAAGAGTAGCTGGACTTGTCCAAGTGGTGACTCAACAAATATTGTCTTCCATATCCATAGGGTTGTACTTATTCTTGGTTACAAAATGCTTTGCTTGTTCGAAAACATCTTGGAAACAAACACTTAAACATCATCATCAAAATTTCAAACCCTTTAGGAGACAAATACAATTGACCCAATTCGTGTGTTATTGCTTGCCTTTGGGATTCTATCCTTAGAGGTTTCTAAACACATTGGATCACATCTCAATTTGTCTACTAAATTTAAACAATAGGTAACCCTTGGCTTAAATTCATCCAATTTCGACATAACATACTTTGTGGGATGCGAAGAAATTAAGACATTGGACATCTAGTTTGGAAAACTTAATCAAAAAAGTGTTTGTGGTAAAATAAAGTCACTAAGCAAAGATAAACAAAATGAACTCTCACATGTGTTGAAACATCACAATCTCTAAATAAATTCAAAGTCCCAAAATGAAAATATTTGATTCAAAATCCGGAAATGTATGCTCAAATTGAACCACTTCTTGGTTATAAAGGTCTATAGAAGCATTGCATGTTCTTCAATTTACCGAGGTATAGGTAAACAAAGTGTCTTTTTTAGGTTCATCTTAGGATCAAAAGAATTCAAAATCTTTTCTCATCCATCCTTTAAACATCAAAACAAAAATCATTTCATCATCACCTTTTGAGAAATCTTGAAATTATCCTTCATGCTAGGCTTTTTAGAAAAAATCAAAATCATCAAATCCTTCAGACAAAATCCTTGAAATCTTTATCAAAACACATTTGGATAGGTATGTGTAGATGCATCCTTTTGCATATGCTTAGTCAAAGTTATCAAACCATCTTGTTTTTCTAGGTATATGTAGATGCATCCTTCTTCATATGCTCGGTTAAATTATCATCTTGTTTGAATAGGTGTGGGTAGATGCATCCTTCTCCCTACACATATTCAAATTATCATATTTTTGAGAAAATCTACCCCCTAGATAATCATCCAACATCTTAGGGTCTATTTGTTCAATCAAAGCAAATCAAAATCAATCAATCAAAGACAATCCCAAGGGAAAATAAAAAAAATCAAAATCTGAAACATATTCAAAAGTCCTAAAAGCCTAGCATTCCCCTCAATATTTATCAAAAGATCAAAACATCCACATCATCCATCTCTTGCATCATCATCATATCACCTTTTTGATCCTCAAGATATCCTAAAATTTTCTCTTTTGTGCATAAAGTAAAGATCAATCCAAGGAATTAAGAGATTCATCTCCCCTATTCTTGAAAATTGATCCTTGTTTTATGGTTCAAACTAGATCTCAATACAAGAAGAACATGGAAGCCGACAAAGAAACACCCACTTCAAGTGAGCTAAGCCAAACAAACGTTGAAATGAATCTCGTTGAATCAAACAATCCTTTGATTACCTCATCATCACAAAACCCACAAGAGGAAACCCAAGGACAAGATCTTACCTTTGGGATGTCGCATGAAGAAATAACTAAAATTCTTCAAAATCTGGAAAACCATAAAATCATCAACATCATGATGAGGCTTAACCCTTCACTATACATGCTTGAGCTAGCAAAACAAGGGACCAAATTACCTTCAAGTATTTCGACGTAAGTACTATAGTGGAGACATCTTTACCTCCAGTCTCATCCACCATCCCCATCTCATCTACACCCCCATCCCAAAACATCACTCAAAACATTCCACAAATCACATCTTTTGCTCCAACCCAACCCAATGTTAATAAGGGAAACGCATTTCTTAATGCTATTCAAACACACCCCCTTCTCAACAATCAAGACTTGGATGCAAATACCATCTTGGAACAAAACATACCCCAAAATCCATTACATAAGTATGTCCCTCTCACTTTCCATAATGATCCATCATCATCATCCTTCCACGCAACACCTCAATCTTCTCTTCTCACAAATTCGCAAGAAGAGGGTGACATGTTCGGACCTGGGGGCATTTTCGACACCACACCCCTCATATTTTCACCACTTCTGCTATTCCATCACCATCCACACCACTCCTTAGCTTAGGACTTCCCCCTTTACCAAGTATTAATCAAACCAATATCCTGAATATCAATCAAAACAACATGCCAAATTTTCAAAACTTGTCATTGATATCGCAACAACAGATGACAACTACTCAACCAATCACAACATCATCAACCACCCCCCTAACATCTCAAAGCATGGTCTCTCAAGGGCCAACCACATCAATAGCACCATCCGCCACTCAAATCACCAACATGACATCACTGCTCATCACCACCACCAACTTCCAGCATATCAAGCCAATACAACATAGCATTGCAAGTAGCTTAGCAAGCTACTTTTAAAAGGGGATTCCTACAAGTGCAAAAACAAAAAGTCGCACAACTAGCTACTCAGCAAGCCGCTCAAGTTGCGCAAGCAGCCCAAGTCGCATTACAAGCACAACAAGCCGCACATGCCCAAGCTTTATTGCAACAACAACAACAACAACAAGCCGCACAAACTGCTCAAGTAGCTCAAGCCGCATTACATGCACAAAATGCTGCCCAAGCCCAAATTCTATTGCAACAACAAGTGGCACAAGCCCAAGCCCAAGCTCAAGCACACACCCAATATCAAGCATAACAAGCACAAGCACAAAAACAAGCAACACAACTATAGGCATATCAACAAGCAATAAAACAATATCAAGAGTAGCAAGAAGTAGCCCAACAACAAGCATTGTTGGAACAATAAGAAGCACAACAACAAGCAATTCTATCACAACAACAAGATCAACAACAAGCATTGTTTATACAGCAGCAAGTGCAAGCATACCTGGCTCGGCCAAATGTGCAAATACCATTAAATAACACACTAACCAACCCACCCATCCAACCCGCAATCAAGACACCCCAGAACACCTTCATCTCACCCCCTGATCCGCAAAACAACGTGATGAGGGCGCAGCCCGAGACTTAGAAAATAACCCACAAACAAGAAAATAATTTTATTATTCAGAAAATGGAACTTCTTACATGCAGAGGATCTCAAATCCCCAAG
>VDFB02086081.1:174138588-174167583 GCA_007258455.2 Sequoia sempervirens | reverse complement strand
CCTCATCCTCTACCTCTTTGATCACCACTATTTTGATCACGAGGGTGGTAGAAGTTGTCATTCCTTTGGCTTCGGTTGGTACCCACATATTCACTTTTCTTTTCATCATCATTTCGACTTCCTGAAGGTCTTCCCTTTGCCCTTCCACTTTGACCTCCTCGTCCTTTTTGCTTGCCATCAAATCTTTTGTTAAACTTCTCTCTTCCACCTTTAGAGGCAAACTGATACATCCTCAATGGTGGTCATTGACTAGGCTTAACTCCTCATGTAGATGCTTCGGTCATAGCCCATTAAGATATCAGGCTACCTTCTCCTTATTGGCCTCTGTGTGGCCCGTTCTGATGATTATCTTGTGAAAATCTTCAATATATTCTTTCACAGATCTGCTTCCTTGCTTCAACCCTTGCAATTTCTTCAACAGATCTAACTTGTAGTCCATTGGTATGAACTGCTTCTTTAGTTTCTCTACCATGCGATCCCATCTGGTGATATTTCATTTTCCTCTTTGATTTCTTTCCAACTAGACCTCTTTCCACCAAATACTGGCATGGACCTTCAGCTTCATTTTTGCAAACTTAACCTGATCTGGGTCCTCTATTTCCTCATACTCAAAATATTCTTTTAGCTTGTTGATCCTGTCGATCAACTCTTTCAGGTTCAGACTTCCAGAATAACTGGGGACTTCTGCTCTGGGTCTTTTCCCGATCTTTGAAATGGCCCTTATTAGCCGCATTTGGTCTTGACCAATTGTTTCTTCTTTCTCTTCTACATTTGAACCTTCTTCCTCCCCTTCATCCTCACTTTCCTCCCTCAGGTTTAACCCTCTTCTCAACTACTCTTGTAATGCATCAATCTGTCTTTGGAGGGCTATCAATGCATCTCTTCCACCAGCATATATGCCACCTCGACCACCTCTGGCACCACAATGCCTACCAAGCATCACTCTTGGAGGCATCTTTCTTGACCTCAACCCACAACCACAGTCCTAGTGTGAACTATCTCATGATCGGCGATCTGTCCACACGCTCAAGAAAACCCGCTCTGATACCACTTGATGAGGGCGCAACCCGAGACTTAGAAAATAACTCACAAACAAGAGAATAATTTTATTATTCAGAAAATGGAGCTTTTTACATGCAGAGGATCTCAAATCCCCAAGTTCTACAACACATGCAAGTTACAAAAAGCTATAGAATCACCCTTTCACAATATGCGAGCTTGTCCCCAAAAAGTTACCCAAAAATTAGAAACCCGCCCATAAATAGAGCTCCTCTTTAGTTTGGAGCCAAAACAACATTCAAATTTGAGTTTAGGCAGTTTGGCACCAAAAAATTACAACTTGAAGTTCAAATTTCAAAAGAACATTTGCAATTGTATCTTCTAGAAAGTGCGCCAACTTCCCAGGGCCATAACTTTTGATCTGAGACTCTGATTCGTGAACCGTTTGAACCATTGGAAAGGTCTCGAAGTCAATAACGTGCTTGAAATTTTCTATGCCAATTTCAAAAAGTTTCAGAGCTGTTCTGGGAACTCTAAGTGCCTCAAATCTAACTCAGAAGATTTTCAGGTGCAAATCTTGGAAACTAAAACTGCAATATCTTTCAACCCAGGAATAGAAAATAAAAACTATAAATTGGGAATTTCATTATGACAAAAAGGGTATCCAAAAATGTAAAAACATCTAAAAACTGATAAACTTGAAATTTAACTATTTTTGGGTGATGCAAGATTGCCCTTACACCACTGGATGCTCCTGCATCACAACATAACCGCACAAATCAGGTTGCTCTCGCAACAAGTGCTCGATCTTCAATCAGGGAAAACCACAAAGACACCAAGCAACTTGTGTCCCTATCCATTTCACAGGAGCCTTGTGATGAAACCATTCCCCAAGGGATTTGAGATCCCCAAGTTTGACAAATATCGTGGGACAGGAAACCCTGAAGATCACATCAGGGAATTTCAAGTTCATTGCATGGAAGTCGCATACGATGATACTTATTTGATGTTGCTATTTCCTCGAAGTTTGGCTGGCCACACTATGGAATGGTTCTCTCGCCTACCTATAGGCATTAGAACATTCCAAAAAATTATAGACGCATTCATTAAAAATTATGCATGCAAAATTGCAATGGATGTTAGTCTAAAAGAAATCTCAGCTTTGAAATAAGGAAAGAATGAATCATTCGCTTCATTCCTACAACGATGGTGATCAAAGGCCAATCAGAGCAAATGGACCATGCCTGCGGAACAACAAGTTTGCACCATTATATCCAACCTTGATGGCCTCTTAGAATTTCATCTCAAGGTACAAGGGATCACCACATATGATTATTTGATCTCCAAGACACTCAGCATTGAATGAGCCCTTATGACACAACCTGCGGGATCAACTTCATACCCCGAACAACAAAACAACCACCCACCCACCAATTACAATGATAAACCTCGCATGTGGGAAAGGAACAAAAATGTTACTAATGATGGTGTTGTCAATGCCAAAGTGGTCATTAGTGCCCCTCACCAAAATACACACGCACCAAAAATCCAAATCCAACACCAAAACAATCATCAAGCAACACAACAACCAAACAACAATCTGACAATTAACAATCTCAATGATCAAAGGGGACCACCCCAATGGAACAAGAATTACCCCAAGCAAAAGTACACCGCTCTAGGGGAACCACTAGAAGTCATCTTGAAGAAACTGATAAATAAAAAACTCATCAAAGCTCCCACCTATGAGAATTACCAAGAACCGGATGTGAAACCTCCTTGGTATAATGAGAATCAACTTTGTGACTTCCATAAAATCAAAGGGCTTACCACGAATAGTTGTATGAGGCTAAAAACATAATTCAAGATCTCATCAATCAAAGAATTATAAACATGGAACAACCTACGGGAAACCAAGATCTTAAGATATACATGAATCTAATGCCTAACCATGGAAATAAAGGGAATAATAATAACACTGATAAAGGGAAAGGCACCCACACAAATGTCAATCATGTGTATGAAACTGTCGTCACCTCCCTAGATGAAAACTGCATGGTCATCACCATCAAAGGTGCCCATGCCGATTATGGAGTCACCACAAGAGACGGAAAAGTTACCATCATAGGATCATCCTAGCCAAACAGAGTCCATGCATCTAGATATGTCCCTAATGGATATAACATTCTTGATCAGCTCAAAAGAATGTCAGCACAAATCTCCATCATGGAGTTACTGAAAATCTCATCGGCCCATAAGAAAATCCTAGAAGAAGTGTTGGCTTCATCCACTATTCTCGTAGATCTTGATGTGGAACAATTCCAAGCTATGGTCAGAAATATCATTACGCAAAACCTCCTCACATTCTCTGACCAGGATTTCCCTGCTCAACCATCTCACAACCATGCACTCCACTTAGAGGTCATAGTGCAGAAAATCAAAGTCAAAAGGGTCTTGGTGGATGGAGGTGCGGGATTGAATATATGTTCTCTCAACCTCATCAAACAATTGAAAATCTCAGAGGATTCTATCGACAAAGGAAAGGGTATCACAATAAGAGCATATGATGATCAAGAAAGAGTGTCCCAAGGCACGATCAAACTCCCTATTCAAGTAGGGCCCATTATCATGGAAACCACTTGGCAGGTCTTGGACCTCAACTTGTCGTATAACATCCTCCTAGGACGCCCATGGATTCATGTAATGAAAGTAGTCACACATGAGGGACAAGAAGTCACCATCCATGGAGATCCCGAACCTTTCTCTTATTGCAAAAGCCTTGAAGAAAAGTACTATAAAATCCCCCAAGTACCAAAAAATGATGAGGGCCCATCTACACCATACATCGATCCCACCACTCTCGCATCCACTTCTGCGACAGAGACACCTGCCACTCCTGCCATTCCCATCATTTCTGAAATTAAGGCCATCATCCAAGATAACGGTTGTGGAAACTACATGATCCCTAAAAATGCATTCATGGTAGGAGAGTTACCACAATCTCCTAGATCACGGGGACGTCTACAAATAAATGAAGCCTCCACATCTCAAACGTCTCCTGAAGATTATCCCAACTTTACAAGTTGGGGAGATCTCGGCCGAGAATTTATTGAGGTAGATCCATCGCATATGCTATACCAAGATGAGAGACTAGCAGTTGATTTACCAATGGATGATAGAAGCAAGGGTCTACAAATGATGCTCACAATGGGCTACAACAGAAACGAAAGACTTGGGAGAAACGACAATGGGCTTATAATACCTATCATTCTAGAGACGTGAGCGATAACAAATCTTGGCCTTGGATGTACCCCTCCATGTATAACCATACGTGGCCAAAGTCCTCCAGTTAGAAGGGTTAATAGTCCTCCTCAGCCAACTACAACAGAACTATGCTTACCAGTATCTATAGGTAGTCATAGATAACTTTACATTTGATATAACCGACATCTGTAGTAGTAGTGATGACGAGGATCTCATAGCCAATCTACCTGGGCTTTTTGAGGACACCACCCTATTCATGATTAGCACCTTATCTTTTGAATCAGACCACCAAATCATGAAATTTTCCTAGTATATATCCCAAACTCATTGACTACGACCAATGAGGACCACCAGTTCTTGATACATTCGAAAACGATGAGGCACTCTTAGAATTCATGGGGTTGCGGGATAACATTCCATGTGGAGATCACAAAGCAGGGTTCATAATTGAGCTAGATACACATGCCTATTATGGGGAAATGATTGAATCCCTCAGTCACAAAAGTGAAAAATTAAGAATAATATCTAAGTCCTTGAGTGAAAACCACACTATGGCACTCTCTAACCAGAAAAAAGTAAAAAGAAAGGACACATCCAACAGTGAAAACCTCTCTAAGGAACCTGAGGATGGGGGATTCAATCTTCCTTCTAGAGCTATTCATTAAGAAAAATCAACACTCCTGGCAAAAAAATGCAATCTGGTCAATCTAGGAATAGAGGAAACCCCGCACATCACATTCTATGCGGAATCACTACTATCAGAGGAACAAGAGCTCCTAGCATCCTTCCTAAGAGAAAGCTAGATAAACTTTGCATGGAGCTATGATGACATGCCAGGACTTGATCCAGAGACCGTGGTTCACCACTTAGCAATATATCCAGAAGCAAAGCCTATTAAACAAAAGCTTCAAAAAATGCACCCTCAGATCGCCTTATTAGTCAAAATGGAGCTAAAAAATCTATTAGATGCGGGATTCATCCGACTGATAGATTATCCAGAATGGGTGTCAAACTTGGTACCTATCTCAAAACTCGATGGGAATATCAAAATCTGTACAGACTTCAGAGACTTGAATAAGGCATGTCCAAAGGATGACTTCCCACTTCCAAACATTGATATGATTGTTGATATGACAGCTACACATGAAATTTTATCACTAATGGACAGTTTTTCAGGGTATAATCAGATTATGATAGCTAAAGAGGACCAACATAAGATGGATTGCACTTGTCCATGGGGGACTTACTATTGGAATATGATGCCATTCGGCTTAAAGAATGTAGGAGTAACATACCAAAGGGCTATGACATTAATATTCCATGACATGATCCATAAAATGGTCGAAGATTATGTTGATGACATTCTAGCCAAGTCAAGAAAGAGAAAATATCACATAGCAACCTTAAGTGCCATCTTTAACAAGTTGGAGGAGTACAAGGTCAGATTAAACCCAAAGAAGTGTGTCTTCAGCTTTCAATCAAGAAAGTTGCTAGGATATATAGTGTCAATGAGAGGTATCGAGGTAGATACAGCAAAGGTAAAAGCAATCCTCGAGATGGAGGCACCGAAAATATTAAAGCAATTGAGAGGCCTCCAAGGCAGGCTCCAATCCATTCAAAGATTTATAGCACAGTTGTCAGACAAACAGAACCCATACTCTCACCTACTCCACAAGGGAGTAGTGTACAAATGGGATACCAAGTGTGAAGGGGCATTCAATAAAATCAAAGAATATCTACTGACACCACCAGTCTTAATGCCACCAATCCCAAGAAAACCATTGATTCTCTACATATCAGCAACAGCAGTAGCCCTTGGAGCTCTCCTAGCTCCACATGACGAAAATGGAACAGAAAGGGCTATCTATTACATTAGCAAAACAATGGTTGGGCATGAGCTAAACTATTCATTCATAAAGAAATCATGCCTAGCAGTAGTGTTTGCATCACAGAAATTTAGACATTACATGTTGGCACATAAAATAAAACTCATCGCCAAAATTGACCCTCTCAAGTACTTACTATCAAAGGCAATGCTCATTGGAAGAATGGACAAATGGGTGACGATACTATCAGAACACGACATTGAATATGTCAAGTGGAAAGCAATCAAAGGCCAAGTCATTACAGATTAACTTGCAGAAGCACCAATCTATTCAGAGAATCTTCTCATCTCAGAGTTTCCAAATGAATCTATTTTCAATCTCAATGTAGCTGACCACTAGAAACTGTACTTTGACGGCTCACACACGGAGCATGGATCAGGAGTTGGCATCTTCTTCATCACCCCACAAGGGTACTGCATACCAAGGTCCTACAAACTAGAATTTCCTTGCACCAATAACATTTCAAAATACGAGGCTTTAACCATAAGTCTCAGAATAGCAATGCAATGGAACATTATAGCTCTCAGAGTATATGGAGACTCCCAATTAATAATAAATCAAGTCAATGATGAATACCATACCAAGGATGACAAGCTCACTCCATACAAGAAATTGGTCCAGAGACTCTCAAAGAATCCTTCATCGAAATTACATTTGAGCAAATTCCTAGAGCCAACAACAGAGTAGCAGACGCGATGGCAACAATCGGATCCTTACTTGACATCCCCCATAAAATTCCAAAATACGAATTCCTAATAGAGCAGCTTCTCGTACCTGCATTAGAGGTACCAGAATCAGAATTCGTGTGCAAAATCATTGGTCCTAGTGATCCTTGGTACCATGACATTTATACATACCTTCGAATAGGAGTCATACCCACCGACTTACCATCAAACCTAAAACGAACCTTTGTAAAAAAGGCATCCTGATATGTCATCCTAGGAGATACCCTATATCGTAGAAGCATAGAAGGAACCCTACTATGCTGCTTAAATGTTGAGGAGGCATTGACTGCTCTAACTAAAGTACATAACGGTATTTGTGGTTCACACTCAAGCGAAAAGACTATGGCCAAGAAATTGCTGAGGATAGGGTATTATTGGCCCACAATGGAACAAGAAGCACATGACTATGCCAGAAGGTGTCTACAATGTCAACAGCATGGGGACCTCATCCACGCTCCAACTCAAGAGCTTCATCTTATCATCACACCATGGCCCTTTACACAGTGGAGACTCGATCTCATTGGAAAAATCACACCCACCTCATCTAACGGCCATAAATTCATCATAACCGCAATGGAGTACTTTACTAAGTGGGTGGAATCCATACCCATGATGTATATAACTGGGAAGCAAATATCTAAGTTCATCCTGAACTATCTCATTTATCGTTATGGTGTTCCACAAGCCATTATCTCAGATAATGTGACACCATTCAAGAATCAGCAGGTCCATGACTTATGTGAAAAATTCAAAATACAACATCACTTCTCTACCCCATACTATCCCTAAGGAAATGGCCAAGCAGAAGCTACAAACAAAACCATTCTGAAAATCCTCAAGAAAATAGTCAATGACATAGGTCGTGACTGGCATTTGCAGCTTAATCCCACCCTTTGGGCCAATCGAACTAGCATCCACACACCCACCAGCAACACCCCTTTCTCCCTAGTCTATGTATCAGAAGCAGTACTCCCCATTGAGATCGAGCTCCCATCACTCAAGATATCACTGCAAAACCTCATCATAGATGAAGAGTACCGAGTATCAAGATTGAATGAGCTAGAGCTACTAGATGAGCGACGTATAGATGCTTTGAATCACTTGCAAGTCTATCAAAATAGACTCAAAAGGAGCTATAATAAGAAAATCAGAAGCAGGACCTTCCAAGTCAGAGAATTGGTATTAAAGGAGAATCAAAAGAATGTCCCAAACCCAAGCAACAAAGAAAAATTTGAACCCAATTGGTTGGGACCATTCGTTATCACAGCAAGTTATAAATCATGGGCATATCAGTTATCAACACTCGAAGGGGAACCTCTGCAAGAGCCCATGAATAGCTCTCTCAAAAAGTTTTATGCCTAAATCTTTCAAGGTATAGAACCAAAATTCCAAAAAATCAGAAAATGTCCTTAAAAATATCTTGGTGACAAACAAAAAAATCAAAAAGCAAAAAAAAATTAGAAAAGGATCAAAAATAGTAAAGAGAAAAAATCGTCCTATAGTGAAAACCACTTTGGTGGCACTTTGGGAAAGTACCTTGGTGAAAACCTGGCAAATAGGGGCCTTGTGTAAATAAGCACTTTCCATCCACTAGGATCTTTATGGCTTGTTCTGCATCACCCATCCATTACGCTTCCACCATCTATCGCATTCGAAGTCTCCATCCATCACTCATCCACCAAGATGCATCATAGCTTGGTCTTGTGTTCAGATCATGATCTCCTAGTACTACTCGCCCATCCTCAAGGTCATCCTGTCTTGCCTTTATTGAGTAGTCTATTGCATCACGCTTAGGGGCATGTTCTTATCAGATCGGATTCATGTATGTTCCTAAAGTCCTCAAAACTAGAAAATCCAAAAACATCAGAAAATAAAAATCCAAAAACATCAAAACATATCAAAATCCCAAAACAAGTCAAAAAGTTGGTCAAAAAGTAAAAAATAATCATCGCCTTGTCGAACTATGGGTCTCTGAGCCTTGAACCAGGAAAGGTTGATCTTTGATCATCCCTCGAAACTTAGGTCACCTTTAGGTGTCTGTCATAATAAACTGACATCTCATCATGTATATCATCATCTGTAAATCACCATCTCGTCACCAAACTACATGGTCTCTGTGTATATAATGTAGGCAAGGCTAATCTGTTGATCAGCTCTCGAGGCCCCTAGGATACGTCTTTAGGTTAGTCTCTTGGTCAAAATCTCAGAAAACCCCAAAACATTGAAAAATCAAAAATCAAAACATTTGAAAATATTGAAAAATACCAAAAACAACCTCAAAAAATCTCAAAAAGATCAAAAACATCCAAATACTTGAAAAAATACATCTATCTCATCTCGTTTTCACTCACAATAACATCACTCATAATAAACAATAGTCATCCTCAATCTTTGGTAAGATAAATCAGAAGCAAGTTTAGTCGGTCAAAAAGTAAAAACTTAAAACGTCAAGTCTTAGGTGTAAGTCAGTGCATAAACAAGTTGGTCAACTCTTTGTGTCGATAACCTATCATCCAATTGGTCCCATATCAATCATTTGAAAGAATGCTTTGGATAAACGAAATGGCATGCCACCATCCACTAACATGTCCTAGGATGCATCCTTCCTACAATGGTCATTATCTTTTGGAAATAGTTTTGGTTCTTATCCTTAAAAACACATCACCTTTTGGTTAGCGGTATTGAAGAACATCAACTTGTTTGTTTACTTTGTCTTTATCTTTTGACTTATCTTATTGCACTCATTCCAAGGACCTCTCGATGATATCTGAATAGAGGATTTAGATAAATAGGAATGGGGTAACGATCATTATCTTTTGTCTATTGTGCTTGTTGGATGTACATGTAATATAACCTTGGTGAATACTTGCTTTGTTAGGTATGTATGGAGAAGGTTTTGGGCAGCTTGTTGACTATTACATTGATAGGTTATACCTTTCCGTGTTTTGGTCCAAGGTTTTTGAAACTTCTAAAGTTCATCCTAGCAAGGTTTTCATATGTCAGGTGTGAACAAGGATACTCCTATCTATTTTTCAAGTCAAAGTCCATCACACTAGGTACAACGCCATCCTAGTTTTCTATACCTTGATGCATCGTACCACATGTGTTATCAAAAATAAGGAAATTGGCCCTTTGAAAATCTAAGCTCCTCAGCAAGTAATCATCATCATTTGCATAATCATCATCTTGTGTCTTGTTGAAATGACTTCCTCTCTTTCATTCCTTCTTGCTCATTGCGCTAACATGGTACTATGACAGTTGATCATCATCATCATCGTCATCGATCCTGCATCCACAAATCATTGGCATATTGCATAAACGTATCATATAGGAAACACATGCATTGCATTTTCATCATCATATAAACATGTTATTATAAGCATTCTTCATAGATAAGCACATCCATTTTTATTGCACCACATTGCATTCATCACATCAATCATTGCATAACATTCATGTGCATAAACATTTCATTGTCACTTCATAGTTTCACCTATTGCATAATCATACATAATAGGTACATAAGCATTATAGATAATCCATTACATATATACTCGCATAACATCATAAGGCCATCTCACACATTACGTTCATTTTTTCATAAAACGTCATCATATTATTGCATATAGTACATCACAGTAAACACATCATGCATACATTACATTATCATTTAATATGTTTAGGATAATAATATTTGTTATTTTAAGCATCTTAAAAAACCATCTCATTTGCATCATCAGTATGCATCATATCATATAAAACATGACCATTGCATTTACATTGCATTATATCATCCACTAATCATCCATATCATCTCATAAATAGCATCGCAATCATTGTTTTTACATTTCATTACATAAATCATTCCACATCATTATAAGCATAAATAGGAACATCAAAATCCATTACATGAAAAGCATACATCCATCCATAATCATTTCCTTTTATAAGCATAATTCACATCATTTCACATATACAACATAGATCATTTCCATATCATTTTGCATATTGCATATTACATATCATATCATTTCGCATCATTACACATCACACAAATACATCTGCATATCATAAGTCAACATAATATAGATCTGTTTGTCATAATCATTACATAATGCATATATCATCGGAAATAAATGTATCCATAAATACATCATATAACATAATAAACATCATTGCACAACATATAGAAGAAGAATCATCCATACATGCATAAATAAATGGTAGACATAACATCATATTGAAATCATCAGCTCATATATATATCATCAATAATGTAATTGTCATAGTACAAAATAATCGAATCACTGTACATGTATGTCAATCAGTACAAAAAGGCCCATCGGGCTATCAAAAAGGAGACCATAAGGCACAAAAAGTATCATCTTGATCAAAAGGAGGCCTAACCCCTCTGTATGTTTCCCTCACCCCTTGTCACCGTGCCCCTCTGCTGGTTTGTGGCTTGTCCACTACGAGTACTCTAGGACCCATGTTGCTCTGGGTATGGCCGCGTGATAATGCATGCAATAGTACTTGGCCTCTCAGATGACCTCCCTGTAAGACCAAATAGACACTGTACCCTGAGAGGAGGAGGCTGCCATGCTCTCCAATTGTTTTCTCCAACCTAGCTCTATAGCTACCTGTAACTCTACGGCCTATCTCTGCAATATGGTCTTATCCCTCTCAACCCTGATCTGATATATCTCAGTCCTAGCCTGATCCCTCTCGACTATCACGGTCTGGACCTACAACTGCGCAATCAATGTATCTCGGGGATCCACCTCCCCTATTGGCTACCCTACTAGTTGTGCTCATGGAGGCTATACCTAAGGTTGATCCTCAGCCCGTGGTGGTACACCTACTAGCACTTGCCTCTCACCCTCCACCAATCAGGGACTACTCCTAGAATTGTCAAAGGTAGGGGAGGCTAGAACCAATCTTTGCATGCTTGTGTCACACCTAGATCTGCAGGCCCCTGATCGTAGGCCCATGGCTAAGCCACCAACTGTCTAAAACTGTCAACGGCCTCTGAGGCAGGAATGTGTCGCCCCCATGAAACCTGTGACATGGTGCAGAAAAAGAAGGCCACATAATCATCGTCTAGCTGATCCTGAGGCTCACCAAACTGATGCTGCACACGCCTAGGCAGATATCTCTCTATCATAGTATGCGCTTGCCCCTACATGAAGCAGTCCTGGCAGGCATAGAAAATATGATGTGCATTATCGACCCATCTGGGAAGACCAAGGTACGGTCGCCATGTAAACACCTGCATCTCATCTATGAACCTCCTCCAATAGGGAATCTTGTGCTCGCCTGTGTGTGTGAAGGACACACCACCTCTATAATGCCATACAAGGGGATCGTCTGGCACCATCAAAACTGTAACAATCTATGACCGAAGGACAACAATGTGCTCCCACACCCATACATGGAGAAATGTCATGCCTGCTCTAAGTGCTCTACCGTCAAGGTAGACGTACTCGTGAAGATCCATGTACAAAGATGCAAGAAGAACCGGCCCCCAGGCAAAGCGAGTAGGCCTGTCGCACATCACCATGCGCTCCTGGCAGAGTCCCCAATTGGGACTGAAGTATCGGCCTCGTCTATCTGGGGCAACAAGACCTGAAATAGCGGTTGCAACAATCAAGTAGAAGGGAGGTGTCAGGGCACTATGTAGCTCGAGCTCAATCTGCCCCTCGCAAATAACAATTTCCTCTATGGCAAGGACTTTGTGGCAGGCATCTCGCCCCTCATCCATATCAAAAATGACCTGCCGACCATGAATCGGCAATCTCAAAATGCACCAAATGTCCTCCAAGGTGACGGTGGCCTCATCGGTGGGAAGGTGGAAAGAAGAGGTCTCGTTGTGTCATTTCTTGGCAAGCGCTGACATCATCCCTAGGTGGGTGCGAACAGGCATTGTGCAGGCGATGTGTCACAACCCCATGTCTTGCAATTGGTCCTGATCTCTGTCGCTCAGGTCCTGCAAGTAACTAAACAGATCTCGTGACCTATGCTCTTGGGAGTAGAGCTCCCTCCCCGCATCCTGCATCAAGAAGGATCATCATGTTAAAATTTTGAAAAATCTTTTGTCGGGCGTCCAAGAAACCACTCTAGTGTCATAATCGATGAAGGCATCACAGTTTCATTTTTAATCAAACTCCAGCGCTAGGGCACAAAATGTTGAAAGCACACTACCGCAGTGCACTTTCCTTCCAAGCGGCACACTTTGAAAAGATAAGGGACCATCGTGTCGCACTTTAGAAATCACCCTACCGGCCACGAGCTCAGTGTCAGAGTTTTGGAGTTTATTTTCAAACTCCAAACCCCACCACCGCAGCACAATTTGACACCAAGTGGCACAATTTGATTTCTGAGTGGCGCTATATAGCGCCACTGCAGAAGGATTAACTTTGAAAGCATTAAATGAACATAAAAAACAAAAAATAAAGCTCAAGTAAGGATCACTTACCAGTGCCCCAATGTTGGATGGTCGCTGGTACATCTAGACTCGATCGAAAATGTGCATCGGGAGCTATCGTTGCGTCATATCGTCAGGAGGTCAGAGCTCAAATCTCAAGGTTGCTAGATGGCTATGTGTAAAAATGAATTCAAAGTGACCCCTCGAACCCCTTTTAAGCTTGAAAATTAGGGTTTTTTCACCCTAATTGGCCATCCTACTAGGGTTTTGGACTCTTGAACCTGTTTTTGTCTAGTTGAGGCCTGTTTTACATCGTTTTATTGCATTTAGCCACATTTTTGGCCTTCTGGAGCCTTTTTGGACCTGTTGGGCACCTTGTCCTCTTTTTTTCGTGAGATCACCCAAAAATTGAAATTTTCGTCCAATCTCTCGAGGGTGAAATATATTGGCTTGTTTTCTCTTGCCGGGCAGCAGTGGGGCAAGTTTTTTGAAAACAGAAAAATTTTGGCTTTAATCGAGATCGTTTATTTTGTGAACCAACGCAACAAGTGCATCGCTTCAAAGAGGGGAAAAATGTAGACACGTAAAATGTACCGATTGACATTGTGCAGCTGATCCTGACTACTAACATCATTTCATCCTGAATCATCCTTCGGTCTAACCATTTAATCAAATCCCCTTATCTAATTAAATTCATCAATATTCCTCTCTTAATTAAATAAACCAGTTATCTAATTAAGTCACCTCTTCTCGATAATTAAATTAATCAATTTGATTTAATTATCCTATTTAATTAAATAATCAATTTTATTTGATTAAATCCCTTAAGTCTATCTATTAAATTAAATAAATTAAAACCTTATTCAGTTTAATCTAACATCATCCCTTTTAATTAAATAAATCAAAATCTTTATTTAATTAATCCTTTATCACATTCTTCTCCTATTTTTGATTTAAATAAATCCACAAATTTAAGTCAAATAGGTCACATCATTTAACCTCCTTCATTAAATTTGATTAATTTAATCTCCTATCATGTCCCATCCTCCAGCATTTACCACTTGCACATGAAAATAGATTTAATTGATTTATTAATTCCCTATTTTCCTCAACAAGGCATCTTTTTGGAATATTCTCCAAGTTTGTATTCAAAAATCCAAGTTGACATGTACATCCAACAAGGCATTTAACTCCCTCTTACATGTCCTTTGCCTTGAGCCAAGTTGCATTCAATGCTTTCTTTCTTCCCTCTTGCAAGGCATTTCAACAAAATTCAAAATTCAAAATTCAAAAATATGTATTTATTGGCACAATCCTCAAAACTTGCACATCCTTCATCCACTCATAGGTTGAAAAGTGGCATCTTGCCATTGGTTGAATGTTAGTCCCACATTGCTCAATTTTGGTCATTCATCCATCTTCTCATTCTATAAATGAAGAGCTCATCTCCTCATTTTATCATCCACAAATTATGCAAAGTTACTGTTAGAATTGGCTATGGATGCCAAGATCTATGGACCAAATGGAAAGCACAAAAAGAGAGAGAATAGAATATGACAAAAATAGACTGTATTCAATGTCATTGATATGAGATGATTATAATTGTTTACAATGAGAGAGACCCCTTGGTTATATAACCAAGGTGAGAACATAGAAGGGCATAAGATTATGACAAGTGTCGTAATCTTATGACATGAGACAACAATGAAAACTTATCACTCCACAAAAGGTGGAGAGATAATCACATGATGTTTCCACAAAAGGTGGAAGTGATAAAGTAATGACATGTCAAGTCCACCAAAAGTGGAAATTCTCCAACAACCTCCTATGTGGTCCCTAAGTAAACTTAACTAAGGTGTAATTATGATCTAGGACAAGGTACAAGACATTTAATTACACCAACAACTTAAGTGCAACTTAGGAGAATGTACACAAATGCAAACAATGCAAGATGGGTCCCGACTACTAGGCCATGTTAGGTACCCATGTACACATGCAAATGTAATCTCTGGCGAGGAAAGGGAGAAACCTCATGGGAAAAACTCCCCTCAAAAGAGAGATGAAGTACAAAATAGAAATGCTCTCAATGAAGAATGAGAAGGTAAAACCCCGTGAGGAAAAAGGCCCCCATAAGAGAGAAGTAGAAGAGAAGCAAGGTGGCCCCCTCAATGTTGAGTCTCCTGCATGGTTGAAGCTCGACATGAATTAGGAGATGATCAATCTCACGAACAATGTTCCTCCCCTTAGGAAGAAACAAAACCAAGGATGTATGCAGGATGTCAGAAATATGGATGATGTATGATGATGTCTCTGAAGCATGCTCAAGTGTCTCCATGTCGATGCAGAAAGCTAACACAATCCAATCAGGCGTTCTAGGCCACATTGCTGAAGAGGAAAATCCAACATCTAGTAGAGAAGAATGTAGAACATGATCCAAAGATATCCCCTCTGAAGACAAAGAAGCCTCCTCCAAATGTTGTCGAAAAGTATCCACACTCACGCCAATCTGTGAAGAATGATCATGTAGAGAATGAACAAGAGGGTCATGGTGTTCCCTCACAACAACTGAAGAAGGTGCATCTTCATCAAAGAGAAGATGAATGCTATCAATGGTGTCCTCCAAATCTGTAAGATGAGACTCCATGAACAAGTCTGAAATACCTGTCAAGAAGTCATCCAAGGTAGCCATATCTGGAAGACAATCAAGATCATGCTGCACTGAATCACTAGGAGCCAAAACTGTTGAATTGCAAGCATCTTCAGGTACAACAGTAGATGGAGGAGATGGAAAGCATGGCTCAAGGAGTGGATTTGATGTGAGAACTCCCAAGTTCAAAAATCCAAATGTCTCCTCTGAATCATGGTGTATGTGATCAACAACCATAGGAACAAGGTCATCATCAGAAGCAAACTATGCAAAGGTGTACAACCGAGATGAATGATCAACCACCCCAGTAGCAATGATCTCTCGAGTCTCGAAGTCGCGAATGATAACTGAATCAGGTGTGAACTCCATAGTTCTCCCATCTCCACCATGTGTAATCTGATAAATGGAAAGAAGATTGTTTGTCAAATGAGGAACACACAAGACATCCTAAAAAGTGTTGCCCCCAATGCTAATAGATCCCTTCCCTATTACACTCATGTATGTATTATTTCCCATCAAGATAGGAGACATAGAACAAGGATGAAATGAAGAGAATATAGACTGTGAAGATTCCATATGATGTGATGCTCCTAAATCTAGAAGCCATCTCCCTGATCCTAGACTTGAAAGAGCACAAAGAGCTTGTCCTTTATATCCTGATGTTGATACTTGACCTTTGTCCTTTTTAGACTGTTTTGAAGTAGAAGGAGAAGAAGATTCAGACATTCTAGAAGGCAGATCAATGTGATTCCTTTTGAGAAGATTTTTCAACTCATCAATATCCTTCTTATAACAATAATGTTCTTCATGTCCATCCTTCTTGCAATATGCACAAAAAGGTCTCTCCTTCTTAGATGTTTCTCCTTTTGATGATGATGAGGATTCTGATTCTTTATGTGGCTTGTTCTTTTTCTTCTTTTGCTTCTTATCAAGATTCTTTGATTCTTTTTGTACCTTAGACTCATTTGCCACCAATGCTTGTGGTTTGGAAGACTTGATTAGACCCATGTTCATTAGCTTAGCTTCCTCTTGGATTAGGAGATTTGCAAAGTCATCAAACTTAGGATCAACATATGATGCTCCCATAGAAAGTCGATGGGTATGAAAGCCAGAAACAAACACTGAATACTTAGGACCAAGCTTGGATAACACATTCAGAATCAATTGTAAATCCTCTTTTTCAATAGTGCATTCTTTCAATTGTGTTCTTAGTTGCTTGATTTTGGAGATATAGTCTTGGATGTGGTCAAAACTTTTAGGATCAAGATTCATCAAATCATTATCAATCTGATAGCCTCTAATCTTATCTATTTTACCATACAATTTCTCAAAAGTCTCCCATGCTTCTTTAGGTGTATTACATGATTCAATATGAAATTGCAAATCAAATGAGACTAATGAACATATGCATCCAAGTGTTCTCTCACGATCAATCTCCCACTTTTCCAATTCTTTAGCATCAGTAGGTTTTTGAATTGTGTCCTTTAGATGACCTATTAGACCTTTCATCATGAGATAGTTTGATACTGATTTTCTCCATGTAGCATAATTATGTGGATTTAGGGGTTCAATTTGAGATCTCCCTATTGCAAGAACACAAACCAAGCAAAAGAATGCAAGCAATCACTGCTAGATTACCCCCCCCAAATCACTCAATCCAGAAACCCCTCCAAGCAATATCAGATTTGGCACTTTATATTTAGTGCGTTTACAATTTCCACTTGCCAAAAAATAGCAAAGTGGTCTTTGATCTTGGTACATGCAAGTGCCAAAATAGGCCACAGAATCAAGTACAATTTTTGGTACAAAATGAGATCAATCTGATCATACCACTGAGAAGTACATGAAAAATCATGCACTTTCAAAAAAAACTGCACACAAAAATGTTACCATAGGAGCAAGATATGAGCTCCCGAAGTTCCCAAAATGAGGACGAAGTAGCAACACCTATGAGAATCTGAAATTTCTAAAAAAAATAGGCACCAAATCCAGAAACTGATTACACCAGTGCGTAGAGCACGAAAAATTAGCCCAAATAAAAAAAAAAAAAAAAATTTGCTTGAAAAAAGAAGTCAGAATGAGCAAGATATTAAGCTTCAAAGTTAGACTAAAAAATCAAAACTGCCAACCGTGAGGGAGGAGAAATTTTTTTGAAAATGCTGACGTACTGCTGACATCATCAAAACAGAATGTTAAATTTGACGTCCAACAGACCGTTAAAAAAGAATATTCTTTCCCTACAGAATATTCACTGACCATGAGCTTAAGATTGACGGCTATATGGCCATCAGAGTCCACGGCGGTTTTTCTGTCAAAATATTCTTTCACCTGACGAAATATTTGTTTGTCGGAATCTTTTTCAAATTCCACCCAGAATTTGTGTTGACCCGCTGGTAGTTGGAATGAGAAGGCTGGCGGTTTTTTGGAAAGAAATGTCAGAAATTGATGCCGGTGCCGGTGAATGTGGGAGCCGCAGGGGCCACGGCCGACAGGCCACGTGGCCTTTGCAGGTTACCACATACCTTTGGGTACTGACAGTACCCTCTGTGGATTTGTATAGTCCGCAGAGTGTACAGATTTTGGCCCCCTTTTTTTTAATTTTTTTTCCAATGATTTTTATTAAAAACTTTTCAAAAAAAATCAATAGATTTTCTTTTAATTTTTCTAAAAAAATTTCAAAGATATTTCGATGGGATTAAATAATTTTTTTTTGAAAAAATCCTACCGTCGACACAATAATGACGCCTTGGGGGCCGTACGGCTCTCTGGGCAAAATTTTTTTTGATTCAGCAGATGACTTGCTCCAAAATGGATGATTTGACAGTCGATCTTAGGGTTTTTGGCCCTTCTAGACATGATGGTAGGGTCGGATTTGACCCAAAATGCTCCAAAATTGTAGCTACCTTCTGGATCTGGGAACCACTCTTCAGCTTCAAACCCTCGTAGATTTTGCCTCATATGTCTGATTTGGACGAAACAAAAGGAAAAATCAACTATCTCGAACCTTCTGAATGCAATGGTGAGCTCAGATTTGCACCAACAAGCTTGGATATGAACCTGCAACAAAGAGCCTAAAAATGGAACCTCCTCAGATCTGAAATCTCTCTTCAGAAAAAAACTCTCCAATGGCACCCAACCCGCTCTGATACCATGTTAGAATTGACTATGGATGCCAAGATCTATGGACCAAATGGAAAGCACAAAAAGAGAGAGAATAGAATATGACAAGAATAGACTGTATTCAATGTCATTGATATGAGATGATTATGATTGTTTACAATGAGAGAGACCCCTTGGTTATATAGCCAAGATGAGAACATAGAAGGGCATAAGATTATGAAAAGTGTCGTAATCTTATGACATGAGACAACAATGAAAACCTATCATTCCACAAAAGGTGGAGAGATAATCACATGATGTTTCCACAAAAGGTGGAAGTGATAAAGTAATGACGTGTCAAGTCCACCAAAAGTGGAAATTCTCCAACAACCTCCTATGTGGTCCCTAAGTAAACTTAGCTAAGGTGTAATTATGACCTAGGACAAGGTACAAGACATTTAATTACACCAATAGTTACCATGCTCAAATATCTATCAAATTTCATCCATCATCGTTGAATCTTAGCTAGGTTATGCAGATTTTTAGCTTGGACCATTCACCATCCTTCATCAAAGTGGATCAATTATCATCAACACATCAACCTTGCATCATAGGAGTTGGGAAAGGGCCAATTTTCACATCAAATTGGCACCAATTCCCCCATGGGATCATGAATTTGCTAGTTTAATTAGGATTCAATCTATTGTCTTGTTTTCTTAGTGTTCTTCATTGTTTTTTTCCTAATTTGAGCTATGTTAATGGATTTCATGGGGAATCCTTGTTCTTGCTTGCATTTGATAATCTAATGTGTTTGTTCTTATTGTTTGCAGGTATTAGGATTAGGGTTCACACAAGGAGAAATGTCCACCTTTGGCAATATAGCTAATAGACTTTTTTTCTAAATTAATCTATGAAATTAAAACCCAATAGAGAACATGGTGTCCAGTTTCCAAATATATAATTTTTTTGAAATATTTGATTATATTTGTTATTTTTTAATTAATTTCTAAGCAAACTAGTCCATAAATTTGAAATATTATACTTTTTTGTTTTTTAATAACTTTTTTTGGTTAATTTTCTTGTAAAGAAAAATATATGGTATCAATCTTCATAAAATTCTCTGCACAATGAAAAAATTATTTGAAAAATTTTTATTTTATGTCCAATTATGTTGTTTGTACACATTGATTTTTAAAAACAACAATTAAGTCCAATAAAAATTTAATAAAAAAAATATATTCAGAAAAAAATTACAAAAAAATATCCTCATCAATCTTCATGTTGTTAGCTATCTTTTCCCAGGAGGAATTAGAAAAATAATTTTATTTGGATCAAAAATTAGTGTTTGTACACATGCATGGTATGGTTTAAAAAAATGACTTTTAAAAAGTGATTTTTATACATCCCTATCAAAATTCAATTTCTATCATCTGGGTATTTGAATAAATTGCATATTTGGAAACTAGATTCAAAATTCAAAATTTCATAATATTGATTTTTTTAAGACTTATTGTGTAAGTGCCTCAAATTTTCATTCCAAGTGTGAAAAAATCTGAAAAACAACAAAAATACCCACTTTTTGAGCTTTTGTGGACCCAACTTCTTGCATCAACCCCCATACAAAATAATTCTTTTCGTAGTCAGTGAGATATCGTACATACCAAGAAATAAAATTCATGGATGAGATTTGAGCATTTCATTTCTATCCAACTCCTCAAGAAAGGATAAGTAATTATGAAAAACACTAAGACAAAGGATTCTAATTGAACATTGTGTGATGAATTCCTCCATTTTTCTAACACATATATTCACCATCATTCAAGTGCCTAAGAGGGTTGCAAGATCATTGTAAATGTTTTGATGATGAGGGAGAATAAGTAGGCACAATTTAGGTGGAAAATAAATAACTAATATGAGTTGAGGTGTAATAGCAAGAAAACTAGGGAAACATAGATTGGATTTATGAGCCCCAAGTACTTTTTGAGTGTTATAATTTACACCCTAGAATTTAAGTCATATAAAGGCAACACCAATCAATTCAAACAAAGGATTAATTAATTCACAAAATGATAGATAATAGATCATATAGATAGAATTTTGGTAATCATTATATTAATCATATAAAAAAAAGTGCATTTATATATCCCCTATACTCTACCTATCTCTTTCCTTTCTTACCTATAATTTGTATACATATTACATACAATTTTATATACAAGTCTTACATGAATTTCTCTTTCATCACTTCCTTATATTTTTAGTCATATCTTTCTCTATACATATAGCTACATGATGGGATGTGACCCATCTATTCTACCCCTATTATAGATGGTATCTTTTCAATCTTAGTGTCTGCAAGTTATTTGCAAAAAGATGCGGTAGGATTCACTTGGTGGTGTCTACATTATTTCTCTTTCTAGCTAAAATCATCCCCATTTTCAAAATTTTGACTTTTCCTAAAGTTAATTCTACTCTACTAAAAGGATATCCTTGTTTATCTCCTTTAGTTTGGCAATTGTAATTTCCCATTGGGTTTTGGCCAAATGTAGCTATTGAGTTTGTACTTGGTTTTGTAGTAGTAGCTTCTCTGCCACTAAGAGTGTTAAGGGAATTTGTATTTCTAGGCTAATTGTTGTTATTCTTGGAGGAATCTAGTAATGTGATCTACCCTTAAACTGACTACCTCTCTTAGTTAGTGGAATATATTTCAGATCTTGTTTTGTTGATCCTCCAACAATTGGAATTGTGCATGGAGTGCTTCTAACTGTACCTTAGATATCCAATCTATATCTTGTAAGGAATCATAGGTTGTGGATATTTGAAATATATGGACTTCCAACTATTCTATTTGAGCCTTGGATGTAGTTGTCATTATTAGCTATTAAAGAAAAAATTGGTACAAGGCATTGAGATCCACTTCTGTGTTTTTTAGAGTGTTGATATGTGATTCTAGGGATGAGTGTGTGATAGCACATTTCTTCCATTCCTCATCTATTTGTGTCTTCTAATACTCTACTAGAATTTTTTGCCTTATTTTTTTCTTTTGTAATTGGGTTTCCTTGATCACCCCATCTATCAAAATTCTTAGTTGTTTCGCCAATGTTTGGGATAAGTCCCCTTGTATTTGAGAAAATTTTCATTGTATATCCTTTACTAACTCCTCTAACTGATCAAATCTCTCCACATGATGTTTCAATATCTATTATCTTGTTATTTGTTGTAGGATGTCCCCTAGTTAAAATTTATGTAGGGTTGAAATGCTCCCAATGTCCACTTGTGATACAACCAACAAAAGTTGAAGTAGCTATGGAGATTCCATTAGTTGGAGTTTCTTTTGTCTAGTCAAAAAATCTTCAATAGACTATGTTGAGGAAGTTACAAAGGAGGAAGATGTATCTAACTACAAAGGTTGAGAAGATTGTTCCTTTTATGATGAAGTTGCTCTATATTTTAATTCTTCCTTGCATGGTTGTTGACATGATTTTAATGTAGCTCCCTTGATCTTTTCTTGGACCATTTGAGTAATATCCCATCTTTATATCATTAATTTTTCTAGTCTATTCTTTGACGAAAGCTCTTTGTTCTAAACTTATGTTATCTTTTGCTTCTACAGTGGTGTAATTGTAGTAGCCAATTCTCTGATGGCTAAATCCTTTTAACTCCTCATCTTCTTTGGCTACTTTCTCCCTTCTCATCCTTAATGCAATAGTTAAGGGGTTCAAAAATAAGTCAATCAAATCCTCTAATGTTTTGTTAGATTTTATCATGTATCTCATCATTGAACTCTTTTTGTGACCATATAATATGGTAGTACCATATTGGTATATTTTTGGTGTGTTATGTTCAACACCTCTTTGTGGAAAAAAACAATATATAGATGATTGTCATCTACAAGTGGGGAAACCTTGGGGATAGTTGTAGTTTTTGGGAGAGGAGTATCCTTTGGTATTTCCTATTCTTCTTCTTCTATATCCATTAATTATGGAGAAACCTCTTTATGTGCCTTCTCCTTCCCTTGCTTGGGATTTTTCTCTGCAATCATTTGTAAGAGAGCCTCTATAGCTTCTTCTTCTTCTTATGGTTATTCTTTGGGATGAGTTGTGATGATCCTTCTCTTCCTTGTCCTACTACTCTCACCTTCGGAAGGTTTTATAGATGGAGTGTCAATTTAGAGTCTTTCGGATCTTCAAGGAGTGGTTGTACTCTACTCCTCTATTTATTACTTTGGTAATCCCCATTTTTCATGTAGTTTATCCTTATTCTTATCAAAGTGCTCTTCATCCTTCTAGGTTGTCCATGTACTCCTAGTATATGGTGAATTTCTCAGCTTGTGGATCTTTGGGGAGAGTAAGGAATGTGGAGGCCTATGAGTGGATCTTGGTATCGGTCACCTCATATGAGAGTTGAGGTATCCACAATGTTCTAGGATCAATTGATTCCATGAATGTATAGTCTTTATTGACTAGGAAGACTATGTCTTTGATTATTTTGTGAAACACCTCATAGGATATATATTTTGTGGCTTATAGATTCTATTGTATGGATTTGAAGAACCCCTAGTATGTTGCGATGTAATAAGTGGCATCTTGAAATAATTTCACATGATCTTAAATTTAGGTTGCAATAGGTCAAGTGAAGTCCTAAATTTTCCTTGCAAAGCTCAATAATTGTTGCATAAAGTAGAAGGTGAGGTATATTAACATACTCCCATACCTAAACTAATAGTGGTTGTAGACACTCAAAAGTGGTCCTCACAATCATCCTACTTTTCATCTATTAATTAAATGGATATTACTATTTGTTTAATTCATTCATTCAATACATTCTTCTATTCATTAATCCATTTAAAACCATTAAAATATTATAACCATTTATCCATATTATAAGCATTTATAAGCATTTATTCATAACTGTTATCCATTTGCATAATCATTTATCAACCGTTAATCGATTATTTATCTATTTGCTTTAATCATTAAAATATCATTTGCATTCATACACGGGCCTTTATCTATTCACATATTTCATTAAATAATTTAAATTCATAAAATCATTTAATCCATTTTCATTAAATCATTCATCCATTAATTCAAAAATGCACTTTATTCTAAGCTTCTAAACATATATTATGTCATAAATCATCTCACTTATTTATCTCTCATTTCAATCAATTTCAAATATGCATTTCTCCATCTCACCTTTTTATCCCACATCTCTCCTATAACTTGGATTCACCCTGTGAATTCATCTATAAAAGCCCTTTCTTCTCACTAAAAAAGCATACATATTTTAATTACGAAACTCCAATTTCATAATTCTCAAATCCATTCTACATAGCCTCTTGTGCTTTTGATGCAAAAATCTGAGAGCAAAGACAAGATATTGTAGATAGGATGACAATGGAGTTATCTTTCCTTTTGATGAGTTTGCTTTGATTCTTTGATAGTATTTCATTTTTGCATTTTGTTTTCATTTTGGAAAAGCTCTATTGGAATGATGTTGAATGCAGGTTGATTCTCATTTGTGAATTCAATATTTTCATTTTCAACATCATACATATGGTGAACCCGACGTGAATAATATTATAGCTACATTTTTCATAGATTTGATCATATTACCATTTTCATAGCTGCATTTCATAAATCAAAAATCAAAAATAAAATAAAATAAAAAATCCACGGGGATATTGCAATCTTCTATAATGGCTTAATCTTTGACATGAATTTTGCTATTTAAATCAAGAGTTCTATTTGCTTTAATTTGGATTGAAAGTTTCTAAAAAATTTCAGTGAATCCATTTTGCATTTGAATTGAATTTTTTTGAAGGAATCCATTTTGCATTTGAATCAAAAGTTTCTAAAGATTTCCAGTGAATCCATTTTACATTTGCTCAAAAGCTTCTAAAGCCAACAAACCCATATCATGACAAATATTTTGGTCATTGAATTTTGTGAGAACAAATTCCTTTAATGTAATCCGCTCACTATGTTTGTGATTCCCTATTTTTCATGTGTGTCTACCCAAGCATTTGCAACCTTAACTTCTGATGAAAATCCATTCTTTGTTTTATGATTTTATGCTTTTATGCCTTGCTTAGTGAGAGAGGACAAGAGAACTTATCTTTCACAGAATTGCTTATTTTGTATCATCTTCCCACTTAATCAACCCAGGACAAGAGAATTGATCTTTCATCCATCCAGGGTTCCTTGAAACACCCAACTCTTCTATTGCAATCGGTAAATATTTAGCATAATGTTGTAATTGCATGCTGCTCATCCAACCAGATTTTTGAGGTATTCCACTACAAAGAGTTGAGGTATTCCACTCCTCCAAGCTCTATTCACCTATAGACATCATTCACAAAAGGTTTAGAGTCTGGATTTTACACTACCACTCACATGCGAAAGTTTGCTTAAAAGTTTCTAAAATGAATTCTACAAGTGCACAATTCGCTGCCATAATCTGCAATAACAATCATTTCCATTTTCAACATATCTTGTAATCACAACATTTCCATTCCATTTTCAACATCCTACAATTACATCATTCATTTTGCAACCTTCCTAACTGTATCTTGCAATCATGGCATTTTGAAACGTATCCTATAATCATGGTGTTTCATTTTTAACATATCCTGCAAATTATGATTGTCGGCATTTTTATTTGATGACAACAGAGAGACATATGTGTTGAAATGTGTTGAAATTTAGATTAATTTTCAGTTTTAGTTTTGATTTTTTATTTTAATTTTAGTTTAGATTTTAGTTATAGATTTCTAGATTAACTTTAAATTTAAATAGATTTAGAATTTAGATTAATTTAGTATAAATTTTAATTTAGAGTTAACCTAGATTTAGTTTTTAATTTAGATATTAGAATTTAAATTTAGTCTTTAACTTAGAATTTAGATTTAATTTTTTATTTAGATTAGCTTTTAATTTTAGATTAGTTTTTTTATTTTAGATTAATTTCTAATTTTGGATTAATTTTAATTTAGACTAATTTTTAATTTAGACTAATGTTTAGTTTAGATTAATTTTTAATTTTAGATTAGTTTTTAATTTTAGATTAGTTTCCAATTTTAGATTAGTTTTTAATTTAGATTAATGTCTTTTTCCTTCATATTTTAATTTTTGATTATGTGGCTAAATCATTGGTTTTTCTACTGCAGGTGCACATGTCAGAGACTGGAAAGGTGAAAACATAAACACACGTTTGTCAAAGATTAGAAATAAAAAACTATTAATGACATTTGGTGCAATATGTTTCTCGAATACTGGATTTTTAAAACCGATTATCTTTTAGTATAGAAAATACTTCAATTGGTGCTTGAAAAGAACAAATTTCTTCTTTCACATAGATTTAACTAGGGGGTTAATAAAACGGTGTTTTTCATGCTTGTAAGATGGTAGGTTTATGCTCACACCTTGTGCAAACTTGGTGATCAAAAGCCAGAACCATCTCTTTATATTTTTAATCCCTTAAAAGGGCTTACCACCCCACTTTGAAAGGTGGAAATGACCCAAGCGGTAATGAGCTAAATCCAAGCTCTTCCGAACTGTTATATAAATGTGTGGTTGCAATGAAAATTATGATCAATAGGAAGTGATACGTGATAGTTCTCCCCTAGTATCTTTATGATATGAAAATCCCTTGTTCTAAGGGTTGGGAGACCTCTTGAGGGAGTTTATCATAGTATCCCCTGAACCGGATTCCCTTACTAGAAACATTTTTGTAGAAATCCAAAATCCTTCTATTTGTTGGCATAGGAGGTTGAACCTCTGAAGTCATCCCATACTTTCGTGGTTCCAACTAGAGATAGAAAATTCCTCTTTGGGGAATTCATAGTTTGGTTTATCTGAGAAGTGAGTGTTGTGGAGGGGAGCCAGTGTCACCAAACTCCTAAGCTATTCTCTCTAAATAGGCATGGCTGGAGAAATCCAAGTGGGATCCCAACAAATATTTTTCTCTACCATCCTAGGACTTGTGCTTGTATTGCAACAATCAAACAAAATTCACAACCAAAAAAAAACTCAAAAACATTGTATCCATTGTGTCTTGCATGTGTGTTTAAAAAAATTTCAAACAAACGCCACACCTAAAACTTACAACATTCAAACCTTCACACAAACTAGGCCAACACATCCAAAACAAGCTTGACATTTAAATCTATTGGACCAAGGACTTGCTCATTAATTCATTCATCACCTCATCTTTTTGCATTAGGCATTCCCCATAGATTAAACTTTAGGTCATCCTTTTAGCTTGCATAAACCTCTTGATTAGGAAGTTCATCAAACTCATACTAGACCATAGCTTGAAATCTGTATTCTCTTGACCTTATCTCTCAGACAACATTCATCCTAGTCCTCATCATTTAGGTTGGCTCCTTAGCTCATCGGTCCAATTTGAGACCACCTTGTCAACATATCCTATCAATCTTTACTATACCCAAGGTCATTGACAATCAGATTAGATGTTATACCTATCTTAGTTTGATTAGCAACCATGTCTTAGGTTTTACCCTTCATACTAGGTCATTCTATTCCATCCCTTCATTCCATGCTTTGCATAACTTAATCATAGACTATCATCACCTTGACTCTTAATCTAGGCATCATTATTAGGAATCCCTATATATTCAAAAATCCAAAAAATTGGTTGCATTACATTTAGGCATACCTTATTGCAAAACAACAAAAACATAGTTTTAGTCTCATAACATCCACCTTCTCTTTGCAAGCCTTTCATGGTTGAAACTAGGTCACAAAGAAGATGAAAATACATGGCTTCCCCATCAAATAATGAATTTGTTAACTTGCATGGGACTCCTAGACCCTACAAATCCCTATTGGAGAAATTTTTCACTAGAGACCAAAATGGAAATATTATCATAGAAGAACTAGAAGTTGTTTCCCAAGATCCTGAGTTTGCCTCTTTTGTGGATGAATTCTTGGCACAAGACCCTCAACGTTACCTAGCCAAATTATTGACAGAAAGCTACATCACCTCCCGATTTTGATGTCAATACATTAAGAGCATCATCCACATCCATCAACTAAACTCAAGGAAAAAATATAATTGTCCCTAGTAGCTATATACCGAAATTCAATACATTAATATCATTAGGAGGAGGCACACAAGATGCAAAAAAAATTCACACCTCCTTATTTGGCACACAAGGCATTATACAAGGCACAACATAAGGGATGACCTTTAACACAATGCAACCAATGACATAGTCCCTAGCACAGTCCATGTCACAACCCCTTGGTTATACACCTAATTTAATCCATTTAATACAATGAACATATCTTCAAATCCATTTGGATCATCAAGTGCCTCAAACACCATATCTTCAAATCCATCATGAGCATCAAGTGTCTCAAGCACCATATCTTCAAATCCATTTGGAGCATCAAGTTCCATGAACACTACATCATCAAATCCATTTGGAATATCTAGGGCCTTGAACACCACATTATCAAATCTCTTTTCCACAAATAAAATGACTAGAGTTCATATTCATGGAACTAACATAAACACCAATGTGCCACAAGGTCCTAACACAAGTGTTCCTCAAACAAATCCTCAAGGAACTTTCCAATTCAACACTCAACATTCATAATGTTCAAATACTTCTAATACTTTTTGGACACAACCCAATACTTACATCCTGAATCAAACTTTCACCTCACACATTCTAAATCATACTACACACATCCCTCAAAACCAAATTCCTACCTTGACTTACATCTTGGCCATTGCTCATATCATCTTGACTTCAAACAACACCAACGTACCATCCCTTCAACACATTGGACTGCAAAGAAAAAACACCAAGCCTTATCAAAACATAGTTGCAAATATCATAGATACAACACTCACACCATATGATGTCCTATCCAATCAAATATTGTCCTTGCAAAAGAAAATGGAAACCATGACATT
>VDFB02086081.1:174114034-174138488 GCA_007258455.2 Sequoia sempervirens | reverse complement strand
TTTTAATTTTAGATTAGTTTTTTTATTTTAGATTAATTTCTAATTTTGGATTAATTTTAATTTAGACTAATTTTTAATTTAGACTAATTTTTAGTTTAGATTAATTTTTAATTTTAGATTAGTTTTTAATTTTAGATTAGTTTCCAATTTTAGATTAGTTTTTAATTTAGATTAATGTCTTTTTCCTTCATATTCTAATTTTTGATTATGTGGCTAAATCATTGGTTTTTCTACTGCAAGTTCGCATGTCAGAGACTGGAAAGGTGAAAACATAAACACACGTTTGTCAAAGATTAGAAATAAAAAACTATTAATGACATTTGGTGCAATATGTTTCTCGAATACTGGATTTTTAAAACCGATTATCTTTTAGTATAGAAAATACTTCAATTGGTGCTTGAAAAGAACAATTTCTTCTTTCACATAGATTTAACTAGGGGGTTAATAAAACGGTGTTTTTCATGCTTGTAAGATGGTAGGTTTATGCTCACACCTTGTGCAAACTTGGTGATCAGAAGCCATAACCATCTCTTTATGTTTTTAATCCCTTAAAAGGCCCTACCACCCCACTTTGAAAGGTGGAAATGACCCAAGCGGTAATGAGCTAAATCCAAGCTCTTTCGAACTGTTATATAAATGTGTGGTTGCAATGAAAATTATGATCAATAGGAAGTGGTACATGATAGCTCTCCCCTAGTATCTTTATGATATGAAAATCCCTTGTTCTAAGGGTTGGGAGACCTCTTGAGGGAGTTTATCATAGTATCCCCTGAACCGGATTCCCTTACTAGAAACATTTTTGTAGAAATCCAAAATCCTTCTATTTGTTGGCATAGGAGGTCGGACCTCTGAAGTCATCCCATACTTTCATGGTTCCAACTAGAGATAGAAAATTCCTCTTTGGTGAATTCATAGTTTGGTTTATCTGAGAAGTGAGTGTTGTGGAGGGGAGCCAATGTCACCAAACTCCTAAGCTATTCACTCTAAATAGGCACGGCTGGAGAAATCCAAGTGGGATCCCAACAAATATTTTTCTCTACCATCCTAGGACTTGTGCTTGTATTGCAACAATCAAACAAAATTCACAACCAAAAAAAAACTCAAAAACATTGTATCTATTGTGTCTTGCGTGTGTGTTTAAAAAAATTTCAAACAAACGCCACACCTAAAACTTACAACATTCAAACCTTCACACAAACTAGGCCAACACATCTAAAACAAGCTTGAAATTTAAATCTATTGGACCAAGGACTTGCTCATTAATTCATTCATCACCTCATCTTTTTGCATTAGGCATTCCCCATAGATTAAACTTTAGGTCATCCTTTTAGCTTGCATAAACCTCTTGATTATGAAGTTCATCAAACTCATACTAGACCATAGCTTGAAATCTGTATTCGCTTGACCTTATCTCTCAGACAACATTCATCCTAGTCCCCATCATTTATGTTGGTTCCTCAGCTCATCGGTCCAATTTGAGACCACCTTGTCAACATATCCTATCAATCTTTACTATACCCTAGGTCATTGACAATTAGATTAGATGTTATACCTATCTTAGTTTGATTAGCAACCATGTCTTAGGTTTTACTCTTTATACTAGGTCATTCTATTCCATCCCTTCATTCCATGCTTTGTATAACTTAGTCATAGACTATCATCACCTTGACTCTTAATCTAGGCATCATTATTAGGAATCCCTATATATTCAAAAATCCAAAAAATTGGTTACATTACATTTAGGCATACCTTATTACAAAACAACAAAAACATAGTTTTAGTCTCATAACATCCACCTTCTCTTTCCAAGCCTTTCATGGTTGAAACTAGGTCACAAAGAAGATGAAAATACATGGCTTCCCCATCAAAGAATGAATTTGTTAACCCATTTTCAAACTCCTTGCATGGGACTCCTAGACCCTACAAATCCCTATTGGAGAAATTTTTCACTAGAGACCAAAATGGAAATATTATCATAGAAGAACTAGAAGTTGTTGCCCAAGATCCTGAGTTTGCCTCTTTTGTGGATGAATTCTTGGCACAAGACCCTCAACGTTACCTAGCCAAATTATTGCAGAAAGTGTTACATCACCTCCCGGTTTTGATGTCAATACATTAAGAGCATCATCCACATCCATCAACTAAACTCAAGGAAACAATATAATTGTCCCTAGTAGCTATATACCAAAATTCAATACATTAATATCATTAGGAGGAGGCACACAAGATGCAACAAAAATTCACACCTCCTTATTTGGCACACAAGGCACAACACAAGGGATGACCTTTAACACAATGCAACCAATGACATAGTCCCTAGCACAATCCATGTCACAACCCCTTGGTTATACACCTAATTTAATCCATTTAATACAATGAACATATCTTCAAATCCATTTGGAGCATCAAGTGCCTCAAACACCATATCTTCAAATCCATCTAGAGCATCAAGTGTCTCAAGCACCATATCTTCAAATCCATTTGGAGCATCAAGTTCCATGAACACTACATCGTCGAATCCATTTGGAATATCTAGGGCCTTGAACACCACATTATCAAATCTCTTTGGCACAAATAAAATGACTAGAGTTCATATTCATGGAACTAACATAAACATCAATGTGCCACAAGGTCCTAACACAAATGTTCCTCAAACAAATCCTCAAGGATCTTTCCAATTCAACACTGAACATTCATAATGTTCAAATACTTCTAATACTTTTTGGACACAATCCAATACTTACATCCTGAATCAAACTTTCACCTCACACATTTTGAATCATACTACACACATCCCTCAAAACCAAATTCCTACCTTGACTTACATCTTGGCCATTTCCCATATCATCTTGACTTCGAACAACACCAATGTACCATCCCTTCAACACATTGGATTGCAAAGAAAAAACACCGAGCCTTATCAAAACATAGTTGCAAATATCATAGATACAACACTCACACCATATGATGTCTTATCCAATCAAATATTGTCCTTGCAAAAGAAAATGGAAACCATGACATTTTCAAATAAGAAAAATTACTCTATCCAAGAGTTATGTCCTTACCCATTTGATAGGACATTATACATGCCTCCTTTTCTTCCAAATTATGTCATGCCAACTTTACCTAAATCTAAAGGAAGAGGAAACCCCATTGAACATGTGAGGGAATTTCATATGACCTCATTGACACTGCCTCGAAACAAACATATTTGATGAGACTATTTCCTAGGAGTCTCACAGGAAATGCTTTAGAATGGTTCTCCAACCTACCGACAAGCATATGATCATGGGATGAACTTGTTGACAAATTTATCACCCACTTTTCCTTTAATATCAAAAATGACATCACTATTGCTAGCCTATGTCAAACTAAACAAGAAGAGGGTGAAGCTTTCATAACATTCTTCCAGAGATGGAGAAATTTAGCTAGTCATTGTCCTATTGAAATTCCTGAAAAACAAAAAACTATCATGTTCATGCAAAACCTGAACACAAACTTAAAATATCCATTGGAGGCTCATTATTGTTCCATATTTTCCAACCTAGTTGAAAAAGGGGTCATCCTTGAGAAAACCCTTATTACTAAAGGGGAAATTAAAACTTATACCAAAACATAAAATGCCCAAGGAACATCAAATGATAAAAAAAAATTGGTCCCATAACAAGAATGTAACAAATGATGGAGTTGTAGACATGAAAGTTGTGAACAAAATAGGTCCCACATTGACTCTCAAAGCACCCAACACAAACAATAACACACCATATGTTTCCAACCAAGCAGCTAACATGATACAAAATAATCAAGGATGGGGACCCCCAAGACAACCAAGGCAATACCCATAGAGAAAATACACTACTTTACCATAACCAATTGAATTTTTCATAAAGAAGCTAGTACAATCAAATGTCTTATAGCTCCTAGAGCCAAAACCATACGACCCAGGACAATTCTAACCCTCTTGGTGGGATGACAACACCTTTTGTGACTACCACCACATCAAAGGGCATAAGACATCATCATGTTGTCAATTGAAGAACATGATTCAAGACCTAATTGAAAACAGTACCATAGAGGTCGAGGAACAACAACAAACTCCCAATAAAGATCATATTATTTTCAAGAATCCATTGCAAGACCATGGAAAAGCCTCTAGTTCAGGTCAAAAGATAGACAACCATGCCATTAGACCAATGCCTCTTTGGACTACAAAATTATTAACCACATCCAAGTTGTTGATGATCATGTTAACACAATCACCATAAAGAAGCAACCTGAAATTATCTTTACTACCCGCAAAGCTAAGGTTACCATATCTGGTCCTCCTCCAAAGTAGGCACAATCCAAAGCCCAATACAACCTTGTTGACCAATTGAGCAAGACACTTGCATAGATTTTCATCCTTGAGCTTCTACGCATATCACCTAAACACAAAGCTATTCTTGATAAGGCTCTAAAAGAAACCTCTATCCCTACTAACCTAGACATCAACCAATTTGAAGCCATGGTTGGATATTTGGCCAACTCCCACCATGTCTCTTTTTTTGACAAAGATTACTCTACATCCAAGTCAAACCATAACAAACCATTGCACCTTGAGATATTCATAAAAAAATGCAAGGTTAGATGAATCCTTGGGCCTTTCTGAAACATGTGTGGACACAACTAAGAGCATTGAAAATCCTATGATAACGAAGAGCATTCTTCTAAGGGAATTATCACACTACCTATCAAGGTTGGACCTATAGTACTAGATACCACATTCCAAGTCTTGAATCTTGAACTTCCATACAACCTCCTCCTTGGCTAACCATGAATCCATGCCATGAAATTAATTCCATCCACATACCATCAATGTTTGCAGTGTCCTCATGAATACACTAAAATTACAGTCATAGGTGATCCCGACCCCTTTCAACATTGTAGCAATCTAAAAGGGACAACTCAATTCCAAGTGCTTGTCAACCAAGAAGCCTTGTCATCTCACTACATTGATCCATATTCATTAACCATATAATCCACTTCATTTACTCTTCCATCAAACCCCAAGGTACAATTTCATGATATGGGATGTGGATAATACCGTATGGAAAACTTACTGGAAAAAGACAATGCTAATGCTACTGAGAAAGATCATAATTCTAATGTTGATGTCAAGATAGTTGTAGAAGGAACACAAAAATATGGTCGTGCTTGGATTGAAACCTTTTGGGACCCTGATGATACATCAGCCTTTTCCATATCCACTTCCACTCAAACTTTTCATATCTATGATAACCCCCTGTTTGACTAGGACATCTACGATAACACACTCTATGATCATGACCCCACTAAGGATATCCAATCATCATCCTTCTATCCAACCTACCTTGGGATAGGATATGAATCTCCTATTGGTGCATCTACTAAGCCATCTTTCCGAGTCATTAAGGATGTGCAAGCCTCCTTTGATGCTAACATTACTGAAAAGGATAGTACCAAAGACTCCACCGAAGGAATCGCTACTCCCATTCATCCACTAAACATTCTTGTCACTTTGCCAACTTCCTCCATCTCACTCATGTCCATCTGTATCATAGACATGGATCAACAAGTCATAGCTCAAGAAAAGAATAAAGTAAAATCTTCAGTGAATGAGCTACCTTTAAAAGGAGATCAAAACTCAAAAGATATAATACAAAGAAAAGAAGATCAAGACAAGTCCTCCAGCCAAAATAAAAAGCCATTGGACAAATCAAAAATAAAGGAAGATCAAGACAAGTCCCTTACCCAAAATAAAAAGCTATTGGACAAATCAAAAACAAAAGAAGATCAAGACAAGTCCCCTAGAAAAAATAAAAAGCTATAAAAAAGAATCAAAAATAAAAGTCAAAAGTGAAAGCAAGCAAAAGTCGATCTCCAAGTACGTCGCTCCATCAAAAATCACTAGGGGCATCTATCAAGGAAAAAATTCAAAAAAAGGGCTTTTTGATCCAAGGTCTCTATCCACGTCACTCTCACTCATACCATATATTCCATTCTACCCATCCATGTTCACATTTATGTCATATCACACCATTGGTGATGTCTTTCAATGTATCTTTGATGATGACCCTTTCATGTAATCTAGATCATTGGTCACCTAAGCTCCTCTTCAACTAAAGCCTAATGGACCACGTAGTGTGCACATTAGGGATCCTACCAAAGCCTCTTTCACCTGCCACATCTATCATCATTCATACTTGCCACTCACACTCCTCATCCTAATCGGGTCATTTCATCCAGCATAGTCATCCATACAAGATCAGGGCATCATCAAGGTAGTGTATGGATCTGGTATTTATCAATTCTATACCTAACTTTAGAGAGCTAGGAAAAAGTCCTTAAAAAATACAAAAAAATGAGAAAGCCCTTAAAAAATACAAAAAAATGAAAAAAAGTCCTGAAAACATACAAAAAAATGAGAAGAAACCCTAAAAAAAAAAAAGAAAAAAAGTAAACAAAAAAATTTCATCCAATAGTGAAAACTACGTCAATGACACTTTGGATAAGTACCATGGTGAAAACCTAGAAAATAGGCGCCATGTGTAGTCAATCTTTGCTTCGTCATCTACTATCACTCTACCTGGTTTTCCACCTTGATCCATAATGCCTAAATACCTTTTGTCATCTCCCATTTGAAATCCATCATCAAGCCTTCTTATCTCTATCTTGACTTCCAAATGGTTGACATCTTGTGTCCTTTCTCCTGCATCTTCCGTCCATAATAAACCCCTGTCCCATCCCATCCCTATTGGTTCATCTTGTACCTAACTAGGGGAAATTTCCTAGCACTGGGCTTCATTGGATTCTACACTAGTTATTGGATATCAAAACCTCGAAAACAAATTAAAAAAATTGAACATTCGAAAAAAATTTAAAAAATCATAAAAATTCAAAATCCAAAAAAATCAAAACATTTCAAAAGGACAAAAAATAAAAACATTTCAAAAGACAAAAAATAAAAGATTTCAAAGGAAAAAAAATCAAAACATAAAAATCAAATCATTTCAAAATCCAAAAAATGAAAAAAAGACAAAAAAATTATAAAACTTCAAAATCCAAAAAATCAAAACATATTAAAACCCAAAAAAATATTTAGATAACTTTCAAAAAATCCCAAAAACAAAGTCAAAGTCAATCATGTCAATCTTTGTCATTATCAAACTACGTTGCCTCTATGACTAGACGTAGGCAAGGCCATTTGTCGATGTGCCCCTGAGGCATTAGGTCAGTCTTTAGGTGTTGTCAAATAAAATCATGATTTGATCCTTTGTCATTGATACAAAGTCAAGGGTCATGTTGAACTACGATGTCCCTACGCATTACTACATAGACAAGGCCATCTATCGATAAGCCCCCAAGGCCCCCTAGGTCAATCTTTTAGGGTTCGTTGGGTCAATCAAAATAAATCAAACACTGTCAACTTAGACGTGACATAATGATTTGCACTTCAAACACAAATCTTGAATCAACAAGACAAGCAAGCCCACATGTCTCCAAGTCAACTCGTTCATTTGTCAAATCGATCAAAACCAATGGTCTTATATAAGATGTTTCCTTCCTGAAACTAGACCTTGTCACTATCACACTTTTTCATTTGCCTTAGTTACATGATCGAAACCAAAATTGACATCTTATACGACATGTTTCTTCTCCTGAAACCACTAGGCCTTGTCAAAACAGTCGAGTTGTCGCTCACTTCGTCCTTTAGCACATTGGCAAACAATATGAATGACTGTTGACCTTGGTCTATTTTGTCTTATCTTTTGGTTTTTCTTTTTTCATGTTACTAGCCACCTCAAGGATGTCTCACAAAGGATTTAGAGGAGTGATGATGTCACATGACTCATCTTTTATTTGATTGTTGTATGCTGTTTGTCTTGATAAAAATACTAGTGCAACATAACCCTTAGTATGAGTTAAGACATTCCTTGTTTGTAACTATTTTTTTACAAATGGATGACCTTGCACACCTTGGTCTATGTCATACCATGGTATTTGTTGTCTATTTGTCATATTTTACTGCTCTATAATGGTAAAGCACTATGACATGCACAAGAGGCTTCATCACCTTCATTTTCCTTCATATCTCATTTTCATCGATAATTTCTTCCATCATCCATTTCCTTCATCATTTCAATTTTTATTCTTCTTTATCATTTTTGTCCTTCATTGTCTATTCCTCTCATCCATTTTGAGAGCACACTCGTGTTCTTTGAACCCTCATGTCCTCTTGAGGGGGCATACCACTACCTTCTCGTCATCCTCCTCATAATTCTTCCTTACACTGGGGCATATCTTTTTCTTTGACACAACATGATAAACTGCATTATATAAAAGAGGGGAAAAATGTAGACACTCAAAAGTGGTCCTCACAATCATCCTACTTTTCATCTATTAATTAAATAGATATTACTATCTATTTAATTCATTCATTCAATACATTCTTCTATTCATTAATCCATTTAAATCCATTAAAATATTATAACCATTTATCCATATTATAAGCATTTATTCATAACCATTATCCATTTGCATAATCATTTATCAACCATTAATTGATTATTTATCTATTTTCATTAATCATTAAAATATCATTTGCATTCATACATGAGCCTTTATCTATTCACATATTTCATTAAATAATTTCAATTCATAAAATCATTTAATCATTAATCCATTTTCATTAAATCATTCATCCATTAATTCAAAAATGCACTTTATTCTAAGCTTCTAAACATATATTATGTCATAAATCATTCCACTCATTTATCTCTCATTTGAATCAATTTCAAATATGCATTTCTCCATTTCACCTTTTTATCCCACATCTCTCTCATAACTTGGATTCACCCCTTGAATTCATCTATAAAATCCCTTTCTTCCCACCAAAAAAGCATACACATTTTGATTGTGAAACTCTAATTTCATAATTCTCAAATCCATTTTACATAGCCTCTTGTGCTTTTACTGCAAAAATATGAGAGCAAAGACAAGATATTGTAGATAGGATGACAATGGAGTTATCTTTTCTTTTGAATGCATTTTCTTTTATTTCTTAGAATTAGTATTTCATTTCTGCATTTTGTTTTCATTTTGGAAAAGCTCTATTGGAATGATGTTGAATGCAAGTTGATTCTCATTTGTGAATTCAATATTTTCATTTTCAGCATCATACAGTGGTATTTCTTTATATGTTGAATGTGTCTAGGAGCTCCTATCACAAAACCTCATATAGGTCTATTAGATTTAGTTGTGAAATCACCCAAGATAAAAGTGATTGAAGGAAAGTAAGAAAAGATACCAAAGATGAACAAAACTCAGCACTCCCTTAGTACTAAACTAGCAGTCCATCATACTAGCCAAGGGAAGGGGTGAGTGTTGTTTATATAGAAAAATAATGGTAAATAATTCCAAGAGGAGTAATAACTCCCATTCCCCATAATAGGTGGGAGGTTTTACCTACTTGGTAAATGCTAGATTACATTGTTATGCCAACTTAGGTAAGGAAAAACAAATGGTTATGGGAGGTGGCTAATAAATCCAAAAGAGGGTGTGAGACTCAACTACCTAAAGGTGGGTGTGAGTGACACATGTGAATGATGGATTTATGCCTCATCCTAACCATTCTAATATAACCTAAGCAAGCTTAATAATGTGTAGGAAAAATAAATATTCCCTAACATAAGGAAAATAAAAAAACCTACACTAACACCCCCCCTTAAGCATAGCTTAAAGGTGGGTAAAAAGACACAAACATGGGTATTGGCTACTAGGCCATGTTAGGTACCCATGTACAAAATTCTCTCACACAAGTAGAGAAAAGGAGAAAACCCAGTTGGACAAAACTCCTCCCCAAAAGAGAGAAAATAAAATAAGTTTTCCAACACAAGAAGAATCCCATGCAAGGAAGAAGTCCCCTCCAAAATAGAAAGGATAAGAAAGACTATGTAACCTTCCCCCAAGTATTCAACTATATGAATGGTTGATGCTCAAAACTGGATGTAGAAAATGGTCCACAATCATCGAACAAAATTCCTCCCCTTAGGAAGAAACAAAAACAAAGGTGCATGAAGAATATCCTCCCGATCCTGAAAGGATTATGAAGGAAGAAAGCTCAAAATGTATGAAGTTTTTGAAAACTGCTCGTGTGTCTCCATGTCGATGGTGAAAGTTGTCACCATCAAATCAGGTGTTCTAGGCCACACTAATGAAGATGACAATACAAAACCTAGTAGAGATGAATGTAGAACAAGATCCAAAGACTCAATTACCTCCTCTGAAGACAAAGGTGTCTCCTCCAAAAGCTGCTCAAAAGTATCCATAGTCATGTCAAACTTTGAGGAATGATAATGTGAAGAATGAACAAGAGGATCCAAAGGTTCCTCCACAACAATTGAAGAAAAATAAACTTCATCAAAGAGAAGATGAATCTCATGAATAGTGTCTCCCAAGTCTGAAATATGAGACTTTATAAACAAACCTACAATGTCTATCAAGTAGTCATTTGAAGTAGCTATATCTAGAAGACAATGTGTATCCTGTTGCACTAAATCACAAGTAGCCAGTAATGTAGCAACACAATTATCCTCAGAAGCAATAGTAGATGGAGGAGAAGGAATGAAAGGCTCAAGAACTGAATCACTTGTGAGAATACCAAGATTCAAGTAGCCAAACTTCTCGTCAAAATCAAAACTCACACTAGAAGTGTGATCAATAACCAAAGGATCATATTCATCATCAGGTGAAAAGTATGAAAAGGTATACAGCTAAGATGCATGATCAACCACCCCAGTAGCAATTATCTCTCTGGTCTCCAAGTCTCCAACGATAACTAAATCAGGGGTGAACTCCACAGTCTTCCCTACTCCACCATGAGTGATCTGATAGATGGAAAGAAGATTGTTTGTCAAGTGAGGTACACACAAAACATAATTGAAGGTGCCATCCCCAATATCAACATAACCCTTCCCAATTACACTCATGTAAGTGTTGTTTCCCATCAGAATGGGTGGCATAACACATGAATCAAAAGAAGAGAACATAGACTGTATAGAAGCCATATGATGAGAAGCTCCAAAATCTAGGAGCCATTTCCCTAATTCATGACTTGTAGAAGCACAAAGAGCTTTACCTTTATTTTTCTTTGACTCATAAACAAAACTTGCATGAGCTTTATCCTTGCTAGATCCTGATTGTTTAGAATGTGAAGAAGAAGAAGTAGACTTAGACATTCTAGAAGGTAGATCAATGTTGTTCTTCTTAAGAAGATGTTTCAGTTCATCAATATCATTCTTATAACAAGAATGTTCTTCATGTCCAATCCTCTTCTAATATGAACAAGTAAACTTCTCCTTCTTTTAAATGAGTCCTCATTTGAAGAGGATTTGTTTTGTGCATGATTGGTGTGTGTATTTTTCTTAGATTTCTTTTGTTTCTTATTAGATCGTCTTGACTCTTTTTGTCCCTTAGGTTGGCCAACCAACAAATCCTAAGTTTGTGATGGCTTTATGAGACCCATCAAAATAAGCTTCTATTGTTCATGCATTAACATCTTAGAAAACATGCAAATGAAGGCATAGTATATGGAGATCCCATAGTCAATCTGTGAGTATGAAAGCTAGAAAAAAAAACTAAAAATTCAGGACCAAGTTTATTTAGTGCATTATAAATTAACTGAATGTCCTTTCTGTCAATACCACATGCTTTACATTGTGCTCTCAGATCATTGACCTTAGTAATATAATCTTGGATGTTGCTAAAGTTCTTTGGATCAAGGCTCATCAATTCATTTTCAATCTGGTAGCCTTTGAATTCATCTATTTTACCCTACAAAGATTTTAACTTTTCCCAAGCATCATGTGAATCTATACATGCTTCAATCTAAAACATAAGATCAAGGGAAACAAAACTACAAATACATGCAAGAGATTTTGTATGTTCAAGCATCCATTTTATCTTTTCCTTATCATTTGTAGGTTCAACTACCTTCTTTCCAACACATGGAGTATACCCAAGTTGCATTAAGGCATTCCATGCATGTTGATGTCATGTTGCATAATTATAAGGTGTTAGCAAAGGAACCTTAGAATGATCCATGCGAAGGAAAAGAAAAGCACAAGTGAACAGATCAAAAACACACACACACACACAAAGTTATACCCCCCTTTTTTCACTCAATCAAGAATCCCCCCCAACAAAAAATGATTTGGAACTTTATAAATCAGTGCATTTACAATGTTGGAGAACTGTTTTCTAGAGTTTTACAATGTCTAAAAATGGACCCAAATACTAAAAGTACAATATAATCTCTGAATGATAATTTGAAAATAGGACCAATGTGTACTACTCATAAAAATATTCACTTTCAAAAAAAGAACCACCTTGATCCGAGGTCGTGTAGGAAAGTTGCATCTGTTTGAAGTTCAAAAATTGAGGATTGTCCTTCAGATCTAATGAAAAACCTTATTTCATTAAAAAAAAATAGATCATTTGAAAAAAAAACTGATCAAACCATTACAAAGCATGCGAAATTCTACCCAAATAAAAAAAAAAACTCTAAAAAATACCTTTGTATGACCGAGAACTAGCCCTCTGAAGTTCAGGTGCAAAATTGAAAACTGCAATGGTGAGAGGGTCCAAATTTTCAAAAAATCACCTCCACCAAGTTTAGTTGAGGTTTTTCCAAATTTAGAAAATCGCCAAAGATAGAAGCTTTTTCTAGAATTGCTCCAAAATTGTCACCACCAGGTAAATTTAACTGAACCTCCAAATTTGGCGGGAGTGCTAACCTCGCCACTAAATATAGCCAAACTGCTAAGTTTGGGAAGTGGCACAGTGGTCAACGCAATGACAAGGGTGACGTAGGTGTAGAGTATGGATGGCGTTGATTTTATAGCTTTGATTTTTTGTGAAATTTTTGAAATTGAAATTTTAAATGAAAAAAATATAAAAAAATTAGGGGTCGAGCCACCCCTAGGGGCCCACTTGATAGTGGGGTCCACGGCCCACTCGGCTTGCCTAGCACGGGGCCCAAGGGTACTATGTAGGTACCTTGGGTACCTTGTGAAGGTACTGCACTTTTGACTTATGATTTTTTTTTTGAATTTTTTTTCAATGATTTTTTATAAATTTTTCAAAAAACAACTTTTACAAATATAAAAAGCCTGCTAGTAATTTTTTTTGGAAGAAATCATTTTTGAAATAATAATTTTTTGAATGGAAAATAATAGTTTTTTTTTAATTTGTACCACCTATGTAGAAGGGGTCATACGGGCTGGGATGCAAAAAAAATTGCCTCAAAAGTCAACTTCTTCGTTTTTGACAATTTGGTAGTCAATTCTTAGGTTTTGATGCCTTCTAAGCATGATGGTGAGGCCCGTTTGGGCTGAAAATGCTCTGAAATATCAGCTACCTTTAGGAACCTCTCTAAAAACCTCTACTTCAACCCTTCATAGATCTTGCACCCAATATCTAATTTGGACGAAATAAAAGTCAATTTTGACTTTTCCAACTGCTCTGAACTCAATGGTGAGTTTAGAATATCTCCAAGAAGCTCTGAAATACCTGCAAAAAAAGGCAATAGAAAGGAACCCCCTAGAAACTGAGATCTCTATCAAGCATATTTTATTCTCAAAGTCATAATTGGATGCAAGAGAAGAGAATACTTTGCTTTCAAGATTGGATTGAAAAAACTGTTAACGCACAACTCACAACTAGCTCTAATACCATGTTAGATTTAGTTGTGAAATCACCCAGGATCAAAGTGATTGAAGGAAAGCAAGAAAAGAGACCAAAGATGAACAAAACTCAGCACTCCTTTAGCATTGAACTAGAAGTCCATCATACTAGCCAAGGGAAGGGGTGAGTGTTGATTATATAGCAAAATAATGGCAGATAGTTCCAAGAGGAGTAATAAATCTCATTCCCGATAATAGGTGGGAGGTTTTACCTACTTGGTAAATGCCAGATTACATGGTTATGACAACTTAGGTTTAAGGACAAACAAATGGTTATGGAAAGTGGCTAATAAATCCAAAAGAGGGTGTGAGACTCAACTACCCAAAGGTGGGTGTGAGTGACACATGTAAATGATGGATTTATGCCACTTGTCTTCATCCTAACCATTCTAATTATATAACCTAAGAAAGCTTAATAATGTGTGTAGGAAAATAAAATATTCCCTAACATAAGGAAAATAAAAAACCTACACTAACAAGGTCTATGTCCTTTCTTTCTATGACTATTTTGATAGGCTATGTGAATTATGATGGTGGTAGTTGAATCCTCCCAATTGATGTAGTAAACCTTGTAAGAAATGCCCATGGTGGCATACTTGACTACTGGATTTGTGATTTTAATAATATCTAGGCTCCATCCATCATATGTTACTCCAGTGAGCCATGTGACTTCCACATTTTTGATGGCCTTCTTTGGAAAAACTTTTCCCTAAGCTCATAGGCTTGTCATTGCCTTTGATATTGTCTTTGGTGATCCTATAAGTTTGTTCCAAGTAGAGGTATTCATTATGAAACCATCTCAATATTGTCCAAACCCAGTCTTCTAGCATTGATACTATCATTGTCACTTCTAGTTCAATTTATTTGGAGCTATTGGGATCTTCCTCTTCTTCTACAGTGAGTAGTCTTAAGATAGAGGATATTTATGGGATCTTATCCTTCTCTATCTTGTTCAATTTCTTCTACATATGTTCTATCTTCTATTTTTCCTAATAGAATGTGAACTATCTTATTATCATCCTACAAAGAAACCTCTTCCTTTATAAAGTCTAAAATCCCATTAGAATTGACAAACCATCTCAATCCAGCAATGCTCTAAAGGTGTTAAAAGGTTCCTTTTTTTAAAAAAACCATAAAATACACAATTTGTGTGAGTCCTTTTAAGTTTACTTCCACACTTTTCCATGTCCCTAATGTCTCCATGCTAGAACCATTTTACAAACTGATGTTCATAAGTGTTTTGATTAGTTGGGATCTACCTAACCTCTACCAAGTGGTTGCCAGAATGATATTTAGGTCTACACCTAGATCTACCATTACATTCTTGATTTTATTATTATTAAGGTGTGTAGTGATTAAAAGAGGACCATTTTTCCAATTTTGGTCTTCTACAATTTGATGAACTTGTTGTTTTTGTTTTTTCCAATATTTTCCTAGTTGCTTTAATTTTACTAGGAGATATTTCTTCTGGGCCAAGGAGGATAAATTTTTTAATATCATTACTTCTTCTAAAATATAGGCTATGCCATTTTTTTTGTTGTACAATTTTTTCTCTTTCTACTATCTTATCATGTTGCTATTTACTTGCTAGAAGTAATCATGTTCCTCTTCTTTCAGTTCTAATTCTTCACTAATTTCTTCAATCTCCCTTTGTCTACTTTTTCTGGTATTAGTTCCTTGTCTAGTCAACATTGTAAATTTATTTTTATTTATTTGGGTTTATTTTTCTTCTCCAAAATAGTCTTCATTTGATGTATCTAATGACCAGTTATCTATTCTTTGGCAACCTGTGACTCTTTGTTGTATGCTTTCAATTGCTTTGGCTCTTTTGTGGTCTTGAAAATTATCAATTTTGGAATGTGTTGCATTCTAATAGTATTGTTGCACTTTATCACATTTGAATATATCATGAGAATCATCTTCACAAAAGGGACATTTTCTTCTCTTTTCTACCCAACATTCCATAGCATAATGACCTATCTTTCCACATAACTATAACATGTGGTGTCACTTCTTTGGCAATTGTTTCTACCACATCCTCTTCTTCCTCTATATTTTTATTGTTTTTTATCTCCCATGTAATCTTGTAGTGGGTTATTTTGTAACTCACACACTTCTATTATCTCTCCATGGTAGTTTTGTATAACTTGCATCATAGAAGTCCCTTCACAAGTCCCTGAACATATGCCATTTTTCTATCTATGGTTGTGTCACAATTAAAGCTCATAGGGAATCTTGGATTAGGATGATTCATCATGTTCTAGATTTGAAATTGGTTTGCAAGACAGTCCTTAGTGAGGTGACTATCATGTTCTTGGAAAGTTTCACAACATAGTGCATTTGATTTAGCTAGAACTATCTTCAATTCTACAAGTAGTGTAGCTAAAGTTCTTTCTCCTTGGGCTTTAGGGAAATCATTCTAGAGATGACCTTCCCTTCAGTAGTATGTGCACCAAATTCCTTTTCCTTTCTTTGTTTCCCCTCTTTCCAAAATTTGTTATGTATACATAGTTAGTTGCTCTACTGCTAATTGCAATTTCTCAAAATTATCCTTTATGTTACCTTTTTGATGTTTGTGTCAGGTTTATGCTTCTATGCAATATTCCATTATGATCAAGTATAGACGTAAGTATTGAATATTCTTCCATCCAAAGTTGCTATTATATCCTTTTGTAGTATGAAAATAAACCATGTTTAAACTTTTGTCACTCTATGAGGGATTCTTCTAGTTTGCGGGAAACTTCTTTAAATATTTTTTCATATGTTTTCATTGCTTCTTATTATTTTTGTATTAGCTCCCTCATTTTGCTAAGACTCTCTATTGGAATATTCAAAGTGTCAAATTTTTCTAGGAAATATTGTTTCACATCATTCCAAATTTTCCCATGTTTTGTGTAGATCTTTTTATACCAGTCTAATGCTTCATTTCTTAGTGAAGATACAAAGTCGAGTAATTTTGTTTTTTCTTCATCGATTTCTTATCTTTCCCATAGGTATTTTTATAAGAATATATGTTTTGCAGCTTCTATTGTGTCTCTTCCAAACACTAGGATCTTGATTGAAGATTTTATATTGTTCTTACTACTTCTAATTCCATTTTTTTAGATTTGAAAACTACGCCCTTATTCCTTTTCTTTCTTTACTTTTCTAACAATATAGGGTTTTTGTTCTCTACCTTTGTCTCTTGCTAACTTATATCAAAATATTATTTTTCGAGTATCTCTTCCCACTCTACTTCTTTTCCTTCTTCATCTTTTGTTCCTTTACTTTGTGGTATCTCTTCCTTCAAAATTATTTGACTCTTATATGGCTGAGGGGATGGATCCTAGTTAGGGGTTGTGACTCTTTACGATATCTAAATTCATTTTGTTATTTGTTAGTGACACTTTATTTGTTTGTAAACATAACTCTTTATACCTAAATTCAATCCATTCTCTTTGATTTTCCCTATTTCTTCTTCTTTTAGATTCCTTATACTCTTGTTGAACAATTCTTCAAAACATTCCTTTTTTAATTGATAGATTCCTCTTTAGAGTTTTCAAAAATTCATTGAATCTATTATCTAGTTTAATGGCTAGGTTTGATTGATTTGGTCTAATTGTTGAACTTTTAGAAGGTTGCAGTAATAATGGAGTCTATGTATTAGTGTAGGGCCCTAGTAGTAGTCTTCTAGATTCTTCATAGTCATTAATATTCTTCCTTATACTGGTTATAAGTAGTCCCACTTTTTCCTAACATAGTTTTGTTTTCTCTAGAGCCTTCCATTCTTCTTTTCTATCTTTTTCTTTTCTTTTTCTTTGGAAACACCCCCTTTGGCATGCCTAGTAGCACCCTCATTGGCTTGCTCAATTCTCATTTTCTGCATAATTTTCATCCTTATTCGGTGTCTTTCTTCTCTCTCAATCCTATATTGTTGTCTTCTCTCTTCTCTGTTTGGGCTTACCATGTTTACTTTTCTTACCAATTCAATTTTTTCTATAATATTTCTTATGGTTGCCTTATCTCCTTTTTCCATGGGTGTGATTGATTTGGGATTCCATTAGTCCTTTAATTGTTCCCCATTCTAGTTATTTTATATATTTTCTTAGAGGTCAAATCTCTTTTAGTATCCCTTCTAGAATCTCTCCCCCTTTCCTTTCTCCATCCCCTTGGTTCCTAACCACCTCTCATAGGGTAAGCACCAAGAGGATAGTTCCTAAGACCTTCATATATTCATTGAATATCTCTTCCTTTTCTTGTGTCTATTTAAAAAATATATATAGTTTTACTATCCTTTATATCACCTAACTAGGGTCCCAACAATAGAACCAATGTTAGCAAGAAAACTAGGGAAATATAGACTAGATTTTTGAGCCCCAAGTACTTTCCAAGTGGTGTAGTTTATACCTCAGACTCAATCACATAAAGGGAACACCAATTGATTTAGAAAAAGGATTAATTAATCACTTATATATTCACATAATGATAGATAACATCATATAGATAGAATTTCAATAATTTCATTATATTAATCATATCAAAAAAGTACATTTATAAATCTTCCACTATAGTTTTCCTTTCTCTTTCCTTTCTCACTTGTAATCCATATACATATTACATACAATTTCATATAGGGTTCTCACATACATTTCTCTGTCATCTCTTCCTTATACTATTATTCATATATTTCTATATACATATATCTACGAGATGGGACATGACCCATATATTTTACACCTATTCTAGATGGTATCTTTTCAATCTTAGGGTCTACAAGCTATTTGTGGAAAGATGTAGTAGGATTTTCCCAATGTTGTTTGCATTGTTGTTCTTTATGACTCACAAGGCATCCAAGAAAGCTTCAGCTTGGGAGGTGCATCAAGTAAGGGTATAGCATCAATTAAGGTCATGAAAGCATCAAGTTCCACTTTTTTTTTAAAGGTCATGAAAGCATCAAATTCCACTTTTTTTAAGGGTTTGAAACAATAATTAGATACACTATAGTAGCGTAAGAATCTATAGAAGGTTGAGGTTTTATTTGGGGTCCATAAAGGTAATATTTTTACCTTTTTGGTGAGACATCGTAGTCTATTTCTCTTCATATTTTAAGGCGGTAGCCTCTGTAGTCTTGGAAACCTTTGTCACCTAAGGAGGAGATTTGATTAGGGAGCGATGAGAAAGAAATCCTTAAATTTTATGCTCTGCAAACCGATACCTAAAATAAGTATTAGGAAGGTTGAGAGAAAGCACCCATTGGGTGTGCTGAAGGTTACTAATCTGAATGTTAATCGACTTTTTTAAGTCTTTGGACAAATCAATCTCAACGCATATGCATTTTTTAAGTATGTTCTTGAAAAAAATGATCAATCTCCACATGAAAAACTCTGCCCAAAGAACAGGCACTAGGGTGCAAAAATGATCTATATTATTTGCATTTCGAATACTTATAGCTAATTGCGAACCAATTATTTCCAGCGGAAGGGGAATACCACCACAAAGCTTGAGCTACGTGTCTATGTTCTTTTCATCATTGTACTCTGGAACTTTCTACAACAAAATCTTTCTTCCCTCCGGCGATGGAAGAGGACTCACGCCATATTCTTGGCATTTCACATTCCTGTCCACAAATATGTCTGTCTCCCGGAGATTTCGGGTAGTGACAAGTATTCTGCTCTTTGGTGGAAGCCAACTGCCCAAATCTGCAGGTAAAAGTTCCTTGAAATCTTCCTTTTTGAGACCGTTGTCAATGTATAGAAACAGAGGCTGATTATGATTGTTTCTGGAAAACGACCCGATCAATCCACGACCTTGGTCACAGTTATTCAATTTCACGTTCTGATTGAACAACCCATTCAAAATCTGTTTTTGGAGGACTTTAAGCTCATTCTTGGTACAGTTTTGTTCCATGAAAATTCTGCAATGCTTATAACTTTGGAGGGCAATCTGCGCATAAACGGCATTGGCTAGAGTTGCTTTTCCAATCCCTCCGAAACCATGGACAACCACAACTTGTGCTGATGTATCTTGTGCATTCAAATCTAAACATCTAATTACTTCTTCTTGTGCACTGGTGATTCCAACTGTAAAGTTTGTGCAAAAACTGAATTAATGTTTGTGATAAAACTCAAAACATAACAGGAAAATATCACTAAATTGAAAAGCAACCTACCTGCCGATTGGTGTGCATAGAGTTCCGGTGACTCCGGAGCAAACTTTTGTAGATTTTTCTTTATGCCAATTATACCACACAATTGCAGATCGTTGTACAAACAGTCTATTTTGAGTTGAAAATCCTTTAAACTATCGGCATTGACCGAAGCAGTAAGAAACCTTCACACAATTCACTTATATTAATGTACTTTTCATGAAATTTGCACACAAGCCTACACATGCAACCCTTCAAACAAAAGTGCCCAAATAGCCGAACTCACCTGAAAATTTTGGTATCTGCAAGTTGAAAGGTGCAGATGCTGCATCCTACAACGATGTACTCCACTGCCTCGATGTACTCTACTGCCTCGTTTAGTTTCTGCTTCGGCTCTGGCATTTGCTCTTTTAACTCCATAATTTGCTTCCCAAGATTTACCATAGCTTTCAAAATTTGAAGGCACTCACTCTTGTTGTTTGACATCTGATTAAATCTAGCCAATACAAATCCCACCACAGAAAGTGCTGCCCCTACCCAATGGATTTTCCCAGCCCCTTGAAGTAAATCTATAAGAACCTTCTCTGTCTCCGCACTTGCGCCATCTATGGAATCTTTCTGTGCAGAAAAAGGCCCATAATATTTAAGCAAGCAATTTCAATCAACGTCCATTTAATATAATTTAATTCCCTAAATTTTAGAGTTACAGCCAACCAATAATTTATAACTTGCTAGAGTTGAATCATTTTGGAATTGTATCACAAATTGATTTTATAGTTCCGAAATGGAAACTTTACCTTTGCAGGAAGTCTGCCAATTTGTTTATCTACGAACTCCAGGATTGTTTGGCCATCCTGGATGTAAGAACCTACTGCTGAACTAGATCCTCCTCCATTCTTCTCGCCTGACTGTGTTGGACAACAATACATTCACACTCAATATAGCCTAACAAGAATAGATTAGGGAAGTGAAGTGTAGATAACTAAAATTGTTGAGAAGCAAAAGATATCCTAAAATTAGGATTGCAGAAATTCCTATTATACAAAACACATGTATAGAATACTGTACACAAAGAGCGGGCCAGTGAAAATATGGTTGTTTCCACCACGGTGGACATGAGTGCAGAATTTTGCCAGGCTAAAAAAGAAGCCTACGAAACTTGTGCTGATCCCCAGTATGGAATTTACAGCGTACAGTATTCGATGTTTGGGGATCAGCACAAGTTTCGTAGGCTTCTTTTTTAGCCTGGCAAAATTCTGCACTCATGTCCACCGTGGTGGAAACAACCATATTTTCACTGGCCCGCTCTTTGTGATAGTGGTAACAGGATCCAATAATTATAATTCGCTCAGCTTACAAAAATGACAGAACGAATCTAAAATATCTTCAAAGCAAGATTTGATTAAGACACATCCTATAATGTATGGTTCTGGTCAAAAAGCATAGGAATTTCCATACATCCTATACTGTACGCTGTAACTCAACAACAAGAAAAGACGACAAATGTTGGCCCTGTTTTTTTTTATATTAAACAAAGCTGGAAAAAAAAAATACAATGAAGAAAAGAACAGCAGCTCAACAAAGAACTGCTCAGAAATAAGAACAAAAATCAGTCACAGGGCAAAACTGCACGAAACAGTTAACGTGATACAGATCAGCCAAGAACCTCGGAACAACAATTAACAAGATACATGGCAGCATCCTAAAACATGAGACCCTTAAAATCTGAATTTGAAAATTTTTTGAAGATGTCTGGAAACACAAATATCTCTTTCATGCAGCTGCAAAAACTGAAGCTTAATCGCCTCCAAATGATTCCTCTGTTTAATGACCTTCAAATTGCCACTCTTCAGCTGGAAACACAAATAAACAAACTGAAAAATGATGTCAGAGTAAAACTTTAGAATATCAACTTCTTGATGAACATGATTAGAAAACATTGACGAACATCTGGTCTTCCATATATTAAGTAAAATGACTTGTCTTATGGAATCAGCAACCAAGTTATTTTGAAGACCAATACCCAATATGGCTTCCTTCCAATACAACACATGATCAAAAATAGCAGGAAAATGCGTAAAAACAGCTTTCCACTTTTGTTTAGCATGCACACAATCCCAAAAAATATGCTTCAAGCTCTCATAATGCTGACAAAAAGGACATTTAGCTGGCTAAAAATTCATTTTTTTCAATCTGTCTCCTACAGGCAGCTTGTGATGTAAAATTTTCCATGACAAAATTTGGGCATTGACCTCAGCTTTAGTTGACCAAATCTGAGAACTTAAGTTCTTCCACTTCCTTTCCTTGAATCTACAATTCCATTTCATATTAAGCCTTGGATTAAGCATCATTTTTGGAAGTAATTGAAGATAAATTCTCTTCAAAGGGAAACAAAAAAAGGAGTATTTATCAAGCCATTGCCAATCTTTGAAGAAGCTACGTTGTAAAGGTGTACAAAACTTCATGAGCAACTCCATGGGTACTAAAGCCATAACAAAAATCAAAAACCTTTGAGAATTGTTATTCAGTTTGAAATCATTACTAATATTCAGCCAATGCTTCCAGTCCAATGAACTAAACTCCCAAATGTCTCCAAACTGTTGGATACCCTTTTTAAAAAGATAGTTAGATTGTTTAGGAAATGCAACAGCAAGTGGTTGGCCATGATACTGGACAAGCTTGTTCCACTAAATAGATGAATTAACAAAGCTAAAGCCATATTGCAAGGAATTCCACCTCTAGTTAAGGAATTTTCTAACATGCTGCCACACTTTCCAGATAGATTGTAAGGGAAAAGAGGCCTTAATCTGAAAGTAAGGAGCAAGTAAAATTTTATCCAACCAATGCACTCTTTGCCATTTATTTTTCATAACAGCCTGTATAATCCGTTGTCTAACAAGGATTTTCCATGGTTCATTTCCAGAAGCAACCCGTATAATCCATTTTGCTGACAAGCAGACTCCTTGAGTTTTGGGATCTAACAAGCCTAAGCGACCCTTGTCTTTAGGCTGAATACAATGACTCCAAGAAGTGGTTTTGAAACCAGTCTTTCCGTCCCAATTAGACCATAAAAACTGCCGAATGATTTTAGTTAAATCATCATAGCCTCTTTTTTAGGGCATCCAACAAGATGAATAATAAACATGGGAAGCCAAAAAGATGCGATTAACCACTTGAATTCTCCCAGCAAGCGAGAGAAATTTATTCCCCCAAGTAAATATTTTGTTTTTCAACTTGGTAATGAACCAATTCCACATATCAGACAGCGTAACACCTAAGCCAAAAGGGATACCCAGATATCAAGTAATCTATCCATGCTTAATTTGCTTCCAATCTTTAGGAATCCAAGGTGGAGTAGCATCAGAACTAATCATAAGAAAATCAGTTTTATGATGAGCAATCTTTGATCCTGAAACAGCACAATAAAGATCAAGAATTTCGAGAACATTTTTAATTTCAATTTCAGAATTTTGCATGAACAACATGCTATCATCAGCAAAATGTGAACTAAGAACCACCGCATTATTTGGAATGGATATCCCTCTAATTAAATTCATCTTATTAGATTTTTGCAGTAGATAACCCAAGGCATCAGCAGCGAGCACATAGAGGAATGAAGATAGTGGACATCCTTGCCTAATTGAGCGTTGCAAAGGAAAAGGATCAGTCAAGGAATTATTGATCACCAATTGAGCATTAGCATCCTTGAATAACATTTGAATATGATTGCATATTTTAGGACCAAACCCCAACCACTGCAACATTTTAAGGATAAAGCTCCATCTCATTCTGTCATATGCTTTGTCAAAATCTATTTTGACCAATAAAGCATCTTGTCCTGTTTGTTGCACCCATTCACAAGTTTCCCAAGCCAACATTAAATTATCAAGGATATACCTTCCTCCAAGGAAACCTATCTTTTCAGGTCTAACTATTTCTTTAGCCACCGGTTTAATCCTAGTAGCTAAAGCTTTGGCTATAATGGCTTAATCAAGCTTAAATGTTGGCCCTGTTCACTGGCCCGTCCAGCTAATAAAGCTGACCGAACGGATTTAAAATATCTTCAAAGCAAGATTTGATTAAGACACATCCTATAAAGTATGGTTCTGGTCAAAAAGCATAGCAATATGTTACTTAAATATACTTTAGATTTTCACGTTGGTCATTTGGGTAGAAAATAATTGCTCGAAAAAAATATAGATTCAAGAGTTCAATCATGTATCAAGTTGGTATGGGTAATGGATTTGGTTTGGGTTGTGGGTTTGCTCCCCATTGGTTTCGGGTTCGACTCCACTTCCAGGTTTACCTGGTTGGGACTGGCTTGCCAGTTGTTGGGTCCCCCCGCAAGGGACTAGTCTTGCCTCCACTCGCCTCAAGTACCCAAGATGCGGGAAAACAAAAAAGGTAAAATGTATTTATGGAAAGATCAAATATCATTGCGTATCCATAGAAAATTATAGATGGTGTAATTAAATACTAAGTGGATCTATAGCGAGTTAAAAAGAAAAAATGATCTTTCCCACTCAAGATAATTGACCTTTTGTGACTAGTTCTATTCAATGTAATTAGA
>VDFB02086081.1:173999972-174113934 GCA_007258455.2 Sequoia sempervirens | reverse complement strand
CATTAGAGATTCAAGGATTTGTAGGAAAGTTAAGTTATTTTATTGAGCATTGTTGTTGCAAAATTGTATTTTTTATTTGCTAGTATTGTAATAACTATCATGATAGTCTCACTAACTGTAGAAATCATAACTATATCAATATATGAGTGGTGGGGATTTCAAATTCATTTGTGCAAGAATTTTTATGTTATTGTCCTATTTGAGTATGGCTAATTTTTGTTGTTCATGATTCAAATATAATTACGTTTCAAGTATGTTATCTTTATTATATTTTTTGGAAAGGAACATGATGATGGTATTAGAACCAAGATCTTTGCATATTATAGGGTGAAAGTTAAATTCAATGCAACATAATGGGAAATTAGAGAGGAATATCTACATTTTTGCTTGAAGACGTCTTTGATTACATTCTAGAGTGATTGGACAAAAGAAAAAAATAACATTGGGACAAATTTTGGGAAGAAAGGGAGTCAATATAAAAACATGTACACCATAAAAGAAGATGAAATGGAGAGGTATCTTACTGAATATAATTCCTTAGATCTAGCATCTATCATGACTTTTTTTTTCTTAATACAACGAGTTGAAAATTGGAATGGGTGTAGGAGAAGGCGTGAGGAGCAGTCCCACATAGAGGGTTTGAGAATAAAACGATGGGATAAAGATGACAAGAGAAATTTGAATAAAGGAAACCTTTACATGACTACATAATAAAAGGGAGAAAAGAAGAAGATTCATAATTTTCTAAGGAGGTGATCAAGGAGCTATAGCTAAAGAAATCACTTTTCAAAGAGGGAAAGCTTGAGAGGTGGAACTAGTAATAGTGAAGAATATAGGTAGAGCTAGAACCACAAGAGAAGATCAAGAAATAAGTTGTGATAATTGAGTAGGAAGAAAAATTAGATTCATAATATTTCACAGAGGAACAACAAGATGATACCTAAATAACATAAGGTAGTGAGGTCCAAGATCAATACAAAATCATCCCTAATGAAGAGCTAGTATTGTGTGTTGGAAATATGTCAATAATTACAAATGGTGTACAAGAAACATCCACCCAATTTTTAGGTTGGAAAGTAATTACACAATGTAATGTTTATTTATGATGTATGAAAGTCTTTATATCAAGTGATGATGATTTTCAAGATAATATTAACACCCAAGAGGAAAAACTACAAATTTATCATGGAAACCTTGGTGATACTAGAGAGATGAAGGTTATAACCTATATAGTGGGACATGAGGATACCTTAATTCAAAATTAAGGAAATTTATATGCAATGGAATGGGACCCAAGAGACTATGTCTATGATGGATCTACTCTCACCATTAGCTATAGATTTTTCATCCCTTACATGCCAAAAAAATAACTCTGAAGCTAAATCATGAGCTAGAATGAGATTGATCAAAGGATTGATGAAGATCTACAAAATGATATAGAGTCACCCAAAATGAGCCACACAGTTTCAAGCCCCTTTCCCATTTCAATAATTGTTGGCACGTGGGAATGGAACTCCAAAATGGTACACATTAGTTGCATAGAGGTTGAAAGAAAAAATTCAAACTCCTTTTCTCTAAGATCAATGAGATTGTTGTTGAGTTAGTGTGTAGTCCTAAAAAGGATACTTTTGGTTTGTGTTACCAATTCTTCACCTACAACTCAAATTGGCAGAGCTAAAGCAACTTATGCTCATTTTAAGGTGAAAGATTTCAATTTATTTTTGCTTTGCTTAACCATTACATATTTTGAAGTTTAAAGGAAAAATTTCAATTTCATTGTGTAATGTGTTTCAATAAAAGAGAGCATTCAGTTTTCCATCATTGTTTAACCACATAAGAGAGAATACATGAGATATAATATATTGCTTTCATTCCTCTTGCAATGATTCATATACTTTACAATGATTCATTCATTTAGCAAGAGAGATATATACAAAATTATACAAGATTGCAAAATGTTGTTTTCACATTCATTGGAAAGAAAAGAGAGATCAAGTGTCCCACACAAGCCGTGGGAGTAACTAAACCAACACATCATAAGGAATGAACTATACAACTGAAGATTAAGAAAGAAAGATAAACATATAATGAAAAACATATCCATCATTGTCTGATTTGGATCTTCAGTTGGTCTTCATTATTGTTGCTCCTGTTTTCTTTCGATCTTGAATGAACCTGCATCATGTTGAGAAAAGTTGTTAGAGCTTCGGATATGAATTTCACTATGTGCTCTATCAATAACAATATAGTGCATTGCCTATAATGTATTGAATCAATTGAATAAACATTAGAAGTATGCAAGAGAGTCCAAAAATGAAACATCACAAGAGCATTGAGCTTCACTATTTTTTTATCTAACATGTTTGTTCACTGTGCAGGTATAAGAGAAATCATGTTGCTGATCCATTTCTAAAGACATTATAACATGTATCTCATAGAGATTGGTTCATGAAGTATGAAAAATATGATGGTGGAAAGGTGTATTTTGGAAGTGATTCATCATTGGAGATTGTTGGCCATGGAAGAGTCAGAATTCAATTCCCTGATGGAAGAGTGAAGGGAATCAATGATGTAATGAATATACCAGGTCTAGATCAAAACTTACTTTCTGTTAGTATGTTGAATGATATTGGAGTGCAAGTCACATTCTCTGGAAATGGCTACAAGATGACTAGAGGCTCTATGGTGCTAGCAAGGGGTGCTCATATTGGTACCTTGTATAAGCTCAATGCACATGTTGTTCAATATAATAGTGTCTCTGCAAAGTCACAGAAAGCTACTCATGGAGGAAAAGAGGAAAAAGTTCCTGACAGTGTAAACTCTATGGAAGTTAAACTTCCAGCAGAAAAGACTATGCTCTGGCATCATAGGCTAGGCCACATTGGCGATAAAGGTTTAAAAACCTTGAAGAATAAAAATCCGGTTGAGGGGCTTGAAGATTGTAACCTCGGATTTGAATTCTATGAACATTGTATATATGGAAGACATCACTGTGTTTCATTTTATTCTAATCCTCACAAATCTTCTGGTTTGCTCAATTATATACATTCTAATGTTTTTGGTCCAGTGAATGTTTCGTCTTTGTCTAAGTCAAGGTACTATGTATCATTCATTGATGATTATTTGAGAAGAACATTTGTTTATTTTTTGAAAAGTAAATCAGAAGTGTTAAGTCAGTTTAAGGAATTTAAGAACCTTGTAGAAAATCAAATTGGAAGAAAAATAAAATGTTTAAGGATTGATAACGGCAGTGAATTTTTTTCTGACAACTTCAAGAGGTATTGTAAAGACCATGGGATTAAAAGACATAAGACTACACCTTATACTCCACAACAAAATGGAGTTGTAGAAAGGTTCAATAGGACAATGATGGAGAGAGCATGAAGTAAGTTGAGTAGTGTTGGCTTAGAGGAGAAGTTCTGGGCTGAGACTATTGCTACTACATGTTATTTGATAAATTGTTCTCCAAATTCTACTCTTGTTGAGAAAACACCTTTGGAAGCGTGGTCTAGTAAGAAGCCCTCTTTAAGACACATTCAAGTTTTTGACTGTGAGGTATATGCACATGTGTCGTATGAGAAAAGATATAGATTGGAGAACAAGGTTGTCAAATGTATTTTTATTGGTTATAGTGCTGGCATAAAAGGGTACAAGCTTTGGAATCCTAATACGGAGAAGGTTTTGTACAGTAGAATTGTAATCTTTTGTGAGTTGAAGCCTTCTACCTTGGATCTACAGTTAGAGACAAAATCAAAAAACAAAAAGGATGTAGTTGTAATTCCTCTGACACCAGAGAAAGAGGAAAAGAGGAATTGAAAATTCAAAATGTACCTGAAACTGAGGAGAGCTCAAGTAGTTCTAAAAGCTCTGAAGAAGAAGAAGAACCTCAGGCTGAGCAAGTGAGGAGGTCAACTCGTGAAAGAAAGCAACTTGATAGGTATGGGTTATCTTTGGTAGATTCTACTTGTACCTATGCTTTAATTTATAGCACTGATGAGCCTAGGACTATGAAAGAGGCATTTAGAATGTCTGATTCAAACTCTTGGTTGGAAGCCATGAATGAAGAAATGGAATCATTAGAAAAGAATGATACTTGGAGTTTGGTGCCCTTGCCTGAAGGTAGAAAATTTGTGGGCTGCAAATGGGTATTTAAGAAGAAAATAGGTCTAGATGGTTGTGTGGAGAAATACAAGGCAACGTTGGTTGCGAAGGGTTATTCCCAGGCAGAGGGAATTGATTATGGGGAATTTTTTTCTCCTGTAGCTAAGCTGACATCTATCAAATTTCTTTTGTCACTTGTAGTAGCGTATGACTTAGAGGTTGAACAGATGGATGTGAAGATAGCATTCCTTCATGGTGATCTTGAAGAAGAAATCTATATGTCCCAGCCTGAGCACTTTGTGGAAAAAGGTAAAGAAAAACTAGTTTGCAAGTTGAAAAAGTCTTTGTATGGGTTAAAGCAGTCTCCTAGAATGTGGTACCAGAAGTTTGATACTTTTGTATTGTCTTTGGAATTTGTAAGATCAAAATCTAATCATTGTGTGTACTATAAAGCTGAAAGTGATCAAGTCCTTATTGTTGCTCTCTATGTTGATGATATGTTGTTCATAGGCAATAGTAAGTTAATGATTTTTTATCTTAAGTCTTAGTTGTCTGCAAAATTTGAAATGAAAGATCTTGGTGCAGCAAGGTATATTTTGGGGATGGAAATAACCAAGGATAGGAATATTAGAAAACTTTGGCTCAGTCAGAGTAAGTATATCAAGACTGTTCTAGAGATATTTTGTATGAATGACTGCAAATAGCTAGTTGTTCCAGTTTTGCAGGGAACGAAGCTATCTATTGAAGACTGTCCAAAATCTCCTATTGAGATGGAGGACATGACCAGTGTACCTTATGTTAGTGCGGTTGGAATTATTATGTATGCAATGGTCTGTACAAGGCCAGACATTTCCCAAGCAGTGGGAGTACTTAGTTGTTTTATGGATAATCCCGGAAGGACACATTGGGATGTTGTGAAAAGAGTATTCAGATATTTGAAGGGCACTTCAGAATATGCTTTGTGTTACCATGGGAACTTGGTTGAATCACAGAGGACTCTCAGTATTCGAGGTTATGTGGATTCTGATTGGGTAGTGGTCATTGACAGCAGGAGATGCACCAGTGGATGCATTTTCATGATGAATGGTGGTGCAATGAGTTGGATGAGTAAGCGGCAGGTTGTAGTCGCTTTGTCCACCATGGAGGCTGAATACATGGCAGCAACATAGGCCTGTAAAGAAGCAATCTGGTTAATATTTTTGTGTTCTAACATTGGTTTTGATGCAGGGAAAATAACAATTTACTATGACAGTCAGAGTGCTATCTTTTTGGAAAAGAATCCTACTTTCCATGCCAAGACGAAACATATAGATGTACAGTATCACTTTGTACGAGATATGGTGGAGGATGGAAAGGTCTCATTAGAAAAAGTGGATACTCTAGAAAATGTTATAGATGCATTGACGAAGCCAGTGAGCACAGACAAGTTCAGGTGGTGTCTCAGTTCGATAGGCCTTAGTGCCCATGATTTTTCAGTAGTTTCGTTGTGCTCTGGAGGTGCCTGTGTGATCTCCGTCAAGTGGGAGATTGTTGGAAATATGTGCCTCAATCTCAGGCTGAAACCTCTAGAAGAGAAAAGTCGGTGTGGCATTCCTTCTGTCTGGCCGACTGGCGGTTTGTAACTTTGTTGAAATGTTTTGGTCGATGTGACCTTGCTTTTGTCTTGCCGATTGGTGGTCGCTGTGACATGTTGATCACTGTGATAGTTTCTATCTCTCACCACTCGTGGATATTTCTAGAAGACAAAAACTCATGGTGTCCTATATATAGAAGGATTGAAGCATGATATTTTGAGTGTAAGTAAAATAAGTGATAAAGTCTACAAAATTTAATTCAATGCTAAAGGTTATGAAATTAGAAAGATCGGTACCAGTGAGTTAGTTGTAGAAGGAAGAAAAATTGATAGTGATTTGTATCATCTTAGTGAGGTGAATGTACAAAATTATTTTTTTCATAAAAAGAGAATAAATTTGGCTCTAGCACAAAAGGTTGGGAAACATATATAAATTTTGATGATCTTTTGAGGATCAACTCAAAATGAATGATAAGATACATGACAAAGATCAAGAAGCCTTTATCTACTAGTTGCAAACCATGCAATGAGGGAAAAAAGACAAGGACAATATTTCCTACTAAGGAATATTATACATCAAAGACATTAGATTTGATTCATATAGATCTATGATGACCAATGAGGACAAAGATCATTCAAGGTGATAGGTATTTTATGATGCTTATTGATGATTATTCTAGAATGAATTAGATTACTTGGAAGAAAAATTAGAAGCTTTTGAGAAATTTAAAGAATTTAAGGAAATGGTTGAGAATGAAACTCAAAGAACAATCAGTGTTTGAGATCACAGAGCTGAAGAGTTCACTTCAGATAGGTATGATGAATTCTATGAGTTGCATAGAATCTAGAGATAATTTTCTACTCGTAAACTCCTCAGCAAAATGGAGTAGCTAAGAGAAATAAATGGATTGTTTATGAGATGGCCAAAACAAGATTAAATCAAACAAAGTTATTAGATATGTATTGGAGAGAAGCAGTTTTTACGTTAGTGTATATTTTTAATAGATCTCAAATCAATCCAATGATTACAAAAAAACCATATGAATTATGGAAAGGAAGACTAGCTTAAGTTAGACATCTTAAAATATTTGGAAGAAAATGTTATATCAAAAGTGATGAAGAACACTTGGGTAAGTTTGATTCTAGATCCTATGAAGGTATTTTTCTTAGATATTCTATGACAAGAAAATCACATAGATGTTATACAAAAATGTTGAAAATGATTGTAGAAATTTTCAATGTGACTGTTGATGAAACTATAAAATCTATTGAGATTTCAAATGAAACAGATAATGAGGATCTAATCTGTAGTAGTGATGAAGATTTAGAGAATGATTCAAAGAATATAGTTACAAAGACTCTAGCTAGATATGTTGAGAAGAACCATTTTGAAGATAAAATTATTGGAGATAAAGATAGTGGAGTTCAAACCTAGAAAAGAATTGACAAAGAAAATGAATAGGTATATTTTGGTTTACCATCAAAGATTGAACCAAGTTCTTATATAAAGGAAAGAAAAGAGAAAGTTTGGATAGATGTTATGGAAGAAGAGTTGGTTCAAATAAGTAAAAACAAATTTGGGAGTTAGTTTTGAGACCTAAAGACAAAATTCCATTGGTACAAAGTGGGTCTTTAGAAACAAGTTCAATATAAATGTAAAAGTGATTCGGAAAAAGGCTAGACTTTTATGAAAATGATATGATCAAGTTGATGGAAATGATTTTGAGGAGACATTTACTTTGGTAGAAAGGTTAGAAGCAATCAAAATAATTTTGGACTTATTAGCATTCAATAATTTCAAGATATATTAGATGGATGTAAAATCTATTTTTTTGAATGGAGAATTAGAAGAGGAAGTCTACATTGAATAAATGGAAAAATTCTAATGTTTAGATAAACTAGATTTTGTGAGTAGACAAAAGAAGGTTCTTTATGGACTCAAATAATATCCTAGAGCATGGTATTCCAAATTGGATAGATATCTACAACAATAGGGTTTCAAGAGAGGTGGTGTAGATAGAAACTTGTACATAAAACTAGAAGGAGATAAATTATTGATTATGGTGTTCATGTTGATGACATCATTTTTGGAGGTAGTAGTGATTCTATGTGCAAAGTATTTTGGGCTGCAATGCAAAATGAATTTAGAATGCCAATGCTTGGTGAGTTATTTTTATTTCTTGGCTTACATATTTTTCAATCAGACAAAGGTATATTCATTTCTTATAACAAGTACATAAAGTATATGTTGAGCAAGTTTAAGATAGAAGAGTGCAAACCAATGAGTACACCTCTAGTTATTGGGTGTAAATTGAGTAAAGATGATGAATCTTCTTCAAAAAATTAGACCTTGTATAGGTCAATGATTAGAAGTTTGTTGTATGTGACTGCATCTAGGCTAGACATATTGCAAGCAGTAGGGATGGTAGCTAGGTTTTAAGAAGCACCTAAAAAATCCCGTGTTAAGGTAGTAAAAAGGATATTTGGATATTTGAAGGCTACAATGGATTTTGGTTTGTGGTATCATAAGAGTGAAAAATTCACATTAACTACATATACAGATGTATATTGGGTTGCAAGCATAGATGACTAAAAGAGCACAAGTGGTGGAGATTTATTGGTGACAATATTTTATCCTAGTTATGTAAGAATAAGGATTCAATACCTTTATCTATAGTATAAATGGGGTACATTGGAATAGTTTCATGTTACACCCAGGTTTTATGGATGAGGAAAGATCTAAAGGAGATGAAAATAGAGTTCAATGAGCCCATTTCAATTCTTTGTAATAATAATAGTGCTATAAATATTTCCAAGAATCTAGTGACACATTCAACGTCAAAGCACATTGCAATTAAGTATCATTTTCTAAGAGAGAAGGTTACAAAAAAGGAAATGAAGTTGGAGAACGTTGAGACTAAGGAGAAAATTGAAGATATTTTCATAAAATCTCTTCCAAAGGAGACTTTTGAGTATCTCCAAAAGAATTTGGGAGTATTTTCTCCCTCCTCTTGAATCAAGAGGATGTAAAAATTGAGGGGGAGTATTGACTCCCTACCATAAGCATGCTTGGTGGGCTTGTGGAATGATTATCAAAAAGGAGATGACATAAGGGGAGCAAAAAAATCTAACTAAAGAGAGGAACGAATATGGAGGGATTCTAATTGATGTGACTCTCACTTGTTGTCCTTTTCCATTAATGTCAAAGGGTAAGAAAGGAAAAAATGTTATATCTTTGAGAAAGAAGGAATATGAAATGATATATCTTTCAAAATCTCAGGAACTCTAGCAAACTGTAGCACATGGGGGAAGTTCCAAATTAACTACGCTAGTGTTCTAAGAAAATTTTATTGTTTTCCATCAATAATAAAGGGGGATATTGTTGAACATATGTTATCATTTATGGAAAGGTTATAATTGATGTTAGAGTGATGCTAGAAGATCAATGAGAATTAAATGCAATCATATTGCTATTTCTGAGCTTTTGAAACCAAGGTGTATTTATGTCATGGCCATGTCATGTTAGAGCATTTGAGATCAATGAAGAAGGTTGCATGTAGTATGCTTTAAATGTCACGCTTTTATCTATTCCTATTGATAGAAGTGATCTAGAATGCTTGAATTAAGTTACCCCAAAGGTAGTGAGATTGTATAGATAACATCTTTTGATCCAAATTTCTTCATGGATGAAAGTTATATCTTATGGCTTCAAAGGATAGTATGTCTACACATGGTTTCTCTTCTTCCCAAGCTTTTAGAATTTATGTTCATTAGGAAAAATTTTTGAAGTGACAAAAGGGTCACTATGTTGGTTATTTAACCAAGTTGATGTTCCAAATCAATGTGTTAGAGGCTTGTAATGTAACTTTCCCTCTAGAGGTAGAATATGGATGATTGTTGAGACCAAATAAGTGTACATTGAGAACCACGTAGTGTGTTTTATCCTTTGGTGTAGAATGTAGTGTATTGGACCTGGCTTATTTACACATTTGGACATATTTGGTTGAGTGTTTGTGTGGTTGAATTGCAAATACTATTTTTATTTTTGGCATTATCACATGAATGAAATTGTAAATATAATTCATAGATATAAATGTATAGGACCTATCCTAAGTTGTACTTGTTGTGGGAATATTAATTAATTAGGGTTTAAATGAAAATATACTAGTAATGTAATGTGAGTTGCATTCCAATCAGTATATGTTACATTATTAGAAGATCATATGTTCCATGGGAAAGTATCTGAATTTTCATCAAAACAAGTGTAAGCTTTTTTGTCATTTTTGAGGGTCCGAAAATCATATTTCTATGATTTGGTAGGATTGGTTTATTTCCTAATGAGTTGGTGCTTAGATTTATATATTGGGGCTTAGTGTCTCTAGTAGGTTGGTACCTACAAACACAATTGAGGATTGTTGTCTCTAGTAGGTTGGTTCCTACTTCATGATTGTAAGTGTTTCATTATTTTGTGAGGCTAGATTTGATAGTAGATCCAAGTAGCTATTCCCATAGTGTTTTTTTTCTCATCTTGGGTTTTCATGTATACCTAGTGTTCTCATGTGTAGATGTGTGTTTATTTTTATTGTTTGAATTATTTTTTTAGTGATATAGTAAGATCTAGAAATGTTATTAAGGATAATTTGGATTTGACATTGTGATGTAAATGGATTCAAAACCCTTCAAAAATCCTCAAATAACCCTCTTAAAATCCTCACAAACATTTAATCAAAGGGTTGGCATACTTGCAAATAGTTTTCAGAACTTGGGTTGCAACTTACAACAAATAGTTTTCATTCAAAAAATAAAAAATAAAAAGATTATTTTCAGTCACTAATGGACTGATGTATAGCAATATATGTCCAATATAAAATCATATATGAATAAAAAATGATAAACTAAAATAAACTTCTCAGATTATGTGGTTTCTTGAAGCTTAATCTGCTCAATGCAACCATATCCTCCACCTGCAACACAACATCTTTACTTTGCATTCTTGGAACTCTCCATGGCTGTAGAATATCATTTAAAACCTGCAATAAAAATAAAAAATAAAGCACTTTGAGAATACCATGCCTCCCTCTTTTACCCTCTTTCAATTCCTCTTCAAATTTCTTCTCATCTCAATGAGATTCTTCACCTGGAATGAAATTTTTTTCATTTCATCTCCCCCTTATCTCCCTAAATCGTATGCCCACCTTCTTGGCTTTCCAATAACCTCCAAAAATCCAAAAATAAAATTATCAAAATTATTTTTCATAACTCTTTAATAAATATTGGAGTTACAATTACCCACTCCTTCCTTATCTTCTAAAATGGCAAAATGCAAAAAGCAGTCTTGGATACCCACTTCCTCAGCTCCTACTTTTTAGGGAGAATTATGGGGAGTTTTTGAAACCATATTCCTTCAATTTCCCATTCCTTCCATGCTTTTTGTGGCATTTTTTTTGTCAATTTATTGCATTAAAATTGCAACTTTGGCTTTATTTCACTATCCCAACTTGTCACATTGAAAAGTTATGTATTGCAAAATTAATTTAATCAACATTCAATCAATTGAAGCTATTAAACATGAATTTACAACCACATAATCCCACACCAAAATTCAAAATGCATAAAAAAAACTAAACCTCCCTTTTTTTTTTGGTTGATACTTATTGCACATTCGCCTAGGATGCTCCTGCATCACATTGAGATTTTGTATATATATTGATTTACCCCCTCTTAGTATATTCTATGTACTTCAAAAGGTGAGTGAGTTCTTATAATTTCCATAGGAAACATTATCTCTACTTCCTAGGGCTGAGATCCATGTGATTGGGATGATCTATTCCAGTAGATTGGTTGATTCTAGACTAGTGTCCTTGAGGACCAAAGGGGTAGTGAGTCTTTGACAATAGTGCATGGAAAATTACCCTAGTGATTGAAAAGATACTATAAATGGACAACTTTAAGTACAAATTTACTAGCTTTCATGAAATATAAATAATCACATTAGATAAAATCATTTCTTTAGTATAAATAAAAATGAGCAAAACCCAAACATATTTGAAAAAGAGTTTCATTTATATCTTTACAAATGTTGAGGAGATTTTTCACTATGAATGCATGAAAAAATTACTTTAAAGGGATTCAAGGCTAATTACCTAAAAAAACCACATGCCATGAAAAGGGTAAAATCCTAAAATTCCTAAAAAATTTATCAATCTAACTCCTAGCTAATTGGGCTTTGGTTAAAAACAAAAAGTGATTCTTGAGTGCATCAAACTATCCATGAAATATAATGTTAGTTTGTTAAGTTTATCTTAGAGTAAATTAATAGGGTGGTTTTATTTCCCACATTGGGTAGTTTTTTACCCGTCACCTATTTCATGGCTTTAAAAACCTGTACCATATGCATTTTAATCATCTCAAATTTATACACTCATTTTTTGGTGAAATGGCCTTGTGTTGCCTCTCTCATTTTCTATGAAGATTATTTTTCCAGATGGTGCTCCTAGGAGGTGGATGACACCAACATGGTATCAGAACAACCTATTCTCCACTCCTTCTTGTGAGATTGTTTATCAGAAGAGTTTGAGATCATTTATTTGCTAGAGATTATTTGACATTTGAAATTTTCTAAATTTCAAATTTTCCTCATTTGCAATTAATTCAATTTCCTATTGCTGGTGAATGCAAATTGTCATCAGTGGTGCGATTTTTTCCATTCTCTAGAGGAAATTGCAAAAGATGTGATATGTGTTTTCTGGAGGGCACATTTTTCTCTGCTTTGGAGGTGACACTAATCAATAAAAGAGGTGTCATGATTTTTTTGTTGTGAAAAGGACGTTTGAGGGCATTTTTTTCTAATGTATGAGTCCCTACTGCTATGTGGTCTTTGCATTTTAACCAAGAATTTGGAGGATGGTGTTTCATTGTTGAAGACCCGATCTCTATTGAGGAGGCACGATTTTCTACTACAGAGGCATGGAATTTTTGTGGAGAGGTGATTTTCTTCTTTGTGAAAGCTCGATTTCTTTGTCTAGAGGCAACGATTCCTTTGCATTTTCTAGAGGTGTTCTTCCTTGATGTGCTAGGTAATTTTGTGTGGAGAGGATGCCATGTCATCTTATTCCCCATGTTGCAATTACCTATTGAAGGCTACGCTTTGGGGGTCGATTGGAGGCCCAATTGGTAGTAGTGCTTTTCTCCTTTCCTTGGCGTTGTTCTCCTCCATTTTGAAAGATCCTCACACCAAATTTTTGGAAAGGCACAGAGGTGCAAACTTCAAGCATTTTGGAGGGGCGTTCAAAAAATTTAGGCATTCTAGAGGGGGTGTTCAAATAATTTGAAGCCTGAGTTGTAGATGTGTTTAATTCTAAGATCGATTTTTCATGTCTGGCATCAATTTGAGGCACTTGGAGGTAGCGATGCACTAGGCATTTGGAGATTGATTGAAGGATCTTTGAAGTTGATTTGGGCTTGATTTATCCACGAGGAGGAATAAGAAGCATTCTTCTCCAGCCAACCATTTTTTTTGCAAGCTACACTATTTCTTAATCAAACTTTATACTTTATAAAGTTTTCAACAAAAATATTTCATTTAAGGGCTTTTGTACAACCAAGAGGAAGTGGGTCCAAGTTGGTTTTGAAGTTTTTGCTAAAATTATTATCCCACATTGGTATCATGGAGAATAGTTTTTCTATTTAAATAACATTGTAGTGTGCATAGATGTTGTGAGAAAGTCTCATAGATTGTTTCTTCTGTGTGGTGATTGGTGTTGTTGTGCTCTTTGGAGTTGCTTGGTGAGTTGATTTGAGATTTGGCTTGGTGATTTGGCAAGAGAACCCAGTAAGGTGTTTATGTTTTTGCTCAATTTTTTTTTTCAAATTCCTAGCCCGTTTTTTACATTATTGCTTCTTGAAGTATTTTGGGAACGCTTCATTTGCAGTATTTGGGATTTTCTAATTGTTGTTGAAGGTTAATGTCTTTGTATTCTTGGAGATTTGTCATAGTTTATTATGGGGTTTTCATTTCATCCTGTTGTGATTATGTTGAAAAGGGGAAACTATAAACAATGGAGAGATGGTATCATAAAACATCTCAAATGGCTTCATTTGTTGCCACATTTATATAATCTTGTTCACCTTCCTGGTACTAATACTAAGAAATTTGCATGGAATTGCAAAAGGGATCATGTCCTAGGAGTTATTGCAATGCATATTGATGATTCCACTTTGAATTCTATTGATCATTTTGAGTGTCGTCTATTTTTTGGACTAAAATTTGGGAAATACATGGATATCCTAATACTCAACTATTCCCAGATGATCCTATTTTAGATTGTTTTGCGCCTCTTCATTTTTCAGACAGGATACCCTATGATTATGCTACTATGTAGTCCTGAGTTTTAAATTTTGGAATACTTTTCATCTTTAGATCATGATGACAAGGGTTCTTCAGATGTTCCTTCTTCTCCATCAAGGACAGTTGATGTAACTTCACCTACAGTGATTCATTATGCAGAGTCATTGATTAAGGCTCCTATCATTCATTTTCAGCAGGACCATTCATCTTGTGTTGATGATTCATTGAGCATGTCCAGTGATTCATCACAATGATTATCTCATTGTCTTCCTAATTGGGATTCCTATTTGTTGGACATTGGTTCCCTATTTGTGGAGTCTCACATTTCAGATTTGGTTCCCTATTAGTTCCTAATTGGTTTGTGGAATCACCTTCCAAGGTCTTGACAACACATGAGAAGATTTCAGAGACATCATCATACATCTTCATGCTTCTTTCTTTCAACTCCTATTTGGAGTGGGAAGCATTCTTGCATTTGTATTTGGTTTTGTTTCTTCCAAAAGGGAGACAAGTTGTTTGTCGACATTGGATTATGTTTTGACTTCAGGAACTTACCATTTTTTGTAGGTGATTACACATTGTGGGGAGGCTACATAGTCTCTCTCTTTCCCTCTTACGGTGAGGCTATTGATTGTATATACATGATGTATGTAGTACCTGGAGGGTGTGATTGAGTCCTCCATACATGCATCACTTTTGTTTCTTTTTTTCTCTTTTGAAGAGGGGTTTTTTCCCATAGGGTTTTTCTCCTTTTCTTTGGTTGTGAGAGATTGCATTGTAAATTTGGGTACCTAACATGGTTGTGTAGTCGACACCCATATTGCATCTTCATTTTGCATAATAATTCTCCCTAAGTTTTCACTTAAGGGGGGGTGTTAGTGTGTTAAGTTTATCTTAGGGTAAATTAATTGGGTGGTTTTATTTCCTGTATTGTGTAGTTGTTTACCCGTCACCTATTTCATAGCTTTAAAAGCCTATACCATATGTATTTTAATCATCTCAAATTTATACACACATTTTTGGTGAAATGGCCTTGTGTTGCCTCTCTCATTTTCTGTGAAGGTTATTTTTGTAGATGGTGCTCCTGGGAGGTGGATGACACCAACATATAAAATGAGGATTAAAAACTTATAAATGAGTTAAAAAAAGAACCAAGTGGGAGGCCTTGATAAAAATATTACTAGGAAAAATGGGTCATTTTAAGATTAAGAATAGCCATCTAGGTACACTAGAATCAATGATACTAAGTACCAAGAGAAGATTGAATTTATCAATAATGGTTAAACTAATAATATATAGAAATATGAGGAGATGGCCATAAATATTATTTACAAGGATTATAGTTATGAAATAATTTCTAAATATACCATTTGAAATCCTACCACCAAGGCTTGAATGATTTAACCCATATTTCATGAATGATTTAAGGAGGAACAACATCAATAATAAACAAAAAAGTCTTTCGATCTTCATTAAAGCTGTGTAAATTTCATTTTAGTTTTTGGAAAATAAATAAAATTGTTGGTAGCTCTTTTAATGAAATATGTAATCACTCTATCACCTCATTAAAAAAACTGCAAGGATCCATTAAAGCTTATAAAGATGGTAGTCTTGACAATATTGAAGAGGACACCACCAAATGGACTATTGATTGAATGAAAGGCCATTGTGAAAGTTATTTCACACCCAAAGAAGCCAAGGCTTAATAGTCTCCTAATCTTTCCAAGTGTTCTTAATGATAAAAGTTCCTTTAATTGGAATTACTACCCTTGTCATGAAGAGAGTACTAAGATCTAGGCCTTTCCAATCTTGTTACCCAAAAGGAACACTTGAACTAGTATAATGTGTTATGATATTTTTTAAGCCGCATTTCCCCCAATGACCTTAATGATCCATTTAGCACATAAGGAATTAAATTTTTGATATATTGAAAGCAATCCTAAGAAAACAACATTATGGGCCTTACATTAGAATTTCAAAGCAACACAAAAAAATCCTTGATACCTCTAGACATTTAAGAATGAGTAACACATTTTCATCTTACCATTTCATCATTATCCTTGTCATTTCTTCTAGATATCTGTAATTAATTAAATATTTTTTAATTAATTAATTATTTCATTAAGCTAATATTTCCCTATTTTCATCCATAATATTTAAATTTAATTATTTTATTATCTTAATGTTTTTATCATATCTATATTAATTAAATAATTTTTAACTATTTAATTAATTCATCATTTATCATTTTCCCTCCAATATTAATTAAAATTTAATATAGCTTTTGTCCACTATAATTAAATAATTTTTTAAAAATATTTAATTAACACTCCTCTTTTAATAAATTAAAATAATTTATTTATATTAAATATTTTCTTATAAAAAAGCCAATAGTGGCATAGTGTGATGGTTAAGTTGCTGTAGTGTTGTTCTTGTCATCAAGGTTCAAACCCCACTAGGGTGTTATTGTTGAATGTTTATATATATATATATATATATATATATATATATATATATATATATATATATATATCAGATGAATACATTGCACATATATCAATTTTTGATTATCTTTCTTCTTGTTGCATATAATAATCATTGTTGATGCTTGTGCATGATAGGCATTTTGGTTATAGGGATCTCGTGGTTCACTATCAACCATCTAATATATGATAATAATGATAAATGCTCAAAGATAAATGATACCTATGCTTGATAATAATGATGATGACTTGATTGCTTGATAATGCTAATTCTTGATCTAGTGATTGATAATGATCTTGATAATGCTTGGTAGTGCTCTTGATAATGCTTGATAATGCTCGTGATAGTAATTATGATCTATTTTCTAAAGGGATATGAATGAATAAAACTTTGTATTTATGTGTTTCACTTAATATTTGATCAATGGTAGAGATTAATTAAAAGAATCAATGGATAAGAAAACTCAAGATATGATAAGACCTATATAATTTAAATTTGATGAAAGAGGAAAGTTAGAATAAATTTATTTAATTCAAAATGATAGGTAGAGAAACAAATAAATATTATTTATTTTATTTTATAAGAATATATATATATAATAAAATAAATAATATTTATTTATTTCTCTACCTATCATTTTGAATTAAATAAATAAATTTATTTAATTCAAAATGATAGGTAGAGAAATAAATAAATATTATTTATTTTATTTTATAAGAATATATATATAAATAATAAAATAAATAATATTTATTTATTTCTCTACCTATCATTTTGAATTAAATAAATTTATTTATTTAACTCTTGTAACTTTCCCTCTTTCGTCAAATTTAAATTATATAGGTCTTATCGTATCTTGATTTTTCTTATACATTGATTCTTTTAATTAATCTCCACCATTGATCAAATATCAAGTGAAGCATATAAATACAAGATTTTATTCATTCATATCCCCTTGAGAAAATAGATCATAATTACTATCAAGAGGATTATCAAGCATTATCAAGAGCACTATCAAGCATTATCAAGAGCATTATCAAGAGCATTATCAAGCACAAGATCAAGAATTAGCATTATCAAGCAATCAAGTTATCATCATTATTATCAAGCATAGGTATCATTCATCTTTGAGCGTTTATCATTATTGCTAGATCATATATTAGATGGAGTTGATAGTGAACCCCACAGTTCTTAGAAATCCCTCTAACCAAAATTCCTATCATGCACAAGACATCAAAGCAATGATTATTATATGCAACCAAGAGAGGAAAGAGATTAATCCAAAAAATAATACTGATATGTGCAATGTATTCATCTGAATGAATGATTACAATGTATAATGAATCCTTGTGAAAAGGAGATAGAAACCCTAGATCTAAACCCAAGGTGATGATTAAATTAGCCTATGACAAGTGTCATCATCCTATGCAATGAGACATGTTCTTTATTGAGCCAATCTAATAATTAAAATACAATTTATAAGTTTAGATTAAGTGAATAAAGTAAGAGATGATCTAATTAATTAATCATGATTAATTAGTGAATTAGGTGATTAACATGTTAATCCAACACCCCCCTTAAGATCAACTTAGGGATTAGCTAAAATCTAGATGAACGATGCATAGATGGACACATGGATGGATCTTAGATACAAGTCCTGATGAGGTACCCATGTACAAAAAAAAGTGAAATCTCATAACTACACAAAATGAGAAAACCAAATGGGAAAAAATCCTCTCCAAAAGAGAGAAAAAGAAAAATACACTAGTGAAAGAAGGAGAAGGATAGAAGGAATCAATGTGATCCCTCAAGGACTGCTTCTATCACAAAAGCATAATACATGTCTCCCTAGTGGGTGATCCCATAATAGTGGGTTACACTTTTTGGACAAACTTGACATTGAACTAATTTTTTTTAACTAAATCTTCACTTTCGAGCACTTATAGCTGCTAAACCATGAGGAATTTGAAGATGATGCAAACTAGTGATTTGTGACATTTTGTCTATAGATTCTAAATATGTATTTTTAAAAATTGGAATCAAATTGCATTTATTTTTCCATCTCCTTCAAAAATTATTTTTTAATAGTAAACACCATTTTCAAAGAGTGATGTTCACCGTATAACACATAACTTTTTGCTATGAAGGATAAAACTCTATTTTTTTTGAATTTAGATTTAACTACATTATAGTAATATTTTTTTCTTAATTAAGTTTTGAAGTCAAACCAATTACAATTTAGACGTAGGTTCACTATATAACACAACTTTTTTTGTAATTATCGAAATTCAATTATTATTTTTCATTGGATCAAGGACGTCAATACCAAGTATGTATATATTTTTTATTTTATTTTTATAATCTACTATTTTTCCACATGTACAGAACATAGAGCTTGATTTTCGATGAAAAACCTATGCTTGATTAAACTAAAAAATATACATAATAAAACCAAAATATATTAAAATTATACTCGATGGAGAGCTCGTTTCAAGGACTATAATCCTCCAGATGGGGTTTTCAAGTTGATTATGTTTTCATCCTCAACTCAAGCTTTGAAACCCAAAATTTTGTAGAAAATTGCACATGGAGGGGGAGAAGGGAAGAAAAGTGGGATTCTAGCTAATGCCCCTTTGAGTAAACCCCCTGCACCCCTTCGGGTGAAGGGGGTTCTCTCAAACCCCCTTAAAATAATATTAAAAAATGTGCTAAGAATGAAACCTTTTAAAATGATCCTCTTTACATATCAACTCTTTCCTTACTTCATCAATTTGCTCTGGATTTTTTATGTGGAAATTGAATGTTATTAAAAACATGCTTTTATCTTGTCTTTGCAATTGTATTTTTCGCTGAGTTTGCAAGTTGATTTGGGTTGCCATTTTGGCATCAACCCCATTGTCTATGAAGTATCGTGTTTCCTTTCTAATATGAGGACACCAACCCTTTTCCTTTGTATATTGTAGAATGTATTCAAAATTACTCTTCATTTCTAACCATGCATGTAGGGAAACCTTCAAAATCATTCTTTTTTTCCTTACCTGAGAAGGCAAGGCAATTACTTCTTCCCTATTTGATTCATACATCGAACTCAAATTGTTTCAAGTTGTGGGCCTCAGTGATGAAAACTTCATTATGTTTAGTCGACACCATGCTACCATATTGGTTAGCGTTTAGTGTTTTCGAACCATGTATAGCTTAATGTCTTAATATTATTTCTGCTCTTTCTAATAGCGAGTCTTGCATGTTAACACAAGAAAGTGAGTCTTTTTTGAATCGAGTGATTCATATTACTCCAACCCATAACTGGTTTTAAATGATATCTTTTTATCGTTCTATGTTCTGACAGAACGATTCTTTCATTCTATTATAATGTCAAATATTTAAATTAATAGGTTGTATGAATGAATTGTATCATTCTCATTATTTGTACCATTTTCATTGTTCAATATGTTGTTACTTACATCAATGTCGATGACAATCACTAAAGGCCTTAGCAAGTCGAGAGATATTAATAATCTCATCGATGCATTTTAATGTTTTTTATTTCCCCCAATGATGTGTGTGTGTGTACACACACATATATATAACACAATCATTCGAATGGTTCATTTTTTACTGTGTCAAATGTTATTCATATGGTGCCTCTAATAATTGAATGATAGAACGATAATAATCATAGAGGTATTGAATATATATTATTGGCATGTTATAATAATTGATAGCATGCTCATTGTTCAAACGACGAGCATGCTTATTGACCCCCTACTGTGAATAATGCCTATAAGTATGATAAGAATAGAACCATGTTCATCACATCTCTCTAATCATAAATATATAATATGAGTAATGTTTAAAGTTGAACAACAATCATTGCAATGTTCATATTGATAATATTGGTTTTAATGAATGAATAGTATTAAACCCGATAAGTTTTTCCTTAATAATTTTTTTCTAAATATAGAACAATACTCTTGCCTATAAGCCAAGAGGGATGATTCTAGTTTTCAACCAAACTAAATATTCCTTTGACTGATTGTTTGGTGACTTGGTTTAAAACAAAATAAAACCTTTGTAAATATCTAAATGGAATAAGAACAACTTGTGAATTTTCTAGAAAAGTAACTCAAAAATGAATGTTTTGAATTCTGATTAAACAAAAATTAAATATGAGGTTGATTTTAGTTTATTACCATGTAAAATAACCTTGTGACATTCTAGTTGAGTTTCATATTATTCAAAAGTGTAGGGACTGTTTGACCCTTGTATTTTAGTTGAAATTAATTGTGTTTTTGACAAAAATTGACATCTTGAATATGGAAATTTGTATGTAAAATGAATCTTTATTTTTCAAAGAATGTATATGTATACACATTTTCTTACAGAAGGCCATATATGTGTGCATGCATAAATCTTTCATTTATGCATACACACATACATGCGATATACCTTATTTAAAATTGTTTTATTTTCTTTATCTGAAATTTAGATTTCATTCCAAGTAAGAAGGAATAATGGAAATATTGGAAATCTGTAATTATTGATAAATATTCTGTGAAATTCTTATCATAATTGATGAAATGAATCATCTATTATGTTTAAAAATATGATTTCTTAAATATTAAATCTAGTTACATTCTTTCATATGCATGTTGAATAGACATATCCAAATGAGTCTTACATAGACTATGTTGTAGATAGTTTGATTCTTAAAACATGAAACGATTGGCTAGATAAAAACTACTAGAAACCAGATTGATTGTTTACAAATTGTGAAACTTGGATAAGATGTATGTTATCTTATGTATTGATGAGGGCCAAGCCGCCTGAAACCACACAAATCACAATAGTAGATATCAACACTAAAGATAAGAAATAGAAAAATAACCCACTTTCATTTATTTTTAGAAAATGAAATTACAAATTCAAAACTTACATGCTACAACCTCATGGGCTTGATTCATTACAACAAAATCAACTCTAAAAAATAAAATATATTATTCAGAGCCACAATCTACACACTTAAGGCCACCTTCTACAACCCCCACTTAACCCTTTTTATTTTCCCCAATAACCACCCTAGAATGTTCTAGAAAGTTCAAATTTCTCCTTTTTGTTTTGGCGCCAAAAGTCTCGTTGATTGATTTTTGGCCTAGGAAGAAATTTTTATGAAATTCACATTTTAGAGGGCCAACTTTGTGGGGCCATAACTTTTGATTCAGGTGTCTAATTTGCTATTATTGTGTATCATTGGAAAGCTCTCGACGAGCTCTACAAAATGTGAACCTACCATAGGTCGGTTCAGCCACTTTTTGAGTTGTTTTGGGGCCTCTAAAGTTTTATATTTGAATTTGAAGTTGCATTGGAGAAATTTCTTAGGACATAAACTTTAATTTCTCCCAAACCATGCAAGGTATTAAGGTGATTCTTTGGTGACTGAAAATGTTTTTCAGCTCTGCTCCTTGGGGTAAATTTTCACGTCAATACGAGCCCATCTAGGCTGACTTACTAAAAATAGTAAGTTCCCAATTTTCACTATTTTTTATGCTTGACAGTCTTATACCCCCTAAGTTCCATCATGGGACTCAAAAAAACTAAAGAAAATAGAGAAAAAAAAATGGGTGATGTGAGATTTCCCTACACCGTTGGATGCTCCTGCATCATGTATGTGGGAGGTTATGTCGTAGGATGGATATCAAAAATGGGTTTATAGAGAGTAGAGATTTTCTTTTCCAAAATCTCTTATTTTAGTTGTATACAACTTATGCTTGGCCAAGCATTTGTAGTCCATTATGTTGAATGGTCTAATTTGTATAATGTAACTCTCTACCATTTCCTAGCATAAATATTGCATGTTTTAAATGTAGATAGAAATTCATGTAGATGTTAGGCACACACCATATCCCACCTTGCATACTATATCTCTTGTTAAGTATTCCATGTAGGTTTGGGTATTCTTTGAGTAGGAATAATTCTGAGGAAGCATAGCTCTATGGTTGGCTGGAAAAGCACTGGAACCATGTTCTTATCCACTATATGTGACGAGTGTTAAACATGAATCACATGGAACTCCATTTTGATTATTGTACTTTTTATTACATGATGTGACTTGAGTTAACTAAGTGTTAAGATAACCTATTTCAAACTATGTAACTTGTAAAAATGGCATTTGGAAATGAATATAATTTTTTTTGGACATATTGTGCTATGATGGAAAATAGCTAATTTTGACTGTCTTAAATTTATTATTCATAATGTCATATTTTATTTTTGAATTTTATTTATGTATGACACATTACACTCAACAAAATTTTTCAAAAGAAAGAAAACAAGAGAGGTACAAACAAAATTTGGCAAATCATCATAGAAAGAAACAAGGTATGCATATTTTCTTTCCTATTTTTAATATTATTCCAAAAATATTTTATTTCCTATTTAATATAAGTTTTTAGCATGTACTAGGATGTTATTTCTATTTTTGAACATTTAGTTTAAGTATATATTTGTTTCCACATCATTTAATCTTGTAATTTAAATATCTTTATTTCAAAATATATTTAATCATGTCTAAATTAGGACTTCTCTCTCCCTCTCTCCCTCTCTCTCTTTATCTCTCTCTATCCTTCTCTAGATCTACCTTCCTCTCTCTATATCCTTCTCTCTAAGATCTTTTCTCTCCCTCTCTCTCTCTCTTGTGTGTGTTTCTAGGACATTTATTAACACCTCAATTTTTTCCTTACAAATCTATTTCCAATTATGAAAACTGTGTTAAATAACTTGAACTAATAGTAATTATTATATCTTTATAGACTCTACAAGGAGTTTGAGAATCATAGAATTAAATTCTAGCAATACCCCTAGAGGATAACCATTATCGCCTATGCCCCTTCACCAAAAAGGTTAGTTTTGGTGAATTTGTCACCAAAATTAATAGGTAGTTGAATAATGACCTACCTAACCCATTGCTTCAATTCATTTTCCCTAAATGTATCTAAAATCATAGAAATAAATTCCTCTTCCTCCCATTTCATTCATCCATGAAAATTCACATTCTACAAAGTATCTTTGAACTTAAAGAAATAAATTTCCTGTGCAAGTTCTCTCTCCATCCATCCATTTTGTAGGTATTATTTAAGAGAAATAGGCTAAATTATTTATGTTAGAGAAATTACACTTGTAGTGTAGAAAAATGTCAACCTTTACATTTTCACACCTAATTTTGGAATGATTAACATTATAATGAACCTAATGTTTCCTTGAACTAGTTTTGTAATGTGTTTCAGACATTCACATCAGGTTTAGGGCCCTTTTAAGCTAAATGGACCTAATTTTTCCTTAATTTAGTGCTATAAAGTGTATTTATTTACACCTTCACATTAAGTTTAGGGCCCTTTTAAACTAAATGGACCTAATCATTCCTTATTTAGGGTGTTGTAAAGTGTATCCTAAAACTTTCACACTAATCTAGGGTTATATTAATTGATTAGGCTTGTTTATACTTTAATTCACCTTATTTGCATCCACAAGCCTTATTAAATGCATTTTTCCATAGATAATCTTGACACTAATCAAATGACCAATCATAATTAAGTGTTTTAGGTCATGTGTCCTATATTTAGTGGCCTAGGACTTATACGCCACCTTGGGCATATGAGTCCCACCTAGGTCTTGGGACCTAATTTTGAATTTCACATTAAGCAGGACTTGTCTTGGAGTTTGTGCCCCAGTTTTGAGCCACTAGGACTCATACGCCACCTTGGGCATATGATTCCCACTCTAATTATGACCCATTTTAATTTCAATTCTTGGTGGGATTTTATCTTCCTAGATCTAACGATAGCTTGTAGTGTTGTAATTTTGAGAAATTTTGCATAAATAAGTATAAATACAAGGTTATTTCATCATTTCAAAACCTAAGAAATCCTATAATTTCATGAGAAATCAAAAACACTTTCACAATATTTTATGAGAGTTCACAAGAGCATTCAAGAGGTGATTATCAATAATTTAGGAGCTATATTGAAGAATCAAGCATTATGTCAAAGACTTCATGCATCATGTGTGCTTTTGAGCTAACATTTGTGATGTAGGTTTTCATGATTCAAGCAAGAATTCAATTCAAGATTCACAACATACAATCAAGATTCAAGATCTACATTCATGTTAGCCATTACTTACAAGATTTCAGCATATTATTAAAGGGTTTGGTGAGTTGCAACATTGCATACTTGTTCATTCATAATTCCTTCTTTCTATTTGATTTAATTTCAATGTTTGATTACCAAAACAGATTTTGACCAAGGAAAACTATTATCCAATAACAAAACAACATTTTTCCCTCTCTTTAGTTTTTAATTTACAGATCTAGGTAGGAGAAACATTGAAGAGCAAGATTGGAAGAAGTTGTCAAGTGTGCAAACTTTTCAAAGTTGTCACCTTGTTTACAAGATCACTAAAAGGACACTTACAAAGCATAATTTAGCATTTCATATCTTGAAATTAGGGTTGGAAGGAAGAGAAGATATTGGAGAGTAGATTAAAACTTTGAACCCCCCTAAAAAATTTGAATGGGACTGATACACAATTTCTAGCATGAGTCCCAATATAGGGCTTTTCTAGATTTTAGGAGTTCTAGACTTGGCACTTCCATATTTTTGTTCCCCTTGAAAAACCCTAAGCTAGGACTAAATCGCCCATCTTGGTGTATGAGTCCTAGTGTGCATTAAATTCAACATTTCCAACATTTTAGGTCTTCATTCAAGCTTCTATAGGTTTCCAGGTGCACCTCTGTACTTTTCCAGTTTATTGTTATGTTTTGCATTCATTTCTAGGTCATTTACTTAAGGTTTGCACATCATTAGGTTTTGTCATTAAGTTTTTCATGTCACTAGTCTTTCCAAGCCCTAGCTTATTGGTGGACACCTCTTTAGTTATTAATCATACCATAGGACACCTTTAGCAAATCTCTTTCCTTAATTCCATCCTTGGATTGAGATCTATAGGGTTTCCTTGAATGAAACTTGAAGAAAATTGGTCGATGTCTCTAAACAACTAATTTGTGTTCCACCTCCCAAAAGGTGGAACACCTATTTTCTTTATTTCATTTTGGTTCAAACCTTCCCTTTAGAAAACCTTATTTTTGATTTGGAGTTCATCATAATCCTAGATCTAGCTTGCATTAACTTTGCATTAGATCTTGCATTGGTTAATTTTCATCTAGGGTTTCTAAATTTTGCATTAGTGAAAGTGCATATAGGTTGCATTTTTACCTCTTGCATCATTTAATTTCACTTAAAATCTATAATTACATTTAGTATAGACATCATTCAAACTAAAGAAACTAAAATTCAATCAAAATTTTCTAAAATTTGTGCAAATACCCTAATCTGGGACTCATATGCCCCTTTGGGCGATTTAGTCCCAATATAGGTGGTTTTTCTTGAATTTTGGATCTTTTGTGTTGACTGTTTATCAATATTTAAACCCTTGAAAAACCATCACTTGGACTCATACACCCCTCTGGGAGATTTAGTCCTAGATCAGGCCTGAAAGTACCTTTTACAACATTAAAAACCTCATTTTTGCACTTCCTAAGCTTGCTAGTGTATAGTCGTAAAATTGCACCCCTCACAATTTCGCATACATTCTTGCATCTACTTTAGTGTCCACTCCCTTAGCATCTTGAGTAGGCTCATTTACCCCTACATCAGCCTTTTTCCCTTCTCAAGATGCTCCAACAACCCTTCTCAGCAGCTATCCTCATGCGTCAGCTTTGCATCGAACCTTGGGTTTTTCCCATTCGCATCATTTTGTAGCGTGACATGTCCTGACACTAGTGCACCGTGCAGAAATTTGTGTGCCATGCCAGCATCCTACGAAATTTCAATGCTCAAACAGCTGTCTTCGAGCATGCTTACCACTTGTCTTCACCTTTTGTCGGTGGTAACAGCTTGGGACACCTTATAATGGCTAAAGAAGCTTCTTTTCCCTCCTTAAATGCATTATTTTCAATCCATTTGGTCATCTAATTTCTTCTAGCTTCTTCTCTTCTATTCTCTAACTTCTTCTAGCTCCTCTCTTATGCTTCTAACTTCTTCCTCTCCTTCATAGCTTTTCTTTTTAGTATTCTACCATCTTGCTCTTGCTTGTACAACTCCCTTATTTGTTATAGTAGCACTTTCAAGCTCTCTTGACTACTCTTTCAAGCTTTCACAACATTCCTTGCAACACTCTTAGCTCTTGCAACTCCATCTCCCTTGTCTCATGCTTGTGAGAATCTTGGGATTCTGTATTCCCTACCATTTGCATCTATAATTCATGATATGGGTTCTCCTCCTTGAGCGGGGATTGCTTTTATCACCTCTTTTGTGATATGGGTTCTCCTCCTCAAGCGGGGTTTGCTTTTATCACTCATACTTGGTGGTGAAGGTTCTACTCCTAAGTGGATTTTTCTTTCACCACACTCTTTTCTCCATTTCAATTACACTCTCTCTTTCTATCTGGATACCTGTGGAGGTGGGAACACCAAAAAAGGGGTTTGACTGAGGCAAACCCCTATATAGCCCCAACAATTTCTCCAAATCTTACACATGTAGGTATTGAAGACATTCACATGATAGAGGCTTCATCTCTTGCGTGGTTGTGATAATTTATTTTCTATCTCTTATTCTCTTACTTTAGCATTTATTCTTCACTTGATTTCTATTTCACTTCATTGTAGCTTTATCAAATTTTGTCATCTTCCAATATTTTGTTAGTTCTCAACAATCGGAGTAGAAGTATTCATTTAGTTATTTTTTGAGGCATTCTCATTCTTTGGTCTATATGAGACGCCAGTGTGCCTCTAAGACGCCAGCACACTGCGTTGTTTGTATTCTACATTGTTATCTTTTAGTCGAGAGCTTGTAAGTCTGTCCAGAAAATCTTTGTGACCTACTCTTCCTGATTCTAGAACTCTCATGTTGTTCTTTGAGGTAGTTTAGGGTATTTCACCTTGTGAGGCTCTCTGAATGAAGAGAACTCGTGAGTAGCGAATCCCCCTTCTCTACATTTTGGTGAACCCAACATGATTAGTGTATTTTTCAAAAACTAGAAATTTATTTACCCCTACTTGGCAGGGTCATAACTTTTGACTTAGTGTTCGGAATTCAAAACCGTTTGCACCGTCGGAAAGGTTTCCTATAGAACTAGTTCAATCCCTAAAATACTAGTGCCTTTAGATGTCAAATTTTAAGGACTGAAGCAAGTTCCAACCTCAAATTCCACTCTGAAGACCTCCAAAAATGTGAATTACTAGAACATAGAAAATACTAAAAAAATCATAATGAATTTAATATCTCCTTTTATTAGTTTAGTATATAATTTTATTCAAAATGTTAATAATATTCCATTTCATGCATGTGATGGTGACTTGTCTTTTCCCATGTAACTTGGTATCTTCGATCCTTCTCATGAAAGTCCTCTAGCTTCAGAGGATATTTTGTTGCAAGAAGATGAAATCATTGATACCTTTCTTAACATTACTTTACCTTCCCTTCATTCCAATGCACTCTCTTCTAGAGATGATGCATCTGTGAATGATGGATCTACTCTTCATTCCAATTCACTATCTTCTAGAAAAGATGCATTCGTGAATGAGGAATCTCATCCTTGTTCTGATGCACTCTCTTCTACAGATGATGCATTAGTGGATGATGAACCTCCTTCTAGATCTGATTCTCCATGGATCGATGTTGAGAATGTTTCTTCAAATAATTATTCCACATTTGATCCTGTTTGGATTGATGTTGAGAATGTCTTCAAATAATCATTCTACTAGTTGTGGTGATTCTGTAAATATAACCTATGTCTCTTCTACCCCTCAAAGGCCTAAGAGACCGGTTATTTATGTGACTCCAGCTAGCCCTTCTTCTAAAAGGGTTTTTTTCATTCATGGTCTTCCATTTGATAGTGAATCTCTTGATCCTTTTATGGCTCCCTCTCACAAAGCGGTAGCCCATACTTATGAGAATAGAATGAATAAACAACCAAGCCTTCCTCAAGCACCTAAACCTACAACTAAAGCACCCGGTGATTATGATCTTGTTGAGCAACTCAACGTCACTCCGGCTAAGATCTCACTATGCGACTTACTTCAATCTGCTCTAGTTTATCAAGGTATGCTTTAGGAAGCCTTGTAAAAGATCCTCTTTCCTTCTTCCACTAGGCTGATGGATGTTGATGCGTTGATAGCATATATTCATGGGGTTTTTATGAATATTATGTTCTATTTGTAAGAGCTCCCACCTTTGGAAGTATAAAAGCAAGTGGACCTTGTAATGATTATAGTTAATATTAATAAAATTGGCATTAGAAATACTCTCGTTGATGTTGTTTCAACGCTTAATGTATGTAGCATTGATTTATTGACTAAAATTAATATTGACTCATCTTCCATTAATGATTCTTCTATTGTTATTTATGGGTTCAATAATGTTGGGTGACAAGCTCTAGGTAGAATAGTATTACCTTTGTAGCTTGGACCCGTTATTGTACCCATCCTTGTATATGTTATGTTAGAAAAATTACCATATAACCTTCTTCTTGGGAGATTTTGGATTCATGTTATGGGTGTAGTCCCATCTACCTTGCATAAATCTATTAAGTTCATTGCTAACAATAAAGTAGTCATGGTTAAGGTTGACCCTGATGCTATGCACTTGTGTGAGATGGAAGTTGTTGGGAAGGCTTCGGTTGTACCTACTCTTATTCCTTCAGTGTCTTCCAATGTGTCAATATTTACTCTAGCAGTATCTACTACAAAACATACTCTTGAGATAGATGTCCCTAAGGAAGATCCTTTTGAAGTAAGAAATCTTAAGTATGCTCCCCCTACTTCTCAAAGGAATGTATGTCTTGGTGATGATTGGGTTTCTTTAGAATTTACAGAATCCTTCACTGGAAAGTGTAAAGTTGACCCATTCCACTTAGATCCTCCGATAACATCATCTACACCCGCTATTGAAGATGATTACTCTTCTGTATCGCGGGGTAAGTTGGATGCAAATTGTAATGTTCTTGGTGTTGATCCTCCTTCTGGGGAAGATGATCACACTTTTGTTAAAGAGGTTAACTCTAGTAGTCCTGTTAAGAAAGATGATGTTGATCTCATAGAGGATTATGATCCCCTTTTCCAGAATAATACTCTCCATGTAGATCCTCTGTTGTTTGCTACCTTTGTATCTTCTTCTTATGAGAAGTCAAACTTTTATCCACAAGAGAAAGGGTTTCTTCCTACTCCTCATTCTTTGTCTAAGCCAGAGAATATCTTTTTGAGGCTTCCAAAAGCTTTCTTGATTACTCTTCCTTCTCCTATGCATAAGAAGTTTCATAAGCATGGTAAAGCAAAACATTCTTTTTGTGCATACCATCAAGTGCCTAGTCATTCCACTAGTGAATGTAAGGCCTTGAAGGATAAAATATAACAACTTTGTGATTCTAGTGCCATCAAACTCTCATTCGATTAATGCACCCACCTTTTCTTTGCATGACAAGCGATATTGAGGTTTACCTCTATCCTGCATGTTCCAAGTATGTTGCACAATTCTCCTCCCCTATATGTTGGGGGCAGTGATAACTTGTTCTAGAGATGTGTATCCTTGAAGGACCCCCCCTCTTCTCTATGTCTTTCAATTGAAGCATCCCTTGAGTGGACCCCTTTGTTCTCTTGAAGGGTTCCCGAGGGAGCCCCTTTGAAAGCTTGTATCACAAAATGAACTCTTTGCGCCTAGCTTGGGGGCAACCTAACTAGACCTCGCTTTTCAAATAGTGCATCCCTTGAGTGGACCCCTCTTATTTTGAATGGTTCTTGAGGGACCCCTTCAAAAGACTTCCAAATTTTTGACGGCCTATGCGACTATCCACTCACTCGCCTACGTGGCCTCTTTTTGACTCTATGGAGTCTATTTTCCTAGGTTTCCTCCATGTGAGAGATCTTGGGGGATACCTCCCTACAGGTCTGTGGTTTTGTAGGGTGCTTTTTCTAAGATTCCTCCATGTGAGAGATCTTGGAGGTGGCTCCCTTGCAGGTCTAAGGCACTTTCTTTGGGTTTCCTCCATGTGAGAGATCTTGGAGGACACATCCCTATAGATCTGTGGGCCTGTAGGTCACTTCTTTTGGGTTTCCTCCATGTGAGAGATCTTGGGGGATACCTCCCTATAGGTCTACAAGTCTGTAGGGTGCTTTCTTGGGTTTCCTTCATGTGAGAGATCTTGAAGGACACCTTCCTTGCAAGTATGTGGGTCTGTAAGGCACTTTTCTAGGTTTCCTCAATGTGAGAGATCTTGGAGGACACCTTCCTTGCAGGTCTGTGGATCTATAAGGTACTTTTCTTGGCTCCCTTCATGTGAGAGATCTTGGGGGATGCCTCCTTGTAGGTCTGTAGGCCTATGAGGCAATTACATTCTTAAAATTATCTTCTCTTCTCTTCTCTTCCCTTCTCTTTTGTATATACCGGATCGAAGATCTACATCTTCTTCATCCTAAGTATATACCCTTCCTCTCTTCATCTTAGAATTCTTTTGAGTGTGTTATTTCTTAATTTGGGGATGACGCAGAGTACTGAAACAACCTTCTACATCGAGTTCTATTTTATTTTGCTGACTCAAATCCTTTAGCTTTTTATGTTCTAACATTATTGTTTGGTGCAGATTTTTCTCGTCTAACACATTGGTTTTGTAGGTCTTTAGCCTGGGGGCATGCTTTCATGGTTCAAAGAGTTATCTGCTTCCTCTATAGTATCCTTTTGGAATATGATGTTATTTATGTCTCATGGATTTCCTTTAGCATGCATATTAATGTAGACTCATATGCCCGCTAAAGTGGGGGAAAAATGTATAGTCATAAAATTGCACCCCTTGCAATTTTGCATACATTCTTGCATATGCTTTAGTGTCCACTCCCTTAGCATCTTAAGTAGGCTCATTTTAGCCTCTACATCAACCTTTTTCCCTTCTCAAGATGCTCCAGCAACCCTTCTCAGTAGCTATCCTCATGTGTCAGCTTTGCATCAAACCTTGGGATTTTCCCATTCGTGTCATTTTGTAGAGTGACATGTCTAGACACTAGTATGTTGTGCAGACATATGTGTGTCACGCTAGCGTCCTGTGACATTTCAATGCTCAAACAGCTATCTCTGAGCATGCTTTCCACTTGTCTTCACCTTTTTTTGGTAATGGCCCAAGACACCTTGTAATGGCTAAAGAAGCTTCTTTTCCCTCCTTAAAAGCATTTTTTTCAATCCATTTGGTCTTCTAAGTTCTTCTAGCTTCTTCTCTTCTACTTTCTAACTTCTTCTAGCTCCTCTCTTATGCTTCTAACTTCTTCCTCTCCTTCTTAGCTTCTCTTTTCAGCATTCTACCATCTTTCTCTTGCTTGCACAACTCCCTTATTTGTTACAACAACACTTTCAAGCTCTCTTGACTACTCTTTCAAGCTTTCACAACATTCCTTGCAACACTCTTAGCTCTCACAACTCCATCTCCCTTGTCTCATTCTTGTGAGCATCTTGGGATTCCATATCCCCTACCATTTGCATCCTTCATGATACGAGTTCTCCTCCTTGAGTGGGGATTGCTTTTATCACCTCTTTTGTGATACAGGTTCTCCTCCTCGTGTGGGGCTTTCTTTTATCACTCATACTTGGTGGTGCAGATTCTACTCCCAAGCGGGTTTTTCTTTCACCATACACTTTTCTCCATTTTGGCTACACTCTCTCTTTCTATATGGCAGTTCATGGAGGTGGGAAAACCAAAATGGGTGTTTGACTGAGGCAAACCCCTATACATCCCCAACAATTTCTCTAGATCTTACACATGTAGGTATTGAAGACATTCACGTGTTTGAGGCGTCATCTCTTGCGTGGTTCTGAGCATTTTTTCTCTCTTATTCTCTTACTTTAGAATGTATTCTTCACTTCATTCCTATTTCACTTCAATGCAGCTTTATCACATTTTGTCATCTTCCAAAATTTCAGTCAGTTCTCAGCAATCAGAGTAGAAGTAGTCATTTAGTTATTTTATGAGAAATTCTCATTCTTTGGTCTGTACGAGATGTCAGTGTGCCTCTGAGACGCCAGCACATCATGCTATCATCTATATTCTACACTATCGTCCTTTGGTCGAGAGCTTGTCAGTCTGTCCAAAAAATCTTTGTGACCTGCTCTTCTTGATTCTAGAACTCTCACATTTTTCCTTGAGGTAGTTTAGGGAAGTTCACTCTATGAGGCTCTCTAAATGAAGAGAACTCGTGAGTAGCGAATCCCCCTTCTCTACAACTAGTAACCTATAGTATCATTCTGGAAAGTTTCATGTGAGCTTTCATTTTATGTATCTAGGTCAAATCATCCATTTAATGTAGTAATTTTTAAAGAATTTTAAAAATCATTTCAAATTTCAGATCTGTAGGACATTTGTTTACTTTTTAGAAGCATTGCATAATTTAGATACCTTACTTTTTCATGATAGCATGTTTTCTTTCCAAGCATTTAGTGTTCATAGAGTATCACATGGCTTGTATGATTCTATTTTCCCTACTCGTGAGTATAATCTAGGAAAATAAAATAAAACCTTTCATAAGCAAGTTGGATACCCTACTATTATCTATCATATTTGTAAGAATATCATAACACAAGAGGATGTAATCATAGACAATCATAACAATCATAATTGTGTTTCCCGATACCTCTCCTATTAGAGACGAAGGTATCTTAGTGAAAGAAGATACAATCATTGAGAGTCTTGATTGTCCCTCTCCTCCTCCCTCATGGGAATATATTAGGACACAAGAAGATGAAGTCACAAAAACATTCCTTAACACTACTTTACCTTGTCTCCATTCATCTCCCAGCACCTCCCCTACTTGTGAAAATGCTTTAGTGAAAGAGGATACAATCAAGAACGATCATGAGAAATGCATTCGTAAAGAGGATATGTTGGTGTTAAGAGATCTAATGATTGAGATTTATAGCATTATTTATGTCCTTCCTGATGTTCCTAAAATTTGGAAGGGTCTATTTGAACAAGAGGATCCAGTCATTGGTACACATGAAAAACATAGTTGTCCTTCCCTTGATGCCTCCCCTATTTGCGATGAAGTTACTTTACAAAATATAATCATGGAGTGTGATGAACCTCTTGAAAGCTCTCCTACTAGGGTAGATATCATGGCACAAGAGAATGAAACCTTAGACTTAGAAAATGAGGATGAAATCATGGACAACCCTAACAATCATATTTGGCCCCATCCTAGTTGTGAAGAATATATTTTGGCCTTGGATCAAACCAATGAAACTTGTGAGAATCCATTTTTCTCTCTTCCTTTATGGAAAACATGATTGAACAAGAGAATTCCATCATTGATACACAAGAAAATTCAACCATTGATAACTCCCTTACTTGTGATGAAGTCATTTTAGAAGAACCAACCATTAAATATCATGAACATCTAGTTTGTTGCTCTACTAAAAATTCTCCTACTAGGGAAGATATCATGGTGGAAGAAAATGATAACATTGACACGTATTTCAAACAATAGTGATGTGGCTTCATTTGATGAAGATGATGAATTGACATTAGACTCTCCTTCACTAAGAGATCATAAAAAAAAGGACAAGATTTTTGATGTTATGCACATTAGATATCTCTTGAAGCAATATCCCAAGCCTGAACTTATCATTTATCCACCCTCACAACAATCACAAGTTTGAAATAAACCCGTCCCTATCTTTGAATCACCTAAAAGGAAACTTGATAATGATAATGTTTCACAACAACCGAGTTACAATACCATTGATCACATATATAACAAAGTGTATACAATCAAGGCCGACCCTAGACCGAAAATTTGTTTGCATGTCAAAAAAGAAAAATAAAAGCATATTTAAGAAGTCACAATGCTATTGGAAGATGTTTGGATTTCCTTTGATTTCATACCTACATTCATGGTAAATACAAGATCGTACACAAGGATTCTAGAAATGGAAAAGAGAAACTAGTAATGTCCATACAAAATTCAAAATCATCAACCACAACCACTTTAGGATAAAAGACAACATACATGAAAATTTTTGATGAAGTTAAACAATTATTGAATCCAAAAGAAATGAAAAATATTTATGGAAGAGGCTATGAACTTATAAAACAAATAGGGTATAGTGGAAAAGGATGTGGTGCTAGAGAACAAGGTATCCATGTCCCTATAGAGACTAACACGCAAGAAACAACTAATGGTCTTGGCTATTGTCCTTTGAAAGAAACAAAAGAAAATAACAAACCTTCACTCAATATCAACACTCTTACAAAGGATTCTTCTATGAAAAAATTAACTTTGGTACATCCTAAATTGATAGATACTACATGTGGGAATATCTCATTAGATATGCATCAATAACAATAGGTGTTTCTCCTTGCCCTGTAATAGTTGTAGGATCATAGCATACTCACTATTGCATGTTTTACATTCATTTTGAATCATTTCCTTCTTGCATGGAGTGACATATCATCATCCATTCTTAGCTCACCCTTGTCCTGCACTAAGTGGGGGAAAGGGGTTAGGTAACATTGTCCTCATATGACACTTGTCATTGTGTATTTTGGCTAGTTGATTTCCTTCCATGTATAGATAAGAGCAAGCTTGGGATGTGGATGATATGCATTAAGTTGGATTGCATGTCACATACTTATTCATGATGTAGTTTCATTCAGGAACATATGACTTGGTATAGGGATTTCCAAATAACCTCTCATATATTCTTCTACTTTCAAGCAATTTCTCACAATGATGGTGTTGGTAACCACTTTAAATTGGGGGCATACATCAACACTCATGTTTCACTATGCAATTTTGTTTCTTCTTGCAATGCATCCTTTTCTTGGTGGTATCATTGGGTTTGATTTCCTCTGAGAGTTTGATATTTATTTGACATGTCCTCTCTTGGAGACATTAGGCACAATGTTCCCTAATAAGATACCTTACATGAACTAAGAAAAATCCCTTTTGAACATTCCTTACACTATTTCGCATTTACAATAACCATTATATGGCAACCTTGCATAACACTTTTCTTGCATGTGGATCCATCTTGTTTATTCATGAGTTTCAAGTATTCAAAGCTTTTCTTTCCTTGTGAAGATTTTCTTTCCTCATGAAGCTTGAAGTTCATTATTGTGTGGAACCTTATCAAATTTATCAAGAGGTATAGCTTTGGTATGGTTGTATGCATGCAAGACAAACTTAGGCATGACTTTCCCATAGCCACTTTCTTGTGTGTGTGAGGATATACTAGCTACATGCATGTGTCTCACCTCTCTGGGGGCTCACCTAGTGGATGGCCTAAGGTTTCACTAGCCCTTGTGAGCATGCATTTGGTTGCATAGTGGACATCATGTTCCACTTGTAAACCACCCTTTTTAGATACTCACCCAACAAATAGCCTAAAGTTTCATTGCCTCAGAGTGAGAATGCATTTTTAAAAAATAATCTTAGATATGATCCACAATGTGTGGGACAAATGGTCGAAGCTTGATCCATCTTTTCTTTATTTTTATTTCATCTTTATTTCTTTGATATTGCATGTTTGTGTATCTTGTTTTGCTACATATAATACACATTGTGTGTGTCCCTTTGTGCTTATCTTGGTTTGACATAGGATCTTGGATCCTAGGGGGCTTGACCACCCCTTGATATTTTTTCATTCTATATCATCTGCATTGGTACACTTGGACCCCTCTTGAATGTCTACTTTAGTGTGAGTTTCAAGCAAGTTCCTTCTCCCACTAAAGTGGGGGCTAAATGTAGTGTAGAAAAATGTCGACCTTTATATTTTCACACCTAATTTGGGAATGATTAATATTATAATGAACCTAGTGTTTCCTTGATCTAGTGTTGTAATGTGTTTCACATGTTCACATCATATTTAGGACCCTTTTAAGATAAATGGACCTAATTTTTCCTTAATTTAGTGTTGTAAAGTGTATTTATTTACACCTCCACATTAACTTTAGGGCCCTTTTACACTAAATGGACATAATTGTTCCTTATTTATGGTTTTGTAAAGTGTATCCTAAAACTTTCACACTAATCTAGCGTTTTATTAATTGATCAGGCTTATTTATGCTTTAATTGGCCTTATTTTGTATCCACAAGCCTTATTAAATGCATTTTTTCAGAGAGAATCCTAACACTTATAGAATAACCAATCATAATTAGGAGTTTTAGGTCATGTGTCCCAAATTTAGTGGTATGGAACTCATACACCACCTTGGGCATATGAGTCCCACCTAGGTCTTAGGACTTGATTTTGAATTTCACATTAAACAGGACCTATCTTGGAGTTTGTACCCCAGTTTTGAGCCACTAGGACTCATATGCCACTTTGGGCATATGAGTCCCACTCTAATTAGGACCCATTTTAATTTCAATTTTGGGCAGGATTTTATCTTCCTAGATTTGATGTCATCTTGTAGTGTTGTAATTTTGAGAAATTTTGCATAAATAAGTATAAATACAAGGTTATTTCAACACCTAAGCAATCCTAAAATTTCATGAGAAATCAAGAGAATTTTTGCAAGAGTTTACAACAATTCACAAGAGCATTCAAGAGTTGATTATCAAGCACTTTGGAGCTATATTCAAGATTCAAGCATCGTTTTAAAGTCTTCATGCATCATGTGATTTTTTAGCTTACATTTGTGATGTACATTTTCATGATTCAAGCAAGCATTCAAGTCAAGATTCACAACATACAATCAAGATTCAAGATCTCCATTCATGCTAGCCATTACCTACAAGATTGCAGCATCTTATTCAAGGGTTTTGTGAGTTGCAACATTGCATACTTTTTCATTCATCATTCCTTCTTTCTATTTGATTTCATTTCAAGGTTTGATTACCAAAATAGGGTTTGACCAAGGAAAACCCCTATCCACTAAAAAAAAAAAATCCCTCTCTTTAGTGTGTAATTTGCAGATCTAGGTTGGAGAGGCATTGAAGAGAAAGATTGGAAGAAGTTGTCATGTTTGTAAAGTTGTCAAAACTGTCAACTTGTTTACAAGATCACTAAAAGACACCTACAAATCATAATTTAGCATTTCAGATCTAGAAATTGTTGGATCTCAGTTGTGTTTATGGTTTGTCCTTGATGACAAAATCTCTTTTAGTTGGTTCTCTTTGGTGATCAGTCTTTATTTGGATCCTTAAGACTTATTATGCTTCTTTGATGTCTCTTGGCTATTACAAAAAGATATCTGTTATGATTCAAATTCATGGTGATGAGATTTCTGGTTCATGTTATGAATGCTATTTCTTTGTCTGACAAAGTCTGACAGTTGGTTTCCTTGTCAGGATGGTTCTTTTTGCATATCACAGGTATTGGTTGTTTCTCATTCAGGCTTACACATATCGGCATGAGTATGGCAGGGTCTCCCCGATCCATTTTGAAATGTATGTGTTGCCTATTGGCAAGACATTTATGATGTCATGTCGATTGAATTTATCATACAGGCTATTGTCAGCAAGACTTCTCTTTTGTTTTGGCAACAGAAAAGGATCATATCGGCATAAGTTTTTCCATCGGTAAGTGGTCACAACGAAATTACCTTGTCTCACCGATCGGAGGTTGAATGGGAACATTTCGGCAAGTGTTTAAGGCTTCAGCAAAGGTTCATAACGAAAAGGACTATGTCTCAACGACTAATGTATTTGGAATTCTATTAGCAAGTGTTGGGTTGTTTTGGTATATAGTCTCACTGAAGATTTGTGTCTCACCGACTTATGCAAAGGGTTACTTCTGCGTGATGTTATAATGAATATGCAATGTCACACCGATCGGTGGTGGCTAGATGCGTATCGGCAAGAGTTTTGCTTCAGTGGAATGTCATAGCAAACTCTTTGGTCTTGCCGACTAAGTCTTATGAAGTGCGTTCGGCGAGAGATTGACATTGTCTCAACGACTCATTCGATAAGGCATTTTCGGTGTGACAGAGTATTCTCCGAGAGGTCTCCCCAAAGGTTGTAGGTTACAGCGACTCATAAGAATTGAAAAGTCTTTTCGGTGAGACTCTTTCATTGATGTGAGGTCATGGCGAGGATGGTGTGTCTTGTCGACAAACTCAAATGAATGACTTTCAATATAACAAAGGTGATCTATATGATGTCTCTCCGATATCAAAAGCTATAGCAATAGCGAATGATGGTTTCATTTCAGTGAGAGAACCTTTTTGTCTCATCGACCAGAAGGATGTTATGAGCTCTCGGCGTGACATTATGTATTCATTATGACTTCTCCCAACTCTGATGGGTCTTGGCAAAAGTGACAAACATAAGGTTATCTGGCGACGTTAAAGTTGCCTTCGGAATAATGTGTCATCGATGGAAATAAAAAAAAAGGGAATAGGGAAAACTTTTTGAGTTTATTCTTTTAGCTGGGTATCAAACCCTAGCCTGGCCACCATCTTGAGTGTTTACATTTCTGTTGTTGCTGTTTGTAATGGTTTTTACAATGGTATTTTTTTTTGGAAGGTTTATTTGGTGCATTTCTGGCTGGAAGCTCGACAGTGGTTGATGGAGCCATGGGAGTTACATATTTGTCTGGTATTTTTATTTATGCATTTCAAGTTGCACTTACTAGTTTATAATCACCATTTTTCTTTAACTGCTCTCTGCATCTTTGTTACTAGTATGACAAATGATGCCCTGACTGAGTATTGTCATTCATGCATTAGAGGTTATGATTTTCTGTGGTGGACAGTTGTGCTTTTTATGCAGTAAAATGAACTCATACGTTGCAGATTTGTTGAGAACGACTCTTAGCTGGGTTGGTTGTTCTGTCGTTACTCCTGAAGACAGTTGCCTATCTAGTAGATGTATAAATAGAAGAAGAAAACTCTTTTCTGCTACTGTTGTTGTAATTCTGAGATTATCATTCCTTGGCTGTATGAAAATGTATGGATAAAACTCTACAATAAAATTTGAATAACAAGATGCAGAGATTGTAAATTTTCTTCTCTATGTAGTATTTTAGGAATTCAATTATTGAATCTTTAAGGTATTCTGTAGATGAGAAAATAGAGAAATATGTGCTTAACTGAAAACAGAGAAATCCTTTGAGTTATCATTGTTGTTCAATTCATAATTTGAGGGGTTGGTACTTCTTGAGATAGATATCTCTAAATGAGGGGTTGGTGCTCCTTGAGTGGGTGCTCAGAAATCAGCCTATAAGGCATTGTGAATAGTTGATTAAAATATTAAGCCTGGAAGGCATTTAGGGAGTGGTTTTTATACCCTAGGAGGGTTTTCCACTCAAAAAAATTTGTGTCACTTTGTTCTTTTGTGTTCTCACTGCTTTACTGTGTTGTTGTTGTTTCTGTACACTGTTGGGATTATTACTTTTCTCAATTCTATTTATGAATGATTACATTCAACTCATGAATGCATTAATCAGAATAATATTGAGATCAAATATGAGCTATGTTTTTGAATTTTTGAAAATTAGTCAAATCTGTTAAGACACTGATTCACCTCCACCCCTATCAGTGTCATTTTAACTCCAACACAAATTAGGATTGGAAGGAAGAGTAGAGATAGGAGAGAAGATTCATACTTTGACCCCCCTGAAAATTTTGAACTAGACTGATATGCCACTTCTAGCGTATGAGTCCCAAGGCTTTTTCTATATTTTAGGAGTTCCAAACTTGTCACTGCCAGTTTGTTCCTACCCAAAAACCATGATCTGGGACTAAATTTCCTAGCCTAGCGTATGAGTCCTAGTGTGCATTAAATTTAACATTTCCAACATTTCAGGTCATCATTCAAGCTTCTATAGGTTTCTAAGTGCACCTCTATACTTTTCCAGTTTATTGGTATGTTTTGCATTCATTTATAGGTCATTTACTTAAGGTTTTCACATCATTATGTTTTTTCATTAGGTTTTGTATGTTACTAGTCTTTCCAAGCCCTAGCTTTGTGGTGAACCCCTCTTTAGTCATTAATCATACCCTAGGACACCTTTAGCAAATCTATTTCCTTCATTCCATCCTTGGATTGAGATCTCTAGGGTTTCCTTTAGTTTCAAAACTTGAAGAAAATTTGTCTAGGTCCTGTTGTCAATCAGATTGCACCTGAACGCTTGAATAGTTAAATTCAGCAATCTATTGAAACATGGAATGATTCTCAGGCCTGTGGGTTGCCTAAAACTGAGAATCAATCTCCAGAGAGGGCTGGTTCCCTGATGAAAACCTCCTAAAAACTAACTAACTTGGCTGGGAAAGAGATAGAAAGCTTGCTTGAATTGAAATTCTAAAGCTACGAGAGGTGATTGCACCTAAATGATAATGACTTGCAATTATGACTCACAATATATTTCTCAAAAACTCTAATCTGCACAACCTAATTCAATAATTTAATCACTTGAATGATTTAAACAGAGGCTTTGATCTAATGCAATATTGAGGGAAAATGAGGTTTTCACGACAAAATTTATTAACCTATTAATAAGCACAGTGCATAACCAGTGATCTTAAACTAAATTGCATACAAATATGTGAAAAAGATACAAAAAATCAGAGGTTTCAGAACTGAAACACAGTAATTTTTCGATCAAATTCTTCACAAAAACGATGCTCAAAATCTAGAAGGCAAACTCTAAAGTACTGAAACTCAAAGGAATCTTTTGCAATTACACACTTTGAATCTGTAAAAAACACTGCTATATTAATCTGAAAGCTGAGTTACAAGATGATCTTCTTTGCTGAAGGCAAAGGTAGAAAACAAGAACTAGAATGAAAAACAGTTAAGTTTTTCAATATATACAAAAAACCCTTCCAAAAGGCATGCAAAAAGAACTGAAAGTCCAACTCCAAGAAAGGGTGATAACTCCAAAGCCAAATCCGAGCATAAGAAAATATCTCTGAAAAGGAGGCCCAAAACCATGCAAAAACAAGTCCAATCAAGCTCAAACTCACTGCCAAGTCATAACTGATACATGCACTATTCCAACTGAACTGCAACTCCCTGAAAAAGTGGGCTAAAGCACGTAAATTTCACCTCGTTTGTATCAATCTGCCCATGCACATCCTTCTCATTAAGTCTTCAGTTGAAACTGATGTAGAACTAAATCGAACTGAGATTTGGCTTTATATAATATCTTACTTGCATTTGAAAAAGATGAATTAATTAAATGATTTATAATATATCATTTAATTAATTCATTTGCATTAAAATATGCAAATAAAATATTATACTTAAAGCTAAAGGTGAGCTTACTTCAGTATAAGTAAAATAAGCATTTTAATTGCCAATCACCGTTGATCATCATGCATATACTTGACAATAATTAAATTTTCCATTGTTGATAAGGTTAACCACCTTATTACTCCACTCCATGCTCATGAAATATAAGGAAAAATGCATTTTAACTTTACAAAATAACTGGCCGACCATACCACTTGATAAGTCAATTAAAATGGGTCGACCACATCATTGCTAAGAATCTTGGAGGAAGAATAAAATAAAATGACTATTAAAAATCATCAATAATAATGTCAAAAGGAATTAGGGGGGATGAATAAGGCAACACCGAACCCTAAAAACATATCATTCTCACATGAAGAAACTTCTGGAAGGAAAACGGCCGCCACTACTCAAACCCTAGCCATGAACTTGCTTTTCTGGTATTTCTTCCATTGATGAACTTTGAATCTGTGTCTCTTGGGCAAACTAAGAGCATAAGACGTTTTTCTAAAAAACGTGGAGCATTATGGCACGATTTTCTGTTCTAAATGATGCTCTTTCACTTATCTGAGATTGTTGCGAACCTGGGTCATCTTCCTTCGATTTTTCTGGCCGACATTTGATCTTTGAGCCACGAACTTGATGAATACCCCTTCAAATTCGAAAAACATGAAGATTTTAAGAGGTATTTTGAGATACCAATTCATTTTTAAGCTTTTTTTTTTTGAATTTCTGAAAGCTTCTTGCGCCTCTATGAAGCTGCCATGTAATTTTCTTGAAGAATTTTTAAAACAAAGAACAAACTTTGCTTAAAAAAGAACGAATCTGGTCTTTGTTCTCTTTGAATCTGCCAAAACTTATTTTAGTAAGCTACGCCATGCTGATAGAGTTCTAATTTTCTGCAAAAAGCATTTCATTTGAAGATACAACAGATAAAATACTTCAATTTTTGTAGACATACAGCCACGTTTTTCTTTTAAATCTAAAACTGGGCATTTTTAATCTCATAGATCTTTGAGATTTCTATTCTAAAAGAAATCTTTTCAAATTTTCCATCATTACCTTGCCCTTGTTCAAAAAAATTTGTATAATACTGTGTCATTACTGGCCACGACTGTAGCATTCATTCCTGGTGTATTTGATCCTTTTGATTTTTCCATATTTTCTGAGATAGCAACTTTAAGACTTCTGGGTACTTGATTCTTTGTGTTTTTTTTTTAAAAAAACTCGCTCTGCTTTGGATATTTTCATGAACTCTTGCTTATTGCCTGGACAGTTACTTATGGATTTGCAAATCAAAAACTACCTTGAATATGAAACTCAACCATACTGTCCTCCATTATGATTGGATTTGCTATCTTTATTGTAACATAAGCTTTTGTTTGTATTTTGCTCTGTTATAAAGTAAGAGCAACATTCCAAAAAAAATGACTGCATCATGACTGCCCTTTGGTCTTTTGTGATTGAACTTTTATTCATGCAAAATCTGCTTCCTTGAGCATCTACAACTATTTTATTTTCACAAAATTGTCACAGCTCGCAGCCCACTGTCTTTTACGTGCCTTCATTTCAAAGTAACTCATAATGTCTTTTAAGGAAAAACTATGTTTTGATATTTAATGCAGTCTCAGTAGCACTTATTCCTTGATTGACTTTGGTTTTATATCTATGCAAAATCTATTTTTCTGTATCTTTGCAAATAAGGACTACCAATGAATGACATATATTCCATTTAATATTAATGCTGAATAACCCACATTGCATTGCTATCTCAGTAAAACTTGTAACATTGTATACCTTTATACTGCTGATAGTATGTGCTTGTATAATGAACATCAGAAAATGGTATGCACTCATGATGTTCCACTGTAGTAAACATACTTTTCCTCAAACTGTTGCACATAGATTTATATGACTTGTCTGTGAATTATACTCTTGATGGGTAGAATTACTGTTTTGAGACATCCAAATACTGTCTTATGATTCAAGATTCCTATTTTTTAAGAACTCAAAAGATTTATTTTCTCCTCCAATCATCTCATTAATCCTTCACTGTTGTTGTTAATGTACACCTTGTTCACTGTTGTATTTCTGCCCTTATGCTTGTCAGTGTGCTATCTCTCAAGCTCACTTGAAGCAAGATAATGAACATCCTTTGTTCCCCAAATCATGGTTGTATCTTATGATGGAAACACACTCAACAATATGTGCCAGAGTATAACATTAGCTTGTAACATTAGATTGTTTTGTCTGGTAAAAGATAATGCATATCTATATCTTCCATTATTATTAAATGCTGATTCAAAACCGAATTTGTTGCTTTCTGTTGAAGAACTTGTAAAAACTTGGACTATTGCAAATCTGTTCTATACGGTGATATGATTTATGAAAGCGTTCCAACACTCGAATATTCTGTTTCTCTTCAATGCAAAGAGGCTCAACACTTTATTTAGATGTAATGTGAAAAATATAAAGTAGAGCATAAACAAAAAAAATGAAACTGATGAATGCAACATTGATTGACCCTTTCTTGAAATGAAGAGCAAAGTCATACTGTATGCTCAAACTACTTTTCTTGAATCTGTTTGAAATAAAGCTGCTTATTCGACTATTTCTTTAGCTCTTTTGATGACTGATTTTGACAACATTAATAAACTCTCGTATGTAACTTGAGAGTGTATCCTTTTGATATGTCGAGCTCAACCCTTGTGGGAGCCCATTTTACTCCACATATCTGATGAAAAGAACTCGAACATGATAAACCTGCTCCTGCACACTGAAACAAACATGTTAGCAAAATAAAAGAAGTTGAAAGCTTCCATTGAATTATGTCTTTCCACTTGATTTTTTTTTCAATTATCTGATGAATGCTTGGTTTCACACAAATTACATTTCTGTCTGTAGCATAGGCGTAAGGCAGAAAGTAATTCACCATTGCTTAGAGTATAACTCTAATACCATTTCCTTAATGATTTTGCAGGTACACGGAGCGATGAAGCGAGGCTGCAACTGCTTGGGGCACGACGGCTAGAAGCACCAACGAAGTGATTCATCATTACAGGAAATCATGAATTGCTTCTCTTTTTTACGCTTATGTTATTTTCAGCAGTGTAGTCTGTCCATTTAAATTTTGTATTCATCTCTTGATTGTCAGAAACAAACTCAGTTACTCTCGCGGCTTGTGCGAGATTCAACATTTCACAAAATGAATAAAAGTATCATTATGCAAATTTTCTTAATTTTTTGTTTTAAACATTTGCACAATAAACTTATGACACATATGTAAGATGATCTCAATGATGATCAATGAACACTCAATCAGCAAAATATGAAAAAAATTTGTACCTATAAATGATGAACTTCATTCAGCTCTACCTGTTTGAGCTTGGAGTAAAAAATAGGTAACAAGTCCCTAAACACCTAGTTTGTGTTCCACCTCCCAAAAAGGTGGAACACCTATTTTCTTTGTTTCTACACTTAAGATATTTCTCTATATCTTTGGTCAAAACTTGAGCTTGTGTCCTATCTTCCCTCTTACTTTATAGTTGATTCATTTTTATTTTTTTTCATCTAAATCTATTAGAATCCCCATTTTCATGCTCAAATAGACATAAAATATTATTATTTAGTGTATTTCCTCCTTTTATTTCCATGATATATTCTAGTCTATATTATTTTTATCATCTTTTTTTATTTCATATTTCATCAAATTCATTGCACACATCATCGAGTGGTTTATCTTATTTTATCATGTTTTTTATTTTTTCTATTTAACTGTTTCAAATTATTTCCCTACCCCGGGTTTACATAAACCATAAATTCCTATTAAAACAATGTGGATTTATATTCTAATTACCCATAATGGGATTGATTGACTTGCACAATTCCCTTTAAACTCTCCATGTTGTAAAGTGTTTCTATTTTACAAGTGATTTTATATATGCATTTTTAGGAAGTGATTGAAGATAAAAGTGCATGAAATAATCTAATGAATCTCCCATAAATAAAATAGATTATTATAACACTATGAATGAGTTTTCATCTTGAATAAACATAAAATATTACTATTTAGTGTCGTTCCTCCTTCTATTTCCATGATATTACAGTCCATATTATTTTTATCATCGTTTTTAATTTCCTAGATTTCATCAAATTTATTACACACATCATCAAGGAGTTTATCTTTTTTATCATGGTTTTTATTTTGTCTATTATTGTTTCAAATTATTTCCCTATCCTAGGTTTACATAAACCATTTTCCTATTAACAATGTGGATTTATCCTAGGGGTGTTAAATTTTAGTTTCTTGAGTTAGATCATCTTAACCTTGGAATTTATCATCTTGTAGGAAGTCATGTACCTTCCTTAAGTTATTGGTTTGTGGAGCTATCTACTATAGCCCTAATCCTATCATCATTTGGATTAAATTATCTTAGGACCTTGCAAAACAACTTTGAATTTTCCCATTATAATCCTTGTCTTATCCTAATCCATCATTCCCCTTGGTCATATTTCCATTCATCCAAGTCAAATCCTTCTCTAGACAGGTCCTTTATCTAGACTACTAAGTTTGCACATAAAGCCCACCAAGAAAGTTATATGTTGTTACCAATATCTAGACTAGTAGTTAAACATGTTCTTGACCATATATTATTAAATTTACTAGGTGAATTTGTTGGAAATCATTTTCAAACAAATTTAATTTATATTTTTTTCAATTGAATGTGTAAATTAGGGTCCTTCATAGGCTTGCACATTAAGTATTTATTATGTACTTGTACTATAAATTTTAATCATAAGTTTCATACTTACGTAGTAGTTTCAAACATGTGTAAATTAAGTCTTTTTAAAGTTATTGTTATCTCTCTCTTTCAACTTAAGTCTTTTTAAATCTCTTTCTTTCTCTCTCTCTCTTGACTTAAAAGTATTTTATGTGTAGAACAAGGTCAAAAAGCATAAAGTTCTAAAGTATGAGTGAAGCCAAATTCAGATATTGGATCAAACAAGGCTAAAGAACACATAGTTGAATATATGGAGGAGGCCCATGTTCAAACAACACATGTTGGAGAGGTTTCAAGATCACTTCCTTCTATTGATATGGATGAGCATATAAATCTAGCTAAAGAGGTGAAGAAACAAATTTCTTATAGAAATTGAGATCGTTTACTTGAAATGGATATGGAGAAACTAAAATGTTATGCCAAACAACCTAGAAATACTAGTAGAAGGTCAATGAATAAATCTAGAAAGGAAATAATCAATTCTCATTTCAATCATCTTGAAACACTTGAAAAAACCCAAATTTTATCACTTTTACTTCTTTGTAATGAGCTGAAAGAGCCATTGCAATTATTTCTAGGTGTAGATTCAACATTGAATAAGAGGAAACACATTCAGGAAAAAGATATTGTTGAAAATATTAAAAAAAGGTTTAGAATCCATTGGGAAAGGATCTCGATCAATGGATAAGGCCATTTCAAGAAGAGTGATGTTGACATCTATTTTAAATAAAAATATATCAATAAAAAGATAAATCTCTTCACTTTCAGCTAAATGGTTTTAGTAGAAAGACACTAACAAAATATGTGAAAATGAGAAAGGTTTTGGATGATAGTTTAGGGGCAATTGGGCAATTATGTATAGAGCTCCCTATTTTGACGGGATTGAAGATGTTGTTAGGAACTTGATCTCATTTTTTTGGAATGATCATACATGTGCATCATCAAATAGTAGAGATGTTATTAGACACAGAATTGGATGCAACAATTATGAACATCGTACAAAACATTGGCTAGACATAACACAACATGAGATGTATATGAACTTTTTTAATAAGAATCCTCATATAAAGATTGGGTAAGCAATGATTGAAAGGTTAAAGCCATATTATGTGAAGATAAACAAGGTTTTTAAAACTTATTATCATTATCATATTGAGTTCAATCTCTACTATCAAGTGTTTCAAAATATGAGAGAAGAAAGTGATGGTTTTCAAAATGCACCTCCTAAATGGGTAAGTTTGTTCATAGAATCCATCTTATGTGATAATACAATTGGTCAAATAAACTACATAAAAGGACTTTGTGAAACATGTGGAAATTTGGATAAATTTCCTTTGAGAAGTGAAGATACTAACTTAACAAAGACAATAAATTGTAAGAGTTACAAGTACATAAAGTTTCAAAAAAAAATTGGGAAACAATCCACAAGGTTAAACTATGTAGAAGAGGAGATACCTATCGGAAAATTTATGAAAGATTTTTGAAAATTCATACAATTGTACATACAGCATGCCTTTTTTGCTAAGTGTCCAGTACAATAGTTTCAAAAATTAAGAGATACTTTCCTACCCAAGACATTTCTATTAGAAGTCTACTTTGTAGAAAATTACTCTTTTGTACATTAAAAAAATATTCAATTCTAGATTATTAATTTTCAAAGCAGATCACAATTATGGTGCATGTGTGTTATCGACATGCACAATTGGATTTAAATGGTGTTGAGAGTACATATTGTAACACCTCGTCGTGCTAACCGCAAAGGACATCTAAAGCAACATTGACCACACAATTTTTTTTTTAACAATAAACATACATGAGATGCACAATAAGTTATTCCATGAAATTTAATTAGATCCATCCATTAACACTTACGTCCCTTGGGGTACATGAGGAGTCATTACGAAACTTAAATCCATACAACGTCGATAAAGAATGCAAGCCAAAGATATAATCCATAACAAAGTACACATTTACAAATGTAACACATACATGACAAATCATAAATAAGACACCATCCACGTATGTATATACAACATATACATGATTAACTTAAAACCCATAATGATAAGATCTCTATAAACTCAAGGGACATATTTTCACAGATACATCACATCGAAAAACAACTGTCATCGAACAATATCCACACAAGGTTTATCAAGGATAAAATAATACAATACATTCATTACATTTCATTACAATGTTCAAGAGTTACAATGATACAAAGTGTTCCCCACATGAGCGGAAACCATATGAAAAGATAGCATGATACCACTGAAGGGATAAGTATAAAGAAGCACAACTGGCTCCAAGACAGATACAATTTTGGAGTCGCCACAAATGACACCAATCTGCACCTCTCAATCCTCGACTGGGGACCCAATGGGGTGCTTAGCACGTTCCACCTGTCCACGTGGGTCTGAAGAACCACCCCTCATGCTAAGGAGCTGACAAGAAAGAGACCTCAACCAAGAACATCCAAACAGGGAACCACAAGACTCAACGTCATACAAGAGTAACATGAAGCCCAAGGATAATCACAACATCAATAAACCGTGACCAGAAAACAAGACATTTAAACATGACGACAATAAATCACTTCATAACAGTGATAAACTGCTTCAGAATCCTAGAACAATAAATCAAATATCATAACATCAATAAATTGCTATAACAACAATAAACCACTTTCGAATCATAACAATAAATCACTTTCCAAATATTACAACAATAAATTTCCAAAACACAACAATAGACCACTTCCAAAGGACTTCCATAAAACAACTCAAAGGGAATGCTAGAGGAGAGTGCTATCACATGGCCTTACATGGATTATCTAGACAACCTATCACAAGGTGTCGCCTCCATCTATGGTTATCTTGACTGCCTATCTCAAGGCGTCACTCCATAGGGTGACTCATGCAGAACCGTTAACCTCTCGTGAAGACAAGGAAATGATCATGCCAACCATGGCCTTCTCGGCCCACCTTCAATCTATGATAGCTCTAACAGGCGGACAAGGCATCCATAATTATCTTATTAATGTTTTACTACCCACCCCCTAATTAATTAATTAGGTTATCACTTATTACTCTAACTCTAACATGGGTTATCCTGACAGCCCCTTTGTGCGCCTGCGCCCACGTAGAGCCATTCTCCCTAGAAACCCAAAACATAAAATCCAAAATCAAAGGAGTTGTACCAATACTTGCAAAGCACTGAATCTCAAAACTGAAACACACACAAGGCATGTACCATCTCTCCAATAACCATATACATAAACGTTCATGAAATCAAGTAAAACCCAAGCATAAACTCGAAATCACCATTACAATCAAAATCTTGGCAAAGACCAAATCAATGAAGATTCAAACCAAAACCAGATTACCCTCGCCTCTGGAAGCCCAAGAAAAAGAACAATTATCCCCAAATGAGGATAAAAAAAGCAGCATGAGTTTTCCAAATAAATTCCAACACAAGGATAAAATTCCCCTCAAAATTGAGATTAACCCAAGAAAATTCACACCAAGAGAGATCCATCAAGACCATCCACAAATCAAAACAGCCATAAATGCACAAATTCAATCCACGTATCAATAAATGATGTCTCCTCAAAATGGATTCATAAAAGAAAATCAACCTTTAATTCAACAAATGATCACTCAAAATTCCAAAAGCCACCAACCAGGCATTCCATGAAAAACCTCAATTTTCTCCTCACAAGAACCCCTTATAGTGGCACGTAAATCACCTTCACAAAGCCAAAAAACATGACAATGATAGAAATTATCTATTCGCATTCTCAATTCAAAGCTAAACCTACTCCAACAATCAAATCAATCAAAATCTCAAGGTTCTAAATAATTGTCCATATAAGAACCTCATTCATTAGAAACACGAATCAACATAAAGTTAACCACTAACTAACAATCCAAGAGAAATAGTGAAGAATGAAATATCTATTGAAAGGACAATGTATTTCGTTTATTCAAGTTTATAAAACTACCAAAATGAAGTCAAATAGAGTTTACTGCAATACTTAACCATGGCTAAAGATATCGATTACTCTAATATATAATTCCACTATTTAAGAGTACTTCAAATTTTCCTTTAAAAGATTATCAAATATAAATATTTAACTAAACCCTCTAATTATCCAATTAACATTATCTATATCCTAGACAAGGTATTATTACTAACAAAGGAAAGTAATCTAATTTTTTTTTTTTTTTAATCTCCCATTTTGGATCCACAATCTTTTCTTGCCTAATTTCAAACTAACTTTCTACAATCTTAATAAATATATCGTTACCCATTCTTTTGTTACAATTATAATAATTATATATGAAATTATATAATTTCATAATGTTGTTAATAAAAACAGACTATTAGATTATGGAAGAGTAAATACAAAATATTAATACATAAGCATATACATATATATATATAAATAATAAACTGCCATACTATACAAAGTCGAATTGCAACATACTAAACCAAATTAACAAACAAACATGAATCGGAAACTTTATATAGTGATTCATCCATTCCAACTTAAAGACATATGCAACAAAACTAGCATACAACATATACCCATCCATATGCAACACAATACAAAGTATACATAGAATATAGTGTCATATATGAGTATGTAACAAGAGAAGGAAAGATCAATACCGAATTAAATTAAATCGAGCTCCAACAGAATGAGTCGACAACTATAGAATAAGTCGAATACGAACCAATACAAACATAGTGGAGGAATTTTCCCTAGACAGTGCACACAACCTAAATTCCAGCAAAGGAACGGCATGATATAAATGCAGCATCAGATTATATTTAATTCCAATGCCCACTCATTACTGATCCATCGGAATAAATGGACTCAAATGTTGAGCACAACACAGGTTTATGAACTATGAAAAATGAATATTGAAAATCAACTTGCTTGAAATCGAAAATCATCAATATAAATCAAACCTACAGAAGGGTAGAGGATACGTAGAACATGAGGTGAATATTCAGATAAAAAAAGAGATTCGCTAACAATAAATAACTCAGACTTTAATCCATCAAATCCCTATCTTATCAGAGACGAATTGAGGGAAAAAATCAGAGGGGTGCGCCCAAGACAAATATATTGATTCTATACAAAGGCCGATGAAGAGACAATTCAAATAACATATATTTCCAAAGATGTAACACAATAAGAAAAAAAAAATTGCACTGAGAGAACTGAACCATTTCCATCATTTGGAAAAATGATTACGTCAGATGGTCAAAGGCTATACACAAGGAATCGAATCCCTTCACTAAAGGAGAATAGCGAGCTTGGTTTACTCGGTTACGAGATTTTCAAGGATAGAAACAATCTCAAAAGCAAATTGAAAATGCAGAAGGAGAAAGGAAATCGAATCTTGCCTGGTAATTATCGTCGACCGGGAAATAAGTGTCGTTGGGCGCTACTCCACAGCACTAGACAAGGGAACTCAAAGGACGATCTGCATAAAATAACTTAAGCAATATCCCAATCCCGCTATGGAAAACACGAGACGACTAAATTTAGCATAAAGCTTATGATTCAAGTTAGAGGAAAGATGCAAGGAGGAGATAAGTCACTGGAACCGCATAACAGAGGAGATTGGGCCTGCATTCATATGCCTAATGACAACCTAGTTTAGACAAAAAGATAAGAAAAGTGACGCTGAAGAGAGGACATATAATCTGTTGCAAGCAGGCCACAGGGTAACGTGGGAGGAGGAGCAAGCTGCATTCCCAGATGAGATAAATCGAAGGGATTTCTCCCTCAAATATACTATCATGGCTTGGGACAAAACAAACAAGCCATCAAGGTTAAGTGAGGCTACAGAGTACGCAAGCCATGGCACCACAAATACAAATTCCCATATAATTGAAATGTGGTCAAAACATTTACTTCAGCGCACAAATGAGGAAAATAGTCTTGAGGCTTAATGAATTCGAAAATTCTCTAAAAAGATGTTAATATAAGAGAACAATGCTGCCTTCTGACAATAGTATAAAGGAATGTGACCTTTCTGATTGCTAAGAAAATATCTCCCTGTCGTGATAACATCATTTCACTGGAATACTTAAAGCTACAAAAACATTCATGCAACATAAGCAAAGGATAGGAACATAAATACCCTATTATCAACGAAGAAGTGAAGCTGAACCCTCTCCTATTTGTTAATGGCCAACCCCACTTGCTGCCAAAATCACGTTGGTGCATTGATCAAGATATCCTATTTGGTACTATCTTCAGAAGCCATCGACAAAAGGAAGGAGACCCATGATAGGTTCCCATTCATTCCAAACCTAATCCTTCAAGGACTCAACATTGAAATCGTATGCCTTAAATCCATGGCAGAAGGGTTTATAAAACCCCCCCCTTCAAATTGCAAAACAAAAATCGAGATAAAACTGTGTGCCAGCACGAATTCAAACCCAAGAAAACAAGTGAGTATCTCCAATTTTGTCAAGTTTCAAATTAAAACAAAACTGTTTGAAGCCTTGCAAGGCTTTCTTTTTATCTTTTTCCAGTTTTTTTATCTTTTCTTATGTTTTTACACTAGTTTCGAAACCTTATCTCTTTTATCTAATTAAAGATCATCTTTCATTCCATATTTACTCAATTGACACGATCATTTATCTTTATTTGCTTTCTATATCATAATTAAATCATTATCTTCACCTGATAATAAGTTATCAATTATAATTAAAAAATTTACGATAAGAATTAATTTATTTATAAAGTAACATCTGTTTACTTTATATATCATAAACTTAGTTTATTTAATTTTATATATATATTTTTTAATTTTATTTAAATTATTTCATGTTCAATTTTAATTAAAGTAATAGACTACTCAATCCATTCAAAGTATTAATTTCACCTCAAATAATATTGATACGCTAAGCCACAAAACTCAATAACACTTACACAAGATCCGAAAAGGTTGCAACGGAGGGGCACTACACATATGATGAACAAGTCATTAAGAAAGAATATCACTTTTATATTAGTGATGATAAAGAGCATGACACACTTTTTGTATAACATTGCTTTACAAATTTTTTTGAGAATTTGACAAGCAAGGGTGTAAAAATCAAAAAGTATTTTGTATGGTCAGATGGATGTACGGCATAATTCAAATCATCACATCCATTTTATGCACTATGTAGATATCATAAAAATTACAAAATACCACATGTTTGGAGTTTCTTTGAGAGTGGGCATGGAAAGGGTGAGCATGATGTTGCAGGAGCTTGCATCAAATGTGCTCTAAGAAAGCATCAAATGAGTTATTTGGGAAAATGTATAGATGATGCACATGATGTCATTGAATGGTGTAAGAAATAGCATCAAATGAGGTTAGGATATCTTCATAAAATAATTGATACATTCCAAATAGTGTTTTGGGAGATATCAAGTATCTATAAATTACATTTGAAATTTTCAAAGTTTAAATATTATATATATATACACATGTTTGTTCACATTAGTTTTTTTTGTGTCTAGGTGTGGAAAAAAGATCAATGCATGGATGCAAGAGGGTAGAAAAATAAGATCTTTGCATTGTGTCACATGAGTACAGATCATCACCCTAGATGGACATTATACACAAGGGAGTACTCTTGTTTTTGCACTAAGTGCATTTTGGAAAACTTTGAGGCATGCAACAACCAACAACTTGGATATATTAGTGAATGGAATTTGGTACCACTAGTCATTTCGAGCACATACGATGAAGATGAGGATGAAAGATTTGAAGACATTCATTTGATTTCAATTGATTATGACCATATTTCAAGATTGGTTAGAAACTAAGGTACATGTGTGCTTGATATAAATTTAATACATAAATTTACAATTTACATAGTTATTTTTAAATTTAGTACTTAGAGATGAGTTAAATTTAATGATCTTTAGTCTAAAGAGTTCTATTTTTTACAAATTTTCCATGTAAATTTGGTGTACAATAGATGTTTTTGCAGTCATAGAAAAGGCTGGAATCATAGAAGGTGTTAGTTATTATTTAATGTGTTGTATAGAAGAGAGGAAGAAGCTAACAAAACCTAAAACAAGCGATGAAATGTTATTTCCCACAAGTGAACATTTAAATTTATATATACATGTGTACATGTACATTACCTTACATTAAATATATTGTACAAACCTTGAGTGAAAATGGTATGTGCACATGTCTTACCTCAGGTCCATGTTGTTTACCATGTAGGTTTAGTTGTAGTGCAAGGGATATATCCCAAACAAGTCAAAATTGTTCAACATGGGATTCATTTTATTGACTATCAACCTCAAAACAAGGTATACCAATATAGTCACCTATTAATTGCTACTGCCCTACATCTTCATGTAGTTCCACATGCACATGGATGAAAAAATGGAGACCAAATAGTGATGATCATTAGAAAACATTACATGTTATTGAAGAGTGGGTTGAGCCAATTGTTTGAGTTAGATATATCCATGTGATTTTCAAGTTCAATTACATGTACGTGCATATGTGAACTTGAGTGAGAACTTATAGTAGTGTTTGAACTCCATTGTTTTAGTTACTTATTTATTATGTTGATGAAAATTATTTTAAATTTTTTTGGATGCAAATTAGTGATTGAAACACATTGGTGTAAGTTAAAATTTCTAGATTTTCTTAAGATCCAAACTAAGAAGTGAAGTGTGTACATTTTAAAAATTTAAAAATTTGAGCTTAATTTGGAGTTTAAGGATGAAACTTACTAAATTTGTGACACTTTTTTAAAGGATGAAGTACTATTTAATTTTTGGTATGCCTTTAAGGATGATGTACAATTTAATTAGTATACAGAGACCACTTTACCTAGATATTGAATCTATGTACATATTTAATAAGAGATATGAAAAATTACATAATTGCACTTGTATCTATATATCCATGTATAGTTTTTAACCATATCCCATGCTTCCATGATCACAATATTACATATTTAATTTCCTTTTGGCTTTAGGATTATATTGATAGAAATTATTATAAATTGATTAATGATGCTTAATTTTATACATATTGCATGTATAAATTTTGAGAATGTTCTTTGTATCTATATATACATGTTGAAGCTACAACAATTGAAACTTGAATATTTAAAAATATGACTAGATTTGTATGGAGGCATTAAGTTCTCATATTATCTAGATTTAAATACTACTAAAGGTGAAAAGATTATTACTATCCTTTATAGAAATCGATGGTTGAATTAAATTATGAGAGTGAATATTGATGGTTGAATTAAATTTAAGGTATATTAGCATTTTGCAATGAAAATTAAATGAGGTTAAGATGATAAATATGGTTATTTAGGTGGAGGCATTAAGTTCTTATATTATCTAGGTAAATACTAAAGGTTAAAAGATGATTACTATCCTTTATAGAAATTAAATAGAACCTTTAGAATCTAGGAGTTTTAAACTTGTAGTACTTCCATGGGGTATAATAGGCCTTATGAAAAATTATGAAAGTGGATATTGATGGTTGAATTAAATTCAAGGTATATTAGCATTTTGCAATGAAAATTAAATGAGGTTAAGATAATAAATATATATGATTCATTCACCTAGAAAATGATAAAGTTCTAGTTCTCTTCTTACAATACATTTGAGGTCTTTTTTGTAGAACATCTCTAAAGATAAAATTGGATTTCTTGAAAGTTAAGGTCTCTAATTAGGTTAAAATTTTATTAGACCTCTCTAATTGTACCTAACTGATAGAATACTTGAAACAATTTGGTAGGTTGATGAAACAATAGAAAATGGGATGATTGCTTTTATATGGTTTAGAACATGGAGCAAGACCCACTTTCTGATTATTTCATTGAAGGGAAACCCTAAAGATCTCAATCTAAAGTATGCAAATGAGAAAGAGATCTTGCAATAGGGTTGTCCTAGGGTATGGTTGTAAACTAATGAGGGGTTCACCACCAAGCTAAGGCTTGGAAAGACAAATGAAATGCAAGATGTAATGCTTAACCCTAATATGATGCAATATTTAACTAAATGACCTAAAAACACATGTAAAATAGAATAGAAAGTTGCAAGATAAAATCTGTGCACCTAGAAATTTGAAGATGATTGAATGAAGCTCTAAAATGCTAAAAAAATGGATACCTATTTTAATGTTGACTGGGACTCATATGCTAGACTAGGCGATTTAGTCCCAGATCTGGGTTTCTTTGTAGAAACTAAAATATGGCAAATGGGTGTTTGAAACTACAAAAACTTGAAAACTGACCTAAACTGGGACTCATACACCAGAACTAGCATATCAATCTAGTTAGGGTTTTCTAAAACTTCAAAGTTTGAATATGCTCTTTAATGTCTACATTGTCCTTAATTGATTTTTGGATCCAAAACCCTAATTTATAGTTTGTAGAAGTCTTCCAAGTATCTCCAATGCAAGGTGACAACTTAAATGACAAGTTTGGACACTTTGACAACTTTCTCCAAACTTTCTCTTCAATGTGTCTTCAACCTAGGCCTACAAACCACACACTAAAGAGGGAAAATTATTGTTTTTTTTAGTGAAAATGGGTTTTCCTTGGTCAGAACCCATTTTGGTAATCAAACCTTGAAATGAAGTGAAATATGAATAGAGAATGATGAATGAACAAAATATGATGTTGCAACTCACCAAACCCTAGCAATGAAGTTTTGCAAACAAGTATGAAGTGGCTCCAATGGATGTAGATCTTGACTCTTTCTTGAATAGGATGGACCTTGAATTGAATGATAGCTTGAATCATGAAACCCTACATCACAATTGTTATCTCAAAATCAAACATGATGCATGAAGACTTTGACATGATGCTTGATGCTTGAATAATGCTCTAAATCATTTGATAATCAGCCCTTGAATTCTCTTGAATGCTCTTGTAAATGCTTGAATTCTCTTGTGAACTCCAAATTGCTATTATGAATTCTCTCACAAAATTCTTAAGTGAAAATGAGTGAAATAACCTTTTATTTATACTTAATTATCCCAAATTTCCTAAAATTACAACACTACAAGCTGACATCAGATCTAGGAGGATAAAATCCCACCAAGAATTTGAATTAATTTTAATTTTTGGCCACACAAAACTCATACACCCAAGGTGGCATATGAGTCCCATTAGGCATAATTTATGGAACCATTTTTAAAAATGCTTAGAAAGGTGTAAAATCAAGATTAGGACCCAAAACCCTAGGTGGGACTCATACGCCCAAGGTGGTGTATGAGTCCTAGATCACTAAATTTGGGCCACACAACCTAAAAACACTTGAATTATGATTGGATTTTGGTTTATGTCAGGATTATCCTCAAAAAGATGCATTAATTAAGGCTCATGGATGCAAAATAAAGCCAATTAAAGCATAAAGAAGCCCAATTATTTATAGAAAACATAGAAAAGTATGAAAGTTTGTTTCAAAACTTTACAACACTTTGAATAAGGAACGATTAGGTTTATTTAGTTCACAAGGGTGTAAGACCTAATTTGAATGTGTTAAACACATTACAACACTAAATCAAGGCAACATTATGCTCAATTTAACGAGGGCCCAAACAAGCAAGGAAAAGTAAAGGGATACTTTTTCCATTGCCATAGTTGGTTTCTATTTGAAACATACACTATCATGTCAAGGTGTATGGAACAATTTTTGCCTCATATTAGTTGCCATACATATTCCAACATAGGATTTCCTACCTTGAGGTAATAATGTAAGAACCTTTTATGTATTTTATACACCGATACATTACTTCACAAATTGCACTACCAAAAAAGGCCTAATTGATAATAGATTTTTGATATATAAAAAGCTCCATCGGAACCAATATATTTGAGATCCTTGTTATATCATAAACAAGTACACCAAGTTAATTAATATGTCAACACTTTAGAAGAGGAAGAGAAGGATCTAAATTTTATTCTTTGTATCTATTATAGAGAAGTTGCATCCTAGGTTATGTCACCATTATATTCATGTAATGTCCCTCCATTTTGGCCTTACTTGTTATTTGGGTAAGTAGTTTATTCGTTATGTCATGTATTTCGTTGGTTATTATATCATTAAATTGTGGAGAACTTAATAGTTTGATGACCTTGTTAGATTAGTTAATTAAATTTAAATTTAAATTACAAGGAAATCTAAATAAAGTGGGAATTTAAAATAATAACTAAATAAATTGATGTTAAGAAATATAAAGTATATATATATAAATATTAATAAATAATTAAAATAAACCGTTTTGTTAAAAGTTTTGTCTAATGGTATTTTATAGTAATCGATAATGTATTATCATGAAAACATAATCATTTAATTGTGGAATAATAATGTTTAAATTATATTTTTATAATGATTGATAAATCTATTATCAAATGAATAAATTATTGAATTGTGGAAAGTATTCTGAATTTTAAATAAATAAGAAGAATATTATTCTGAATTGAATTGTAACAGCAAGAAAAGATGGTAAAAGATAAAAGTGTGCACATGCACGGCTCGAAACTGCAATTAAATGGGAAACTTGTTATTTTTATTGATTTTGTTTTTGAAAACTCATCTCTGGAATTCTATAGTGCTAGTTTTTGGATTTTGGGATTAGTTTTTTCATTTTAGGAAAAGAAAATGTTATTCTACAAAAATAATTCTAAAAGAAAATATAGTTTTGGGTATTGATGTTGTTCGAAGTAGAATAATTCTTCTGAAAGTAACTAAGTTCTAGAGAACGGATCATTGGCTATGAGAGGAATCCAATACGACACATCTTCTCCAATTTTCAGGCGTAGAATTCCAGGTCGGTTATTGAATTCATTTGTGCGAAATTAGTTTTCCAAAGTTTAGTGTTGTTAAATTAAATTTATAGAATGCGGTTTCCTTGGCATTCAATGCCTGTAATTGCCTTGATTTGAGTTCGATTTGCATGCATGAAGCCCGGAATGAATTCTATGTTGTGTGATTTGAACTACTTTTGTTGAGTTTCAGGCATGTCAGTGGTTTTAAGAGAGACGTTGTTCCTTCTTATCTCTATCGATTTTATTATTCTTGATAGCCAACTTAGTTGGTATTCTTAGGCATTGAAATATATGTTTGCTTATAACCGTCGATAGGCATATCAGTCTTGGATTATTGTGTTATAGTTGAGGATCTTAGTAGAAGTTTTGAGTGTGAAACTCACACCTTCGCAGCTTGTTTAGACTTTGATTTGTAGTTTCGTCCCATAACCGAGCTCGTTTTCTCCTTGTGAATCATTTTTTTTTTTTTATGTGGAGCACACCATGAAGAGGTTATGCATGCGAGCCTATTAGATTGTTTCAATCAGCATCATTGGTATTTTCTTTCCCTGTTGTCACTAATCATAGTGTAGGGTTATCTTTTTAGTTTGTATTTAGCATTGTTAAAGCCATGGTAGAATCGGCCTATCGAATTGGATTATGCCCTCAATGGTATGTAAACTGAACCCTTGACCTTTCGTTGAAAAGCAACCGCGCCCTCCCACTCTCTCCATGCGCCTAAACTAGAATTGTCCTTATCCTTGTCGGTAGGTATCTCTTTAAGAATACATGTATGTATATGAGTGCGATTACTATTTTTTTTTGTCTAAAACTTGCTTTCATGAGATAAGGTTTCTTCTTATTGTAAAACATAACTACTAGCTATATTCCATCTCTCGAATTCTTGTTGGGTTTTTATTCAAGCTCACTTTTACTTGACTACGCCTTTGTGTCTAGTGCTTGGACAAGCATGTGATTAGTGTTCGATTTCTACCAAGATTTCATGTTGCCCAAATACGCATTTATAGTATACTGCCTTTAATGTCTTATGGTTATGTCATTTTGTTGAATTGTTGGGTCGATCCATGAGTGGGTTCAGGTTTTGACGATTGTGGAGGTCTTGCAGCGCCAGTGTATGCTGGAAGAAATTCGCGGTCTATATTCTATGTATATATATGTGTGTGGGAGTATGGTTGTATGTTGTTTCTTATATAAGTTTGATTTATGTTATAACAACGTTCTCTAACTTGAATATATGTAAAGCCAGCATTTAATTAAAATCAATATATATATATATATATATATATATATAGATATTTATATATTTATATATGGTTATTGTGTATTAAAAATTTTAATTTGATTAAGTTTTTGTTGATTGTTCAAATTTGTTGGATGTAAACAACTATTTGTAATATATAAATGTACCATACAGAATTTTAATAGTTAAGATAAATATATATATAAGCATTGGTGTGTGTATATATATATATATATATATATATATATATATATATATATATATATATATATATATATATATATATATGTTTATGTGTAGGTGTATATTTAGAAGTATAATTAAAAGAATTTTGTTGGTGTAAAAGGGAATATTTAGTTATTTACAAAACTTGTATATATAGTTTCTTTAATTGTTTTAAATAATTTTATAATGATGTAAGAATATAATGTAAATGGATTGATTGGAATATGTTTTCTTTATTTTATATAACTTCATAATGAGTGTATAAATAGAATGTAAACTGATTGTCTTGAAAGTATCTTGAAATAGATACTTGAATGTGTAATAAAAAAATGAATTGTTGTGTGTAAATATACATTTTGATAGCTTTAGAGTCTTTTCAATTAAATGATTTTATTTTGGGTATATGAATAGAATGTATAATTTGATTATTAAAATGTTTCCTAATAGTTTATCTTTAGAGAAATGTAATGATGATTTAAGTATTCTTTGAAACTTATTACTTTTGATGTCTTAGTGAAACTCAAAAGATGATTTAAATGGTGCCATGTTGATTTGTCTTTATCTCGAGTCTTTTTTGCTTAGAGGAGATTGTTAATGTTGAGATTTTGTGTTGGAATCCATTGTGTTTGATTTACCCTCATTTGTGAGTACTAGGTAGTCGGTCATTTTAGGCTTCCAGGGGAGGGGAAAGAAAATGTTGCTTTATTTTTTATTTTCATGTTGTTCTTTGTGAACTATTGTTCGTATGCTCGAGTTGACTTTGTGGGTTTAGCCTCAAGCACTTGGAAGTGGATTTATTATAAAGTTTTAGCATGAGATGGTGCATGCCTCACTGGATGTATTTACTTTTGGCTTTAACCTTTTGTGCAAGTTGGCTCACCCCATTTGTGTTTATGAGATTTGTTGCTAGAAGGGAGAGTGGCTTCCCACGGGGGCCAGAACCCTAAGTGGTATCCTAAGTAACTCGTGTGGAAGTTGAATAATCAAGTGATAATTTAATAAGTAATTAGGGGGATGGGTAGTATACACACACTAATAAAAGATAATGGATGCCTCTCTCATGGGCCAAGTGCTCGTTTAGGCTTGGGATGAGATGAGAAGGCTTGGAATGGAAAATCAACCACCTTGTTTTCATGAGAGGTGAGTTTATTCCGCATTGTAAGAATGGAGGGCGGGGATTGGTTGAGGTTGCCAAGATAACCCAGGACAGGGGTCGATAACCTATGAAGATTTGCATTGGGTAACCATGTTAAGCCATGTGATGACACTCCACCCTCTAGCAACCTTGCATGTTTGTTGTTTTCCCCTTGTTTCCTTTGTTCCTCTAGAAGCGGATGTTTCTTATGTTTATTGTTGCTCTTGTTTAACTGTATGTGATCCTTAATAGTGTTGTATCTATGGAAATATTTATAATTATATTCATAGATGTGACAGATGGTTATTATTTATATAACGTTATGGGTGTACGTTCATCGATTATTATTCTATATAATAGTTAAGTGGAATACTCATAGTTATTTAATCATCATTTGGTTTGGGATTATGTTTAGTAGTGATGTCACATGCCCCTAGAGGACGTAGTATATGTTGTGTATGTATAATTACATTACATGTGTTGGATATTAATGATCATCTTCGACATGTTAGTTTTTTTTTTTTAAATTGTGCTATAATTTGTTAGTTTTTGTTGTCCTTTGGGGTTCGTGCAGCAGGGCATTACAACTCAACAATAAGAAAACATGTACACATGATATATAAATTTAAATGAACAATTCATAATTTATATATAATCTATATTAAATAAACACACTAATATATATGTATGTCCAAGTTCTTGACTTGATAGATAAAACATGTGTGCTCGAAGGTCATGTAATCATAGTTTAATTTTTGAAAGTTGTACATGTATATATAAGTTCATATTTAAATTCAAACATGAAAAATATACGTGCATGTGTATATATAACATGTGTAACATATGTACCCATAACATTTAATGTACATTTAACATGTTTAACAAATATAAATCATTTACTCATGAGTTCTCTAAATCTATCTATATAATGTATAAACACTTGTGTAAACATGTACATGTAGATTAATATAAACATTTAAACATAAGAAAACATGTACATGTAGATGAACATAAAACATAAGCAAACATGTACATGTAGATGAACATAAACATAACCATAAGAAAACATGTACATAGATGAATATTTTTAAGCTCAAACCCATGTATGTATATCATAAGAAAATTTATACCACTTGTCTTGGTGTAAATGCACATGTGTCAATATATCAAACGTAAATCATCACCTAGACAAATATGAACTATCATGTCAAACATGGTGAACACATGTATATTATTTGACCATATTATAATATAAACACACATGTACATAACATATTGAAAGTGTATATATGTAATCAATTCCAATGACAAATACATGTCTAGAGATCATCAAATGTACCATATAATGAATCAAAAACTCATAAATGAAGATTTCTATATATATGTAAATATCTAAAAATTATGTCCATGCAAATGGACCTCTAGATGACAACCAAATCGTGATGTCAACTCCTAGTTGAATGAACCTCTGAATGAGAGTCCCGCTTCGATGGATGTGTCAAGCCCTAGAGATAAAATTGTACACAATGTGTTAAATACATTATATATATATGAAGTTATTTAAGAATGTACATGTATAAATACCTATACATATATATACATGTATGTACACATATACATATAAAAATTGAAAACTCACATGTCCAATGATAGCAATATCATCAATTGAATCATGTTGATGTACATGATTTGACCCTAGGCTAGAAGTAACATGAGGTATCTCCATCTACAATATATATATATATATATATATATATATATATATATATATATATATATATATATATATATATATATATATATATATATATTGTAAATAGTTCAAACTAGAATTTATATAGTTAAAAAAAAATGAATTGAACATGCACACATACATATAGATACGTCTGAGTTGTAACACCTCTCTAAACCCAGGCTGGTAAGATAGTATTTTGATTTTTTATTTGATATTTTAAATGTTAAATGTTATTATAATGAGGTTAGATATTGTTGATTTAGTGAAAGGTTATTATGATTAGCTATGATGATGCAATTAATTGATATATATGGTAGCTAACTATAGTCAGGATGTAGTATGTACTTCGGCTATGTATATATGTATATGTGATGTGTATGTTACAGGTACTAGGTATCGACTCCACTTGGCTTCACAGGTCTGAGTGTACCTTCCCCAATGGTGGTTACTGGAGGTAGTCACAAGCCAAATTTCCCCTATCCTAGCCCACTGTACCCTGTTAGGGCAGTGTTTCCTTGTTGATGTCTTACAGTTTGGTTACCTAACAATAACGTCTGGAGCACCTTTCAGCCATATGTTCTGGCACACCTTACTGTTGTATGTGTTTTACCAATATGTCTTGTTGAGGTATTTTGTCTTGGCTTTCGTTAATCTTTTATGTGATTATATATGTATTTAATTTGGATTGTCGATGTTTTGATGTGGTTCCATTGGCATCTTCACGTATTTTTAAATATGGTATTTTATGCTAGTTAATGACTTGGGGATTTGAATTGTTATTTTCTTGAGATTTTAAATATTTTATTTAAATATTTACTAATCCTTTTAGGGGAGCCATGTGCATTTTAATGTTGCATTTTGTGATTTAAATTAATTGTTTTGGAGAGCATTAATAGTTTATTTAATAAAATATTTTATTTCATTTTATTGTGTGGAGGAGTTGAGTAAAAAAAAAAAAAAAGGGAAGCCTTGTCTTGGATAGATATATATTCATTTTTATTTTGGGAAGAGTTATCTTTTTAGAGAGGAAAATATAAAAAGGAAGAAAGTTTTATTTTGGGGGATTCATTATTTTTGGGGAAGAAAAAAGAAAAAAAATTGTTCTCCATGGAGGAGGAAACCCCATGATTTGGGCGACTGAGTTGGGGTGATTGTGGAAGTTTGCCTAAGAAGAAATTTGTGGGTAGTAGTTTGTTGAAATCAGCGCGCCATTCCTTACTTGATGTGTAGTTTTGGAGCTTGGTCGTGTCTTCTTCATTGAGCAATTCTCCATTTCTGTTTTGGGGCGAATTGAGGTAATTTTTTGTTTCTTCATTGTTGTATGGCTGGTAATTTGGGTATTTACTCGTGTTTCTTGAATGGCTGGTATTTTCTTGATCTGAGTTATTTCTATCTCATAAAAATTGAAGGAACTCCTTCATTTCTTTTTTTGTATTGTTTGGGGTTTGAATGTTGGTTGTTTTAAATTCAAGTTGTTGCTCTGTAGTATTGTTTATGGCTGATTTTTGTACATTTTCAGCAAACATGAAATGGGTTATTGGGAAAAATCTAATTTATGGGCTCTTTCTTATTCTTCTTTTTTGCCCAATTTGTAAAAATATTTTTTTATTGCTTCCCATTATCCCTTTGCTAAAAATAAAATTTAAGGGTGGATTTCATGTTGAAATGCCAAGATCTCAACTAGGTCTTTGGCAGATTTTAATTCTGGGCACTTTCATTTTTGGTCAAATTTGTGCCTATTGTTAAAATGACGTTTTTCTTTGCTGCTCTTTAACTGTCTGTTAAAAAAGTAAAATAAAATTGGATTCCATGTAGAATCGTTCATATTTCAAATGGGTCGTTGTCTGATTTTTAATCTAGGAACCTTCATATTTTCATGTTTTTCTTGTCCAACATGGCAAAGACGTTTTTCAGAACAGCAGTTCATTTTTTTGTCCTAAACTTAAAATTGAAGGTGGATTCCAACTTGAAATTCCAAGATTTGAACTAGGTCGGGCTTAGAATTTTAATCCGGGTACTCTAAATTTTTATGTAATTTTTAGGCCTTTATTTCATGATTGAATTCAGTTGTTAAACGTGTCTTCTTACAGCAATGTTGCATGGTTGTTTTTAATAGTTTATGAGGGATCTTAGTTGCTTTTCCTTGTTTCATATTTTCTATGGTTTCCTCGTTTGGTTAAATGAGATGGCCTATTCGTCTGCATAGCATTGATTTGGGCATGATTGAGTCTCCTCATCTGTATGAGAGGTGTACCTAATTCCGTGTGGTGACATCCCTTTAAGCACACATGATGACATTCCATCTGGTTTGCACTCTAGTACCTCATACCTTAGTATCCATGAGTAGTACTCGTCTTGTTAATGTATGAGCATCTTCATGTTGTGATATTGGTTGTAATGCATTGTATTTCATGTTTGCTCTGTGTTTGATGAGAGTGTTGGCCATATGTTACCCTTGCCTTGTATTCCTACTTGGGCCTTGTGGCTACCTCTGAGCACAGTGGGGTGGCCTATTTTGAGTCCACATGGTAGGTAGGTGTTGCCACCGCCATTAGGGACTGGCGTACAGGTTATTGAACCACCAGTTGGAGTTGTTCTCTCTTGTACTTGTCTTATATGTTGATGTATTTTATTTATTGGTATGCCTTTGTACTCTTGCATATTCCTTTATGTATATTGAACTCGCTTGAGAGTGAAAATGTAATCATATAATTCAATGACAAGAAATGTGATGATTTATATTTATTTTATGAGTTTCGGTGTTGGTATCGAACTCGCTTGTATTATGATGATATTTATGAATTTTTCCTTCAAAAGTTTTCATGCAAAAATAAGAGCTTTAGTTGTGTTTTTCCTTCATGTAATAGTCTCCAAAAGTTTTGGTGCATCACCACTTTATGTTTGTTGTTCTGTCACTGCTGCAAAGTTCCAGAGCTCTAGCGCAAGAAGTTTCTGAGCACTGGCACAGGAAGTTCCGGAGAAGAGGTTCTGGAGCAGGAAGTTTCGAAGCAGTGGGAAGTTCCGGAGTAGGAAGTTCCATAGTAGGAAGTTCTAAAGCAAGAAGTTCCAAAGTAGCAGGAAGTTCTGGAGCAGAGGTTCCGGAGCAAGAAGTTATGGAGCAGGAAGTTTCGCAGCAGCAGGAAGTTTCAGAGTAGGAAGTTCTAGAACAGGGGGTTCCAGAGCAAAAGTTCTAGAGCTATCTTATTTGCTCCTGTTTGGATTTTCTCTGAAGGGTGGATTAGTCCTCTCCTTTGGGTTGTGTACGGCCATGCTTGGCCATGTTTTTTGTCATTATATCATTTTGGAAACTGCTTTTTGTGTAAGTTATTCCTTATGTTATCAAAAAAAAATTATCTTGTCCTCTTTTGGCTCTTACCCTTCGAGGTTACATAGCGGGATGTCATATGAGCCCTCTACAATGGCAACCTCCACTAAATCAACCAAATGAGTTGTCTAAGTCGTGTCAAGATATAAATCCATCTAATCCCTCACACATCATAGTAATGATGAGTGAAGGGGACTAACCAACTAAGATGGCATCGATGAATCTGAACGCATCAATATCTCCACAAAACCTATAGAAGTCTACATCCTCTCCAAGTTAACTGAAGGATCAGTAGCATGTGAAATAATTGAATGATCCGTAGGTGGATCCTGATGGGCATTGGTGTTGGCCCCAGGGTGATGAGAATGATGGGATCATATATGTGAATGAAAAGATGCACCTAGACAACCTCTGACCTGGTCTATAGAGATCTCATGTTCTGATATGATGAAGGAATATTCCTTCAAGAGGTCCTTATCCAAAAAATGAAAAGTACTTTGTACCATCTCTCATGTAAGAACATCTACTTGTGCAGGTGTAGGGATTCCCACCATAGTAGAAGGATCACAATCAATGTTGTTGTACTAGGTGTTGCAAATGAAGGTCTAGATCATGAATGTCTTGGCATCAAATATTGACCCACATGATCAATAGCTATCATAGTGGCAACAACTAAAATATCACCTACATAATTGCTTCCCTTTGGGAAGCAATGACAACTTGATCTGCTGAGGGGGCTATGGTTGGTGAGAGAGAAGGAGACCTCTCTCCAACCAATGCCCTATACACTAGGATCAGTCAATCTACTCAATGATAAGTGTCCCTATCAACAACCCTACCATTCCCTTGACCAAGATATGTTGGAAGGTCACAGTAGTTGACTTTTTGGCCCAAATGAACCTCAACATACAAGTGTTATGCAAAATATAAGGGAATTTGGTCATTATTTGGATATTGACCAAATATTGCAAGAAATCAAGGGTAGATCAAAGCAACCATAGAAACATCCACACATTTGGTAACCTAGTATGCCCTCACCTTAGGTTTATCCTTATAGTATGAAAAATATTGGGATTTCATCATTTTTTTGGTCACCAAAACCTAAATTTGAAAAAATGAAACATCACCATAGACTTCTTCCTGCATGTGGGAAAGAATACTAGCTACTCTATCAAGGAAAAATACACTAGTGCCTTCAAGTTTATCTCTAATTTTTTCTAGGATCTCTAATATGGACATGCAAGTGTCCTTATATATGTCTGTGTTGGCACCATCAATTAGTGAAACTCTTAATCTAGATCAATCTCACTATTAGTACATGCAAATAGTCCTTGAAGTGGAACTGGTGCATTTTCCATGATGTGTACCTGAAGGAGAAATGAGACCTTGCTTTAATATATCTATAGAGAATAGAAATGCTAAAACATGTACATTCAATTTAAGTTTTAAACAACTATTTACAAGTGATCTAGAATGTATTGAACTCTATCTATAGTTCTTATGCATGTGTGCAATAAATTTAATGTAACTTCTAGAAATGTAACTAAACAAGTGAAACAAGTAAATTAATTTAAAATATTAATAAATCTAATGTAATTCACTTCATGTGTTCATTTCACCAAAATATATAAACTTGTAACTACACATAAATAAATATATAAAATGATCATAAATATATCATCCATGTGTGAATCACAAGGGCCAACAAGATTTAAAGAGTAATAAAATTGGCATTAAATATATTGATCATGAAGATCAAGTACATTCATGATTACATATCAAACACACTACCACCTATATGAACTCAAACACACTACCACAGGTATATATATTCAACCTCAAACTTGAACCAACTGATCACCTAGAACAACATGTCATTTTAATAGTGCACTTGATATATATCTAACATGCATTAAAGAATTCAAGGAAAAGATTAAACCTATATATTTAGACTCTTTTTGGCTGGATATTTCTTTAAATTGCAAGTGTTGGATTCACTTATATTCTAAGGCTTTACTATTGAAATAGGTGTTCTTGATTGTACCTTTCATTACTTGTGTAATTCAAAGAAATTTTGATTTATCCTAGATTATGATGTCTTAAGCCACCTACCAATAGTAAAATTTTATTGAATTTCAAATATATTTATAAAGTATAGTTTGAAATAGAAAAACTTAAGTTTAACTTAGTTGAATTATGTGTTCATGTACATTTAAATATTTTTAGAATTCATAATTTTTTGGTTAAATTTTTCACGTGTCAAGCTTAGTTGAAACACACATAGGTCATGTTTCAGTGCATTAGGATTTGATTCTATTATCATTATTCAAATATGTGATAAAATCAATCATCATGTTTATTACATGAATTAGGTTGTTATATATATATATATATATATATATACTAATTTTATAGAGTTAACAAACTTTTCTATTTTTGTTGCAAATCCCATCAAGACATTTTATGCCTGCATTTACAACTTTTTTCAATTCATTATATTGATATTGGTCACTATGTTTCACTAAATGTGCTTTATAGCGTGGTAATACTAAATTTTTGTTATGGTGTACATGTTTGAGTTATTTTGTCTTGGTTTAAATTCCTTGGTCCTTGATTTTGTAATCCTCATTTTTATGAACTTTGAGCTCTTATTTTTTATGTGTTTTCTTGGTTTAGTATCTATTTAATTCTATTATTTAGATTGTTTAAAGGGTTTGAAATTAAATAACTAGAAATGTACTTTTTCACTACTCTTAGCTATTTTTCTCATTCGCAATGGTTTTCAAACATGATTTATGATTTTTTGACTATATTTTTCTAAATGAACTAAACTTGTTTGATGAGTTCTACTAAGATTTTATTTAAATAGGGGAGAGTACCTAGTAGTTGTGCACCCTAACTTCGCACTTCTAATCATCCTATTTGGAAATTTCAAATCACTCCCAATTTTTTACAGCAACTTACTTGGCAAGTCCCCTGCTTATAACTAAGGTTTCAGGGCCACATCATCAAATATGATGCCACATCAACATTCTTTTTGTCAAGGTGTCCAAAAAGGCCCAAAAAAAAGTGAGACCAATACTTGTGCATTCACAGCATGTTTTATTGAGCATTGATGTGGAATCACATGATTGGTTGCTTTTTAGATGTTTGATGGGAGTAAAGTCACAACTATTGATCTAAAAATAGCATTATATAAACAACTACTATCACAACTATTGAAACAAGGTATAGATCATTCAAATGGAAATTTGTGATGATTTGTGTACTTGATCTACACACAAATATATATAATCTAGTGGTATCTAATTATTTTTCCTCATGGCTAAACTATCCTTAGACATTTGGACCTTCTTGTGTTCCTAAATGTTGTATATAGGTCAAGCTAGATTGGTTTTATGGGATTTGTGTGCTCAACAAAATAAAATTTGATATCAACATAAAGAAAACTCTTTATCTTTCTCCTCGTAGTTTGCATAAATATGTTAAATGTAGGAGTAGATTTAAGGTTTACATGTTATAATTTAGACTATAAATTGAATTTGTGTCCAATTCTAAAAGTTTGATTCTTGTAAGATTGCATAAGTATTTTTAATTGCTGATTTTGACATGTAAATTCTAGATTCTATATTGAATTAGTTGAAGAAATCTCATTTTGTTGATTTATGATCAATTTCAATAATTCTTTGTCTTAGTTTTATCTTAATTTCCACCATAGTCCCTTGATTGAAATAGTAAATAATTTATTCTTTGGGTTATCTTGCATCACCAAAACTTGGTCAAATAGACCTTAAATATTTTTTATCTCAAGTTATAGGAGAGGCATAAAAGGTTTTTACCTTGCCTAAGTTAGTGTGTCAAACCACACATTTTTGTTCTCTACAATGCATATTTGATCCTCCTTCATAAATGAATGAGTTCTTAGGGTGAAGATACCTTAACTTAATCCCTACAATTTCACCTTTACATTACCTAACATTTATGACTAACTTGGATATTTAATTCCTACAAGTAATCCACTTTGACCTAAGGAGCATAAGTAAACATGCATACATTAATTCATGGTACCAAATGAGGGGACATTGTCTAAGATGAGCAGTAAAGAAACATAAAACAAGAAAACACATTCACATTGCCTACAAATAAATACATTATTACAAATCAAAATTCTAATTATAGATCTATGTCAATAGTTGATTCTATGTTAAAATGTTAAAATATATTTCTACAAGAGAATAAGGCCCTTATTCATACAAACATGATTGAAGGATAGCCTATTCTCATGGAATGTCATATTGAAGGATATGCACAAAATGGATTTGTTGAAAAGGGTTTAGAAACTTTCAAGAAAAAGCAATAGGAAGGTGTAAAGCCAAATTTGACAACCTTTTATAGCATCCTCCTTTCCTATTCCAAAATGGGAGCTTTCGAATAAGGTATGGCAAGGAGGATTCTCGAAAATTTTGTGAAATTTGGCTTTACACCTGCCTATTACATTTTCTTGAAAGTTTCTAAACACTTTTCAATAAATCCATTTTGTGCATATCCTTCAATCATGGCATTCCATGAGAACACATTTCTTAAGGCTATGGGTATGGACATCAATCAAAGAATTTAAAGCATAGAGTAATTTTGACATATGTTGTAGTTGAAACTACCTTGATTAACATGAATGAAAAATATGGAAGCATATACAAATCTCATTGAGAAACTAAGAAGCAAACCTGGAATCAAAAGTTGATATCGTGGAGGGTGGTGGATGTATTTTATTTTCTCCTTCACCTCAGTCACTATAATAGTGTTCGATTGGTCTTTTTTTGGGTTCAGTCTACTTGGTAAAATGACAATGAAACTATCATTTTCAAGAGTTAATCATTTTAAAAAAAACCCTAAAAGGGGGTTCAAGTGAGCCCATGTTTGATTGAACCCCATTATTTTATTAATAAATCTACCACCACAAAAGGGGTTTGAGAAAACATGCAAATATAGAGGGGTTCGCTCAAAGGGGGGTGTTTGAGAGAACCCAAAAATGGGTTCTATTAGACACCCCCTTCAAGCAAACCCCTTAAAACCCACTTGATTTTTTTTTGAGGTTCCCAAGAAATTTTTCTTTGTGGATGCAATTGTAACCCACTTATGTGGGATCACCCTAGTAGGAGAGAGAGAAAATGAGGATATGAATTCCCCCATAAAGAAGTAGCTCCTACACAAATGATGAATTCCTGAAGACAAAATATGATCCACTACATACAAACAACATTTCTCCCATTGGGAAGAAACAAATCCACTAGTGATTGGAGAAGCCAACCAAAAAATATGGGTGATGTTAGAACCCAAATCCAAATGGTGTGTCTTTGAAAACTACTCAAGTTTCCACATGTCAAAAAGTGATGATTTCAATCTAGAAACAAGTGAAGATTGATGTAGAGCATGCTCCAAAGATGATGAATATGATGGAAAGATAAAAATAGTGATGTGCCTTTCAATAAAGAGGAGACGAATGTCCTTAAAATAATCCTCCAAATCTGTAATTTGAGACTCTATAAACAAGGATGATATTTCTGCAAGATATGAATCCTAAGTAGCTATTTCTGGAAGAATATGGATGTCCTAATACACTAAATCAATAGGGACCAAATATGTAGTGATGTCAAACTAATTAGGAACAATAGAAGATGATGATTTAATCTCTATTTGTAGAGTGGGAACATGAAGACAAGTTCTTGAACCATGAGAACATGCAAGACCTGTGATATACTCAAGCTCCTCTAAATTATCGTCATAAAAGGTATGGAATTTGCATATGCAATAGGAATGAGACAATATGTAGTAGGATCCTCTAGGTATGGAGAGATATGAGGGTCTCCATGGATCTCCCAAAGTCATGTCCAAAGTGTGTGGGGACATTTAATTATGATACAACACACATAATGTAAAAATAAATACTAGAACATATAACCCCTACAATATGATCTTAAAAGATACCCCATGTTGATAAACTCCTTGGTGTGCCTGGTGTGGGCATGATTCCTTACAAATAAGGAAAATTATCAAGCCACTTGAGATGTGTCAAGGTGACATTTCTCCAAGACTCATAATTATCCTTATCCAAGTTGATCATAGAAGGATGAACAAAAAAACCCATCATACTCACTCAAATGAAAAAATTAGAGACTAATAAGATCAGTACTGATAAATCAAATCAAATTATGTCACCTCACACATATAGATCCTTTCTAGGTACCAAGATGTCCAAGTAATTAAGCAGAATGGAAAATCACAAAATATTGAATAAAATGTACCTCAGGAAAATTCTAGAAAAAGTGAATGGATAGATCTGAATAGCTCTCAAATACCTTTCCAACACAACTAAAATCAAAAAAATCAAAGATAGAAGGAAAAATTTGTGAGCTCAAAAGTGCAAGATGAAGATCTAACTTTGACTAGAAAAAAGGAATAAAAAAAATATAATGAAAAAACCAACAACATTGGAAAGTTCTCAAAACTAGCTTTCTAAAGATATCTTGTTTGTCTAATTTCAACACTGTATACCCAAGTTATGCCAAAAAGAAAAAAAAATAGATCCTTTGAGGTGAATGAAGGCTAAGAGGGGGCTTGGAGGGTTTGTCGTATGGATGATCTTAGCATGACATCATGCTAATGTCAATGAATATTCTTGGAATATTCCTTCGATTGCAAAAAATTGCACAGTTTCCTAAAAAAATTCCATGTTGCTAGTATATTCCTGTACTGTCAAAATATTCTTTATCTAATGCTAGAATCTTTGTTGGGCTAGTTTTTCATACCATATTTTTGTTGCAAATGTTGGGTTTTGAAGAGTTACTGATTTTGAGATTTTCGATGAATCTGAGCTACTAGTGAATGTGGGGAAGTTGCTAGTTGAGAGAATAAAGGTCACCAATATTTTTAGTGGCACACCGTTGACTGCCATACCCATGGTTGTGTAGGAATTTATGCTTGTGTAGGGTATGACCCTATGTAGGTTAAAACCTATTTCTTTTTTTTTTAATTTTTATTTTTTAAAATCTTTTTCTTTCTTTCTTTTATTTTTCCTTTTTTTAATTTTTTTGATAAAAAATTTCTATACAAAAATTGAAAAACTAGAATAAAAAAAGTTTGCAAACCCTATACTTACATGCAAATCAAGGAAAATCAAGCTCAAATCTATACGGATCAGTTCAAATCTATGTGCCCCTAAAAAATTTTGCCTTTTTTTGTAACTGCTTATATTTGAGAAAAAAGATAGGCATTCTTAAGGTTTTTGGTCATTCTAGACTTAATGGTGACCCTTTTTTTCCTCAAGATTAGTCATTTTTTACCTCAAGACTGGATCTCTTAGATTTTGAACAGGAAGTTACAAATCTAGTGCTCTAATACCAAGTTGGAGTTGATAGTGAATCCCACAATTCCCAAAAATCCCTGTAACCAAAATGCCTATCACACATGAGAAATCAAAGCAATGATTATGCTATGCAACCAAAAGAGGAAAGAGGTTGATCTAGAAAAAATACTCATATGTGCAATGTATTATTATGAATGAATGATTACAATATACAATTAATCCTTATGAAAAAGAGATAGAAACCCTAGTTCTAAACCCTAGGTGAGGATTAAATTAGCCTATGACAAGTGTCATCAAACTGTGCAATGAGATAATATGTTCTTTATTCAACCAATCTAATAATTAAAATACAATTCCTAAGTTTAGCTTAAGTGAATAAAGTAAGAGGTGGTCTAATTAATTAATCATGATTAGTTAATTAATTAGATGATTAATCTATTACTTCAACGATATTTATTATTCATTTATTGTTATTGTTACTTTGAAGAGAAACCCACTATGGAGAAAATCAAGGTCTTTTATGTGATGACTTTTTTTGTTAATCATTTCTATGCCACTATCTTGAGCTTCATTTAGTGATTGTTGAAGTGTGAATTTTATACTTTCATTGCATTGTTAATATTTGTGATTCACATTTTCATCATCCCTATTTGGGTTGGATTCAAGTGTCTCCATCACATTTCAAATATATGAGGTGGTAACCTCGTATACACACATCTTAAAGATGGCCAAATGGCACCCATATATGTGGAGAAAATGAAATGTCTATTGAATGTCTCTATTCAACCATATAATCTAGCATGCTAGTTGAGTTGGTGAACTTTATAGGTTCCATATCTTCTTGATGTTAGCCAATTTGGGTTGATGATTCATCAAGAAATTATTTTAAAGAAACTAAGTATTACAAGGCTAAGGAAGACCCACTTGCCACCCAATCTTGAATTTGATGGGAAAGTGGTCTAACATGGTGACATTTGAAAAATGATCAATTGGAAGATAAAAGAAACTAGAAAAGGAAAAATATTATATAGATAACATCACATGATCAAAAAAATTAAAGACTCTATCAAAGACAACAAAAAAATTGCACCATGCATGCCAAAAAGGTTGTGTGTGATGATAACCCAAATTAGGGTCATAAAGGCCCACTTTATTGTGCATGTAATACCATGCCTCTCTCTCACCAGGTATCTATAGAAAGGGAAATGTCTAACCTTTGTCATATGCCATCTCAATGATATTAAAGTCCCTACAAAAAATTCAAGTGACATATAGCATTGAATCCACAATCTATTACCAAAGAAGAGATCTCTCAACAATATCATTTGAAGAATAAACACTCATGATCCCAAAAGAATTATTATATCAACATTCAATTGAATCCAAATAAAATAGTATGTGGGTTCAAAACCATGATCAACAACATGAGATAGCCACCTAAGAGAGAGAAAAGAGGTAGCCCCACCACAATTCACATCATAAGAGGTAAAAAACATGGTACTAACAGGATAAATAACATGACCTATCATAGAAAGAATAAAAGTAAAGATCTTCACTTATTCTAAATAAAGAACATATAAACCTAATTTTTATTGCCTAGTATCCCATAGAAAATAATTATTTTGGTGGTCGGTGAGATATCATACAATCCAAGAAAGAAAATTCATGGATGATAGTTGAGCATGTTATTTCTATCCAACTCCTCAAGAAAGGATAAGTAATTATGAAAAACACTAAGAAAAAGGATTCTAATTGGATGTTGGGTGATGAATTCCTCCATTTTTCTAACACATATATTCACCGTCATTCAAGTTCCCAAGAGGGTTGTAAGATCATTGTAAATGTTTTGATGATGAGGGAGAATAAGTAGGCACATTAGGTGGAAAATAAATAACTAATATGAGTTGAGGTGTGATAGCAAGAAAATTGGGCAAACATAGATTGGAGTTATGAGCCCCAAGTACTTTTTGAGTGTTGTAGTTTACACCCTAGAATAAGTCATATAAAGGAAACACCAATCAATTCAAGCAAAGGATTAATTAATTCACAAAATGATAGATAATAGATCATATATAGAGAATTATGGTAATCATTATATTAATCATATAAAAAAAGTGCATTTATATATCCCCTATACTCTACCTATCTCTTTCCTTTCTTATCTATAATTTGTATACATATTACATACAATTTTATATACAATTCTTACATGCATTTATCTATCATGTCTCTTCCTTATATTTTTATTCATATCTTTCTCTATACATATAGCTACATGATGGGATATGACCCATCTATTCTACCTCTATTCTAGATGGTATCTTTTCAATCTTAGGGTCTACAAGTTCTTTGCGGAAAGATGCGGTAGGATTCACTTGGTGGTGTCTACATTATTTCTCTTTCTAGCTAAAATCACCCCCCTTTCAAAATGTTGACTTGTCCTGAAGTCAATTCTAATCTACTAAAAGGATATCCTTGTATATCCCCTTTAGTTTGGAAATTGTATTGTCCCATTGGGTTTTGGCCAAATGTAGTTGTCAAGTTTGTACTTGGCTCTATAGTAGTAGCTTCTCTACCACTAAGAGTGTTCAGGGAATTTGTATTTCTAGGCTAATTGTTGTTATTCTTGGAGGAATCCAATAATGTGACCTACCCTTAAACTAACTAACCTCTCTTAGTTAGTGGAATATATTTCGGATCTTTTTTTGTTGATCCTCCAACTATTGCAATTGTACTGCATAGAGTGCTTCTAACTATATCTTAGATAGCCAATCTGTATCTTGTAAGGAATCATAGATTGTGGATATTTGAAATATATGGACTTCCATCTATTCCATTTGATCCTTGGATGTAATTGTCACTATTAGCTATTATAGACAAAATTGGTACAAGGCATTGAGATCCCCTTCAATTTTTTTTAAATTGTTGATATGTGATTCTAGGGATGAGTGTGTGATAGCACATTTATTCCATTCCTCATCTATTTATGTCTTATAATACTCTACTAGAATTTTTTGCCTTAGTTTTTTCTTTTGTAATTGGGTCTCCTTAATCACCCTGGGCATCTATCAAAACTCATAGTTTTTTTTCCAATGGTTGGGATGAGTCCCCTTGTATTTGAGGGAATTTTCATTGCATATCCTTTACTAACTCCTCTAACTGATCAAATATCTCCACATGATGTTTCAATATCTCTTATCTTGTTATTTTTTGTAGGATGTCCCCTAGTTGAGATTTATGTAGGGTTGAAATGCTCCCAATGTCCACTTGCAATACTACCAACAAAAGTTGAAGTAGCTATGGAGATTCCATTGGAGTTTCTTCTGTCTAGCCAAAAATTCCTCAATGGACTATGTTGAGTAAGTTACAAAGGAAGGTGTATCTAACTACAAAGGTTGAGAAGATTGTTCCTTTTCTGAAGAAGTTGCTTTATATTTTAATTCTTCCTTGCATAGTTTTTGATATGATTTTGATGTAGCTTCCTTGATCTTTGCTTGGACCGTTTGAGTAATATCCCATCTTTATATCATTAATTTTTCTTGTCTCTACTTTGACCAAAGCTCTTTGGTCTACACTTATGTTATCTTTTTCTTCTACAAAGGTGTAACTATAGTATCCAATTCTCTAATGGCTAAATCCTTTAACTGCTAATCTTCTTTGGCTACTTTCTCCCTTCTCTTCCTTAATGCAATATTCAAGGGGTTCAAAAATCAGTCAATCAAATCTTCTAATGTTGTGTTAGATGTTATCATGTATTTGATTATTTCTCTTTTTGTGACCATATAATTTGGTAGTACCATGTTGGGATGTTTTTGGTTTGTTATGTTCAACACCTCTTTGTGGAACAAACCACTATATAGATGATCCTCATCTACAAGTGGGGAAACCTTGGGGATAGTTGTATTTTTTAAGAGAGAATTATCCTTTGGTACATTTCTTGTTCTTCTTTTTCTATATCCACTAATTATGGAGAACCTTCTTTACATGTGCCTTCTCCTTCCCTTGCTTGGGATTTTTCTTTGCACTCATTTGTAAGAGAGCCTCTATAGCTTCTTCTTCTGATGGTTAGTTTTTGGGATGAGTGGTGATGAGCCTTCTCTTCCTTGGCCTACTACTCTCACCTTGGGAAGGTTCTATAGTGGAGTGTCAATTTAGAGTCTTTAGGATCTTCAAGGAGTGGTTGTACTCTGCTCCTCTATTTATTACTTTGGTAATCCCCATTTTTCATGTAGTTTATCCTTATTCTTGTCAAAGTGCTCTTCATCCTTCTAGGTTTTCCATGTAATCCTAGTATATGGTGAATTTCATAGCTTGTGGATCTTTGCGGACGCTAAGGAGTGTGGAGGTGTATGAGTGGATCTTGGTATCAATCGCCTCATATGAGAGTTTCAAGGTATCCACAATGTTCTAGGATCAATTAATTCCATGAATGTGTAGTCTTTATTGACTAGGAAGACTATGTCTTTGATTATTTTGTGAACCACCTCATAGGAGATGTGTTTTGTGGCTTATAGATTTTATTGTATGGATTTGAAGAACCCCCAGTATGTTGTGGTATAAGAAGTGGCATCTTGAAATAATTTCACATGATCTTGAATTTAGGTTGTAATAGGTCAAGTGGAGTCCTAAATTTTCCCTACAAAGCTCAATAACTATTGAATAAATTAGAAGGTGAGGCATATTAGTATAGTCCCATACCTAAACTAATAGTGGTATTTCATTATGTGTTGGATGTGTCTAGGAGATCCTATCACAAAACCTCGTATAGGTCTATGTCCTTTCTTTCTATGACCATTTTGATAGGCTATGTGAATTATGGTGGTGGTAGCTAAATCCTCCCAATTGGTACAGTAAACCTTGTAAGAAATGCCCATGGTGGCATACTTGACTATTGGATTTTTGATTTTAGTAATGTCTAGGGTCCATCCATCATATGTTGCTCCAATGAGCCATGTGACTTCCACATTTTTGATGGCCTTCTTTGGAAAAACTTTTCCCTAAGCTCATAGGCTTGTCACTGCCTTGATATTGTCTTTGGTGATCCTATAAGTTCTGTCCAAGTAGAGGTATTCATTACGAAACCATCTTAGTATTATCGAGACCCAATTTTCCTACATAAATACTATCATTGTCACTTTCTAGTTCAACTTATATGGAGCTATTGGGATCTTCCTCTTCTTCTACAGTGAGTAGTCTTGAGATAGAGGAGATTTATGGGATCTTCTCCTTCTCTATCTTGTTCAATTTCTTCTACATATGTTCTATCTTCTATTTTTCCTAATAGAATGTGAACTGCCTTATTATCATCCTACAAAGAGATCTCTTCCTTTATAGAGTCTACTATCCCATTAGAATTGACAAAACCATCTCAATCCAGCAATGCTCTAAAGGTGTTAAAAGGTTCCTTTTTTTCAAAAACCATAAAATACACAATTTGTGTGAGTCCTTTTAAGTTTACTTCCACACTTTTCCATGTCCCTAATGTCTCTATGCTAGAACCATTTTCTAAACTGATGTTCATAAGTGTTCTAATTAGCTAGGATCTACCTAACCTCTCCCAAGTGGTTGCCAAAATGATATTTAGGTCTATACCTAGATCTACCATTACATGGTTGATTTTATTATTAAGGTGTGCAGTGATTAAAAGAGAACCATTTTTCCAATTTTGGTCTTCTACAATTTGATGAACTTGTTTTTTTTGTTCTAGTATTTTCCCAACTACTTTAATTTTACTAGGGCGGGATATTTCTACTGGGCCAAGGAGGATAAATTTTTTAACATCATTACTTCTTCTTCTAAAAAATAGGTTGTCATCTTTTATGTTATACATTTTTTTCTCTTTCTACTATTTTATCATGTTGCTATTTACTTGGTCATAAGTAATCATGTTCATCTTCTTTCAGTTATAATTCTTCACTAATTTCTTCAATCTCCCTTTTTCTACTTTTTCTAGTATTAGTTCCTTGTCTAGTCAACATTGTAAATTTATTTTTATTTATTTGGGTTTGTTGTTCTTCTCCAAAATAGTCTTCATTTGATGTATCTAATGACCAGTTATCTATTATTTGGCAACTTATGACTCTTTGTTGTATGCTTTTGATTTCTTTGGCTCTTTTGTGGTCTTGAAAATTATCACTTTTGGAATGTGTCGCATTCTAATAGTATTGTTTCACTTTATCACATTTGAATATATCATGAGAATCATCTTCACAAAAGGGGAATTTTCTTCTCTTATCTACCCAACATTTCATAGCATAATGACCTATCTTTCCACATAACTATAACATGTGGTGTCACTTCTTTGGAAATTGTTTCTACCACATCCTCTTCTTCCTCTATATTTTTATTGTTTGTTATCTCCCATGTAATCTTGCAGTGGGTTATTTTGTAACTCAACCACTTCTATTATCTCTCCATGCTGGTTTTGTATAACTTGCATCATATAGAAGTCCCTTTGCAAGTCCCTTAACATATGCCATTTTTCTATCTATGGTTGTGTCACAATTAAAGCTCATAGGGAATCTTGGATTAGGATGATTCATCATATTCTAGATTTGAAATTGGTTTGCATGAAAATCCTCAGTGAGGTGGCTATCATGTTCTTGGAAAGTTCCACAACATAGTGCATTTGATTTAGTTAGAACTATCTTCAATTATACAAGTAGTCTAGCTAAAGTTCTTTCTCCTTGGGCTTTAGGGAAATCATTCTAGATATGACCTTCCCTTGAGTAGTATGTGCACCAAATTCCTTTTCCTTTCTTTGTTTCCCCTCTTTCCAAAATTTTGTTATGTATAGTTAGTTGCTCTACTACTAATTGCAATTTCTCAATATTCTCATTTATGTTACCTTTTTGAGGTTTGTGTCAGGTTTTTGCTTCTATGTAGTATGCCATTGTGATCAAGTATATATGTAAGTATTGAATATTCTTCCATCCATAGTTGCTATTATATCCTTTTGTAGTCTGAAAATAAACCATGTTTAATCTTTTATCACTCTATGAGGGGTTCTTCTAGTTTGCAGGAAACTTTTTTAAATATTTTTTCATATGCTTTCACTAATTCTTATTATTTTTTAATTAGCTCCCTCATTTTGCTAACACTCTTTGTTGGAATATTCGAAGTGTCAGAGTTTGCTAGGAAATATTGTTTCACATCATTCCAAATTTTCCCATGTTTTGTGTAGGTCCTTTTATACCATTCCAGTGCTTCATTTCTTAGTGAAGATACAAAGTCAAGTAATTTTTTTTTTTCTTCATCGATGTCTTTTTTTCCCATAGGGATTTTAATAAGAATAAATGTTCTGCAACTTCTATTGTGTCTCTTCCAAACACTATGATCTTGATTGAAGATTTCATATTGTTCTTACTACCTCTAATTCCATTTTTTTAGATTTACAAACTAGGCCCTTATTCCTTGTCTTTCTTTACTTTTCTAACAATATAGGGTTTTTGTTCTCTACCTTTGTTTCTTGCTAACTTTATATCAAAATATTCTTTTTCGAGTATCTCTTCCCACTCTACTTTTCCTTCTTCCTCTTTTGTTCCTTTACTTTTTGGTATCTCTTCCTTCAAAATTATTCAACTCTTATATGGATGAGGGGATGGGTCCTAGTTAGGGGTTGTGACTCTTTAAGATATCTAAATTCATCTTATTATTTGTTAGTGACACTTTATTTGTTTGTAAACATAACTCTTTACCTAAATTCAATCCATTCTCTTTGATTTTTCTTATTTCTTCTTCTTTTAGATTCCTTATACTCTTGTTGACCAATATTTCAAAATATTCCTCTTGAATTGATGGAGTCCTCTCTATAGTTTTCAAAAATTCATTGAATCTATTATCTAGTTTAATTGTTAGGTTTGATAGATATGGTCTAATTGTTGGACTTTTAGAAGGTTGCAGCAATAATGGAGTCTATGTATTATTGTAGGGCCCTAGTATCAATCTTCTAGATTCTTAATAGTCATTAATATTATTCCTTATACTGGTTATAAGTTTTCCCACCTTTTCCCAACATAGTTTCTTTTTTTCTCTAGAGCCTTCCATTCTTCCTTTCTATCTTCTTCTTTTACTTTTCTTTGGTAGCACCCCCTTTGGCATGCCTAGTAGCACACTAATTGGCATGCTTAATTCTCATTTTCTCCATAATTTTCATCCTTATTCGGTGTCTTTCTTCTCTCTCATTCCTCTTTTGTTGTCTTATCTCTTCTCTATTTGGGCTTATCATGTTTAATTTTCTTACCAATTCAATTTTTTCTCTAATATTTCTTATGGTTGTCTTATCTCCTTTTTCCATGGGTGTGATTGATTTTGGATTCCATTAGTCCTTTAATTGTTCCCCATGCTAGTTATTTTATATATTTTCTTAGAGGTCAAATCTCTTTGAGTATCCCTTCTAGAATATCTCCCCCTTTCCATTCTCCATCCCCTTGGTTCCAAACCCCCTCTCACAAGGTAAGCGCCAAGAGGATAGTTCCTAAGACCATATCTTCATTGAATATCTCTTCATTTTCTTGTGTCTAATTTTTTTTTTAATTTTGGTGTTATTGTCCTTTATATCACCTAACTAGGGTCCCAACAATAGAACCAATGTTAGCAAGAAAACTAGGGAAATTCATCCTAGAGTTCTAAGCCCAAGTACTTTCCAAGTGGTGTAGTTTATACCTCAGACTCGGTTATATAAAGGGAACACCGATTGATTTAGAAAAAGGATTAATTAATCACTTATATATTCACATAATGATAGATAACATCATATAGATAGAATTTTGATAATTTCATTATATTAATCATATCATAAAAGTACATTTATATAGTTTCCCCTATACTTTTCCTATCTCTTTCCTTTCTTACTTATAATCCATATACATATTACGTACAATTTCATATAGGGTTCTTACATACATTTCTCTGTCATCTCTTCCTTATACTATTATTCATATTTTTCTCTATACATATATCTAGAAGATGGGACATGACCCATATATTCTACTCCTAGTCTAGATGGTATATTTTCAATCTTAGGGTCTGCAAGCTCTTTACGAAAAGATGCAGTAGGATTTTCCTAGTGGTGTCTGCATTGTTGTTCTTTATGACTAACAAGGCATCCAAGAAAACTTCATTTTGGGAGGTGCATCAACCAAGGGTATATCATCAATTAAGTTCATGAAAACATCTTTCCACTTCTTTGAAGGGTTTGAAACAATAGTTAGATACACTTTAGTAGCATAAGAATCTGTAGAAGGTTGAGATTTTATTTGGGGTCCATCAAAGGTAGTATTTTTACCTTTTTGGTGAGACATCATAGTCTATTTCTCTTCATATTTTGAGGTGGTAGCCTCTATAGTCTTGGAAACCTTTATCACCCAAGGAGGAGATTTGATCTAGGGAGCAATGATAAGGAAATCCTTAATTTTATGCTCTATAAACTGAAACCTAAAATAAGTACTAGGAAGGCTGAGAGAAAGCACCCATTGGGTGTGATGAAGGTTGCTAATCTGAATGTTGATCGACTTTTTTAAGTCTTTGGACAAATCAATCTCAACACATATTTGGTTTTTAGTATGTTCTTGAAAAAAATGATTAATCTCCACATGAAAAAAATTTCCCAAAGAAGAGGCAATAGGTTGCAAAAAGTTCCAACAAGGCAAGGGAAGACCCAAAAATTCAAGTCATATAGGCACACATAGTTTCTTCTCATCTGAGACTATGAAGTCTCATGACCAAGGTTGAAATACTAATAAGGATGAGTGGACATACCAAGGACCAAGTTTGAGGATTTCTTGAACATGGTTAGCCTCATAGAAATGAAAAATAAAAACCCCTTAGTGAGATTTTGAACAACATCAAGTCAGAACCCATGTGGGGCCCAATTTTTATTGACCCATTCTGAAAGCATGCTTTCAGTGGGAGTTCTTCCCACAAAATATCTTATAAGATTGAAATTATTTAACCAACTACAAGCACTTTCAAATTTAGGGATGGAATGAACTACATCCACTAGGGTTATATAATTTCTATGTCATGAAATACCTTCGTAACAAACCTCTAGGGATTCTTTCTCAGAGGATCAATGTTGTAGAGTAGCCAAACTATCAACACTAGTAAGAACTACAAGAGTGATGACAATTCAAGCCATATAAAAAAGAAAATACTTAAAAGGACTATAATAAATGCAACAAAATTTTAGACTTTCTACATTTGGAGCACAAAATGACAAAAGGGCCAAAGAATTCAAAAAGAAACAAAACCCTAATAGAAAACTCATCTACCTTTCACCACTTTAAGTAAATTTGTTGTATTGAAGAACTATTATAAAGTAAATATTTATTGAAAACTACTTTTTATTTCTCCATGCACTAGATTTTGAAGTTATTTAAGTGAATATTTTTTTAAATGCTATATTTTTCATGTCTCTTCAAAATTATGCTAAATTTATAAAATAAAATTAACAAATAAAATAATTCTCTTAAATTTATAAAAAAAATATATATTCAACTAATTTTTATGAATTTAAAATTTTATAAACATAAACTACATTAATACTTTTTCATTATATTAATTCATATCATTTTAAAATTCAAAAACATATTTGTGTTGTAATTTTTTTATAAAAGTAAACACATTTATTCTATGAATCATCAATGTTCATATTTTATCATCAAATCAACAATCATGTAGATCCTTCCTTCACATTGAATTTCAAAAAATAACATTAATTAAATAGTAATCCTTTACAATCACTTTAAATTAATCTAATTAATTTATGTATTTACATTTAAGTAACTTAAATTTACTATATATATAATCCTTCATAATAATATATGATTATTTTAAAATATTAAAAGTTAAAAAATTAAAAAATATTAAAAGATAAAAGATTAAAAATAAGTTTTACTTGAACTAAAATAATAGTAAAAGATTTTTTTAAGTAATTATAATAAAATAGAATATTTGATTTTAAAAATGAAAAGCCATTGGAAATTTCAAGTCTTATTTGCACTTTTACAAATAAAAAATTGGAAAGAAATCGCATAATTAAGTATTAAAGGAGAATTGTTGAAATCATTATTTATATATATTTTCACGATTTTCAATAATATTGTAGGGCAATTATTCTATTAGTTTCAAAGAACATCCTAACATGAACAATATCTTCAACTTTGAGAGATCTCTAAAACTTGATCATTCTTCTAACCCAGAATATTGATTCAAATTTAAATATTCTAAATTGTTGAGTTCCCCAATTTTGGAAAGACCGTTGTCAATGTATAGAAACAGAGGCTGATTAGGACTTTTTTCTGGAAAACGACCCGATCAATCCACGACCTTGGTCACAGTTATTCAATTTCACGTTCTGATTGAACAACCCATTCAAAATCTGTTTTTGGAGGACTTTAAGCTCATTCTTGGTACAATTTTGTTCCATGGAAATTCTGCAATGCTTATAACTTTGGAGAGCAATCTGCGCATAAACGGCATTGGCTAGAGTTGCTTTTCCAATCCCTCCGAAACCATGGACAACCACAACTTGTGCTGATGTATCTTGTGCATTCAAATCTAAACATCTAATTACTTCTTCTTGTGCACTGGTGATTCCAACTGTAAAGTTTGTGCAAAAACTGAATTAATGTTTGTGGTAAAACTCAAAACATAACAGGAAAATATCACTAAAATTGAAAAACAACCTACCTGCCGATTGGTGTGCATACAGTTCCGGTGACTCCGGAGCAACCTTTTGTAGATTTTTCTTTATGCCAATTATACCACACAATTGCAGATCGTTGTACAAACAGTCTATTTTGAGTTGAAAATCCTTTAAACTATCGGCATTGACCGAAGCACTAAGAAACCTTCACACAATTCACTTATATTAATGTACTTTTCATGAAATTTGCACACAAGCCTACACATGCAACCCTTCAAACAAAAGTGCCCAAATAGCTGAACTCACCTGAAAATTTTGGTATCTGCAAGTTGAAAGGTGCAGATGCTGCATCCTACAACGATGTACTCCACTGCCTCGATGTACTCTACTGCCTCGTTTAGTTTCTGCTTCTGCTCTGGCATTTTCTCTTTTAACTCCATAATTTGCTTCCCAAGATTTACCATAGCTTTCAAAATTTGAAGGCACTCACTCTTGTTGTTTGACATCTGATTAAATCTAGCCAATACAAATCCCACCACAGAAAGTGCTGCCCCTACCCAATGGATTTTCCCAGCCCCTTGAAGTAAATCTATAAGAACCTTCTCTGTCTCCGCACCTGCGCCATCTATGGAATCTTTCTGTGCAGAAAAAGGCCCATAATATTTAAGCAAGCAATTTCAATCAACGTCCATTTAATATAATTTAATTCCCTAATTTTTAGAGTTACAGCCAACCAATAATTTATAACTTGCTAGAGTTAAATCATTTTGGAATTGTATCACAAATTGATTTTATAGTTCCGAAATGGAAACTTTACCTTTGCAGGAAGTCTGCCAATTTGTTTATCTACGAACTCCAGGATTGTCTGGCCATCCTGGATATAAGAACCTACTGCTGAACTAGATCCTCCTCCATTCTTCTTGCCTGACTGTGTTGGACAACAATACATTCACACTCAATATAGCCTAACAAGAATAGATTAGGGAATTGAAGTGTAGATAACTAAAATTGTTGAGAAGCAAAAGATATCCTAAAATTAGGATTGCAGAAATTCCTATTATACAATACACATGTATAGAGAACTTACGGCGATCTTCAATTTTTCTTCGATAAGCTGAATCAGATCGTGATGCTTGCTTATATCATTGAATTTATGTAGAAAACTCTCCAAATCAGTAGTAGTGGCGGTGGAAGGCCCAGTAATAGATGTCTGTTGAGAAGGTTGAGAAGATGGTGAAGGGGTAGAAGGTGAAGATGATGAGAAGCAACTGCAGGAGCAACAGCATGATGGAAAAGGAAACTTGCCCATTACTAACAGTGAGGAAATAATACAGAGAAGAAAAAAAAGAAAAGAAGCTGCTGCTTCTTTCTCTAGACACAAAATGAACACTTGCAGGGCTCGTCTGGTCTTTTATCATTGCAATTGATGATCATGGAAGGCATTTTCCCATCAACTGTCAATGTGGACCATGGTTGAAAAGATGGGTTTGCAACACAGCTGTTTTTCACCATGGTGAACATGAACACAGAAGTTTGTCAAAAGTTGAAAAGAAGCCCACTAAAATTATGTGGGAATCTACTTTTTAATTTAAAGAAATATCATGGTTTTATTGAGCTTTTAGACCATTTATTCACAGACATTTAGAGTTTGATTGAAAATTCTATGATTATGACATTATTTTTTAATAAAAGCATATGAATCCAATGGCTGATTTGTGAATCTAATCATTTTTTACCCAAATGGCCAGCGTGGAAAGCTAACTATATATTCCTATTCTTTTTTACCAGAACCATACATTATAGGATGTGTCTTAATCAAATCTTGCTTTGAAGATATTTTAGATTCGTTCTGTCATCTTTGTAAGCTGAGCGAATTATAATTATTGGATCCTGTTACCACTATCACAAAGGGCGGGCCAGTGAAAATATGGTTGTTTCCACCATGGTGGACATGAGTACAGATTTTTGGCAGGCTAAAAAAGAAGCCTACGAAACTTGTGGTTATCCCCAAACATCGAATACTGTACGCTGTAACTCAACAACAAGAAAAGACGACAAATGTTGGCCCTGTTCACTGGCCCGTCCAGCTAATAAAGCTGACCGAACGGATTTAAAATATCTTCAAAGCAAGTTTTGATTAAGACACATCCTATAAAGTATGGTTCTGGTCAAAAAGCATAGCAATATGTTACTTAAATATACTTTAGATTTTCACGTTGGTCATTTGGGTAGAAAATAATTGATTGAAAAAAATATAGATTCAAGAGTTCAACCATGTATCAAGTCGGTATGGGTAGTGGATTTGGTTTGGGTTGCGGGTTTTCTCCCCGGTTCGGACTGGCTTGTCGGTTGTTGGGTCCCCCCACAAGGGACTAGTCTTGCCTCTGCTCACCTCAAGTACCCAAGACACTGGAAAATAGAAAAGGTAAAATGTATTTATGGAAAGATCAAATATCATTGCCTATCCATAGAAAATTATAGATGGTGTAATTAAATACTAGGTGGATCTATAGCGAGTTAAAAAGAAAAAATGATCTTTCCCACTCAAGATAATTTACCTTTTGTGACTAGTTCTATTCAGTCTCAACTTATTTAACTAGTTACAAAATAGAGCATTCATAAATCAAGATTTACTAGCTGACGATATCTTGAGAAATGCTTATATTTTATTAAGACATTGTTGGAATATTTAGTATTCAGACGTTGAAGATATCAAGTGACATTTTTATATTTTATTATTTAATAATATCATTTAATCTTTCATGAGAAATTATGAATCACTATTTTTATGAATTTTTTTTATTAATAGGTATGATTGGTCAAAAATTTTAAGCTTTAATAACTCCTCAAGATATATAATTTTTAAAATAATGAATACATTACACAAAAAATCACTTAAAAAATATATTGATTTTTTAATTTAAAAGAAATCAAAGGATTGTTCCTTTTTCAACAATCAAGTCCTATTTAAATTTTTAATTAACTAAAAAATAATAGTTCAATATTCACAAGAAGAAATATGGGTGATGGAGAGGTACACCCTCAAAGTCTATATGGGATGACATCCAATATATATATATATATATATATATATATCAAAGGGCCAAAATTGAACATAAAAAACTATGCAGCTAATGTAACATTGATAGGAGGAGGATCATTATCATCAATTAGCTCCCAACAAGTGAGAGCACCCTCTTCCTTGGGAGTTTCATGTAATGGTCAATAAGAATGAATTAGAGAAATGACCAACTCAAGGTGACAAAACTTACCAAAGATGGCCCAACCAAGAGCACCATGCCCATAAGAAGAGGAAAAAGGTGGTTGTGAGGGCTTAGACTATCCATGGACAACATTATCTCTACTTCCTAGGACTCATAGCCATGTGATTGGGTTGATCTATTCAAGTAGATTGGTCGATTCCACATTAGTGACCTTGAGGAGAAAAGGGGGTAGGCGAGACTTTGGTTATAGTGCATGGAAAATTACCCTAGTGATTGAAAAACTACTATAAATGGATAATTTTAAGTACAACTTTACTAGATTGCACATAAATCGACATAATCACATTAGATAAAACCATTGCTTTAGTATACAAATAAAAATGAACATAAACCAAACATCTTTGAAAAAGAGTTGCATTTATATCTTTACAAATGTTGAGGATGTTTTCACAATGAATGCATGCCAAATATACTTGAAAGAGAGACAAAGCTAGTCACCTAAAAAAATCATATGCCATGAAAAGGATAAATCCTGAAAGGCCTAAAAAAATTATGAATATAATTCCAAGCTTCATGGACTTTTGTACAAAATCAAAAGTGATTCTTAAGAGTATGAAACTATCTATGAAATAGACAATGAGGATTAAGAACTCATAAATGAGTAAAACAAGAACCAAGTGTGAGGCCTTGATAAAAAAAAAAAATACTAGAAAAAATGGCTCAATTTAAGCTCAAGAATAGCCATCTAGGTATACTAGAATCAACGATACCAGGCACCAAGATAAGATTGAATTTTCCAATGATGGTTTAACTAATAATCCATAGAAATGTGAAGAGACAACCACAAATATTCTTTAAAAGGATTATAGTTATGAAATGTCATGAAAATATACCATTTTAAATCCTTCTACATCAACAAATCTACAAATATCACCAAGTCATGATTGTGATGGGGACTCTTTATCTTTCATCCCTCGTGTGTTGTAAAAATATAGCAAAGATCCTGCTAATCCTAACATTTCAACACTTTAAAATGATTATCATTATTATAAATAATCAAAATTATTCTCATGATAATATTGCTACTCCTATTTCAACAAATAATCATTTAGACAAGACTTATCATCCATTTGAGTTGGAAAAATTTTATGGATTTGGATTTAAAATTCTTACTAAAACCAGATATAATGAAAATAAGGAATAAGGAGTCGAGGATCTTATGAAGCTTAAATTGAACCTTACTAAAAGGGGTTTAAGTTTCCAATTTTTTCCTTCCTCTACATCTCATTCTCCATCATCTAATGTATTTATAACCTCTTGTGGTGAGCAAGAAAACTTTTCTTCAAAAGAGAAAGGATTGTCTCCTACTCATCCTTTATCTGAGAAAAAACATATATTGTCAAGGTTTCTTAAAGCCTGCTTGATTACTCTTCCTCCTCCAACATGTAAGAAATTTTATAAACATAGTCAGACAAATCACACTTTTTGCACATATCAATGAGTGCTTGTTCATTCCACCAATGAATGTCAGGCCTTGAGTAATAAAATACAACAACTTCTAGACTCCATTTTGATACTATCAATCCTCCATGTGTTAATGAGCCTATTCATTCTAAATGACAATATCTCTCCTATGGTGTTGCTCCTCACTATGTGGCATTTGTAGCTCTATGTGTGTTCTCATGTCCATTCATGGTGGTACAATCTTATGTGCAACCATATTTCATTAATGGTAGCAACACGATAGTCTCTAGCATGGTTTTCCTTTCCTATACACTTGGAGGGAAAGGATAGATAATTTTGAAGGCGTGTGCATCCTTCTTGGGGATCCCCTCTTTCCTCTTATTTTCCTTAAAATATTAGTATAAAAAGTATGCTAATATTTTAGTGTGGAATATCACCATATCCATTTGTATATATCCACACATTGACATCTTGTGAGATTTGACTTATTGACATGCCCCTTGGTGGTGGTATTGTTTATAATGCCCCCTAAGGCATGCTTATCAATTCATCCCCTGCGATGTTAAACATTTATTCATCAACCATGACATTAAACATTTATGTGATGCCTGAGTTGTGATTATAAATTTATCCCCCATGATGTTAAACATTTATGTGCTCCCTAAGGTGTCATTACCAAACAAACCACAAACCTAGCATAATGGAGCTTTCTAGCCTGTGAATTTGAACATTTCACATGGACACCTAGCATAACACAACTTGATAGCCTTATGGGACCTATAGTTCACATTTTCTCCATGCACATGTTGTGTTAGCTTCATGTGTGTATCAAGTTTACCTTGTGAATGCCACATGTTTTCTTCATGTATTCCACACGTGTTTCCTATGTATTTCATGTGTTTTCTTTGTGTATTTCACATGTTTTCTTCATGTATTTCATGTGTTTTCTTCATGTATTCATTTTATGTATCATGTTTTCCTTATGTATGCTTTTGTGTATTATTTTATATCTAATCCATTGATTTTTCATTGTATGCCTTATGTATGATTGATTTTTTCCTTGTCTTCCATGGGATATATCTATTTCATGTTTATCTTAACATTATGGATTGATGGGATCCTAAGTTGGGGGATAACGCATCTCTCAATTTGGTATCATTCTATCTCTTTAACATTTTGATAAATAAATATATTCCTTTAGTGTGATTATGAACATAATATCACTTTCACTAAAGTGGAGGCTAAATGTAGTGTCATAAAATTGTTACTCATGAAAATTTCACACTACACTGACACCCTATTTTTCCTATATAATTAACTATATTAATATTGTTTTCATTTCAAGGCCAGATTGGGGAAATACATCAAAAGTTATGAGAATTTTGGTCTAAAAACACCCAAACAAGGGCAAGGGTAAACTATTGCTAAAGGTGTCCTATTTTGATCATTTTCATTTTGAGTTTCTATTGTGAGTATTGTAAATTGACCTCAAGTCATCCTATATCCAAAAAGATCAATTAGGATGCATATATAAACAAGTTTTCCCTCTCATTTGAATAGCTAGGAACTATTTTGATTAATCATGCACTATAATGTTCTAATTGTGAAGATGTTTGCAATGTATTTTCTACGTAGTAGCTACAAAAATCTATTGTGATATGTGGAATAACCTCTTATAGTTCATCAAGGAAATTTAGTCATCCATCATCAACTCTTTGTGGTAACTTATGGTGTGACATCACTTTGATAGGGGTTTCATGCCTAAGGTAACATTATCAATTGTTATTTGTTTATTACACTCATTTATTATTATTTTTTCCTATGTCCAACCAAAGGTAAGCTCTCTTTACCAATCATTATTTTTTGTTGTGGAGATGGAAACACCAAAACTGGAGTTTGACTTAAGCAATCTCCTATACAACACAACATTTCCCTCTCTTTTCATGTGTGTAAGTCAAATCTGAAACTTTAGTAAATAGAAATTTGTAGAGAAGATTTATACCTTCAAAACCCTATTTCAAGAATCCAAAAATCCTCAATTTTGGAAAAGGATTCCCTCGCCTTTTCTCCCTCCAATTTAGGCTCAAGTTTCATGTGTAGGTACCCCTTTTTCTACCCTTTCTATAGCTACAGTTGTTTTGTCAATTTTTTTTCCTATGTGATAAAATTGCATTTTCAAATCTAGGGTTTATGTCAACTCTACATCAAATTCACCCTCTTGGTAACACAAAGGAACAAAATCCTAACAAATTAGCTCTCCCTTAAGGTAACTCACTAATCTAAAAACCCTAGTTGGTTTGTTTTGTAATGTTAAACTTCCAAAATGATGAAAGCTATATATAGGATAATTAACTTGTTGGATCTTAGATCTCTTTCCCAATTAACATATTTATGAAACATAAATATCTATATAGATTTTTGTAGAAATGGAGATAAATTGCTTCAATTAGTAGAAAGGTATAGTCAAATATACATTTATCCTTAAGGTATTATGAATGAACCTTTTCTAAATTTTCTCAACATATTTTTCATAAAACACACAACAAATGTTTGCCATAAAATTAGTTCTAAAGTTCAAATGAATTGAATTTTTGGTTAATTTGCACTTAAATTTCATGAAAAAAAAATGATATTTTTTTCTTTTTGAAATAGGAAAGGTTTATCTATATTATTATTTTAGAAAATATATAAAATATGAAATATTCATATTTGAAATAGTGGTTCTAGGTATATAGTGAACCATGGAATGCTTAGCTTATATTTTGTGGGTGTATTAAGACTTCATTGTATTGTTATGATGAATTATAGTTGGAAAATACTTCCTACTAACCTTATTAAGCCAAAACTTATTCAAATAGGTAATAATTAGTTAAACATCTTAATCCAATGCCTAATCTAGTAGTGAGAATTATTATTGGGATTATTACACTTTTATCATTTGAAGGGTTGGGCAGTCAACTATCCTCCAATGTCATATCTCTATTGGATAATTTATCTTCATCCATCTTTGCACTTTGTAATTCATAAAACTAAATTTAAAATAGAGCACTAAGAGATAAAAAATAAATTAATAACATAAAAAATAGATACAAAACCATAGTCACATATTGAAATAGGAATACCCAACATACTTTTAAATATGGTCAGGCTTGATATTTAATAAATGTTAAACTTATGAAATTATCAACCATGGATGGTGCACATAACTAAAAATATACAATGGAATTATAAATAAAATGGATATTTAATATCAATTAATTGAGGTAAGAGTGAATAATCATTCTTTAAACTCATAAATCCTTTGGCCAAATTGAACTTAGAGATTTGAAATATGAAGAATGTCAATCAAAAAAAGTAAAACCCGTTATAAATCTAAAATTAAAAGCAATATCTAAGATAATAAAAGGGAAAATTTATAATGTTAATGATATAATGAATGTGGTACACAATTCTCAAGCTACTAAAATAAAAATAAAAATATAGATACTACTGAATTAAGAGGTAGATAGTGAATGGAAATTTGCTTCAAGGTGAAGCTATAATTTAAGAAATTGCCCTATAATGATATAAAAAAATTGTTAACAACAATAATATTAAACATCTAAACTTTAATGAGTTAAATTAAACTTCTAAACTTTATTTGAGGTAAACAACCATTAGCATTTACATATATACACATCAAGTTCTACTCTCAATAGCATAGGTGGGATCCAATGAAACACTGATTTATAGAATGTGAAGTGCGTAAGACAAAGAATTAAAGGTGAGGGGCCTTGCAAGTGCAAATTTTTTATACCATATTTTGATTAAGACTCATTGAGAGTTTGAATAAAAAATAGATAATATCATACATGTTAGAATTAGAAAAGGATACATAATTGTTTAGATTTATAAGGGGAATATAGAAGTAGGAAAACAATAAATGAATTAAACTAAATCAATTCAAAAGAAGATTAAATTCAAAATCTATATTCATGAAATGTGAAAGGAAAGCCTTGAATTCAATCAAATAAGCAATTAAGAAATTTAAATGAATCCAAAATGAAAAAATCTTACCATACCATGTCAAAGTTGTATTCGTATTGATGTTGGATTACATTTGAATCAATACAAAGCCTCTATTATGCATTGCAAAATCTTCAAAATGTGTTAATGGTGAACTAGAATATGATGCCAATAATTCTCAATGTGCTCAGGAATCAATTGTTGAGCGCTTCACTATGTAAATTATAGATGATTTGTGAGAAGGTAGAAGATTATTTTATAGATTTCCTGTTTCTAGATGAACCATCGATCCTTGCTCAATAAAGTGTTGGTTGCCTTCAAATCTAGGTGGGTCCCTCCACAAAGGGATAGATGTCTATAGTCTGCTAGCTTGTGACATTATTTTAAGAAAAAATAAAATTAGATGAGGTGGCAGGGAGCGGACCTAATGAAACCACGTCATTAAACAACCACCATTGATCTTACTAATCCATCACCTGTTAACCTTTCAAAAGTGTTGGGCCCACTAATGAAGAGGGCATGTGGCGCATGCCTACCAGCGTACTAGAATATTTAAATAAAAATAGAGTAGAGCGGGGGCATGAGAAACTACTAAGATCTGCTTGTGATGATCTAACGGTCATCATAAAATCATAAATCTACACATGCCAAAGGTTAGTTCTAAAGAGGGACCACCACTAGGTATACAATTATTGGGGGCATAAGGATTAAGGCTAAAACTTAGGCAACCATGGAAAAAAATTAAAACCCAATCCTAGGACCCGACAAATATTTTGATGACATATCAGCCCATATTTAGTATAAAGTAACATTTTTAATAAAACAATAGGCAATAGTCAAGACATTAGGACTTAGGGTTTGGTAATAAAATGAAATTGATGGTATAAGATGTGTCTTAAAATGATTGGGAACCTATAGCAAAAGGTTTATGATTAATTATAATGCTCCCCATGGACACAAAACTTAAGGGTTTTCTAGAAAGGGTTTTAGCAACACAAACTCTAAGGCATTGATAGTAGACGAAACCTTAAGCCCATACACATGAAACAAGTCAAATTTTATAGAATTTAGAAATGGAATGAAAAAAATTTAGGGGTTCCATCAATGGCTCATATTGGGGACATTTGTTCCTCCAGAATAGAGCGAGATCCTAGAATGTCAGGTCAAAGTAGACCAAGCATAGAGAACCAAAATCGGGACCTTCCTAGACAAGGAAAGAAGACCAGGCCAAAGCAAGCAGACATATATACAATATTTATGTATGAATGTACAATGTTCTCCCCACTTCAAATTTTCTCAGAATCCTTTTTTGATGTACAAGCTTTTAGCTTGAATCATGCAATCAATCAGGCATCAACTTCAATTGGTGGCCCCAAGCCCCCAAAAACTTAGAACCATTATTTTCCTCTATCAAAAACCTTTTTTTTCTGTTGTATGCACTAGGCCCAAACCGAAATTATTTCCATGAATTTTCCACCAATTAATCTTGCTATGGTCACTTTAATTAACCATAATTTCCATGTACCTAAACTTTCTGTTGTCATCATTAACTTTTCCCAATTGAAAACTATATTTAGGAATCAAGTAAAATCCATGACCCGTGTGATATTCAACCTCATTCAATTCAAAATCATATTTCACCAAATACACACCCAATTGGATTGGAAACAAAAAGTATTTATAATCATTTTGATCATCATCATCATAAAGGTTGATATCAAATTCATTTTTCACATCAATCTGAAAACCTTCATAAACACTTTGTTCAATATTTCCACCTAAAATCACACATCTTGACCCCTTGGGGTCACGTTACAAATTCCCTTCTAATAACTTAGAATTAACAGAAAGCTCATATAAATCCCTAAATTCATCTTCTAATTTTGCCCCATATTAGAAAAACAACCATTTTGTGTGATGAGCAAGAAATGTTCATACACAGGCATATTTTCAAACTGGTGTTCACATTTACCTGAGCACTATAAATTAGTTACATTGGCATATGCTCTACTACATTGGCAAAGTGATTCATCAAAACCTATGGTTTCTTTGCTCTTACTTAGATCAGGGTCATCACCACAAACAACGTTATCAATAACATCACATGTATCAAAGAATACTTCCATTTTAGGTTCATTAACATGGTCTAGTTCATTCTTCAAATCACTATCCATCTCAATGCAAAATGTTTCAAAGGATGGCTCAAATAACTCAGGATTAATAGGGTTGGTAGCAAGGCACTCATGTGAACCCTCGATTGATGGGCATGCTGACTCAAATGCGAAAGGTTCATTATAATCTAAATGTTTCTCATTAGTAATTGAACAAGCTTCTTCATCCCTTTCCTCCTCAAAACCTTCCTTGTTGAAAACAATCCTGTCCATTTTTTCTACAAAACTTGCATATTCCATATCTACTTCATATAGAAAATTAGGAGAAATTAGGACATGGTCTTGCTGGTTAGCACCACATTTTTCATCATTTTCAACACTATGCTTAAGCTCGAGATACTAAACACATATGTTCTTATCTTCAAACTCATCATCATTCACAAATCTAGCATACTCAATTCCTAATATAACTGGATTGCATTCTCGGTAAACCTCACATGGAATTTGTTCGCTCACTTGTAAGGGAAAAACCTCATGAGTATCAATATTTATGCATCCTTCATGTAAATAAAAAGCCTCTAGATCATCCTCACAAAAAGATTCACACTCCTCAGAAAAATAATCAGATACCTCATTTTCCTTATGATCATTATCATAAGACAATTCATTACCACTTGTACTATGCTCAGAGTGTTTAGAATGAAAGCTCAAACTCTCATTCTCAGTACCACATGACCATTTATTTGTGATGAAACATCAACAACACTTGCAAATAAATATTCTTCCTTGTCACCAGTGTACTGATTTGCACACTAGCTACCTGTGAATTGGTTATAATCATTGTCCTCACCTACACCAAAAGACAATTGTCTATTCTCTAATATACCCTTTTCACTTGGGTTTCCTTATGATTCCTTTCAATAGGACAACCACCGTTAACACTTTTGAATTTCATACTTTGTGCATAATCGCATTTGGCTTCCTTAGCAATCCTAATCCAATCAATTATCTAACCAAAACCATGAGGCTTCAACTCCTTCGGCAAGGTACTCAACCCTGGCTCAAAAATTTCACAAAACAATTCAATGCACATTGAATCCTTTGATCTGAGGCTTTTGGGGATTTCCAAAAAGGCATCCAAAAACCTTGCAAACAAATCATATGGTGATTCTTCCTTATGTATTTTCATATTAGAAAACCTTTGAAATAAAGGAATTTGATTAAGATTACTTAGAATTTGTTGACATTCCATTTGGAAATCACCATTAGTTACATTAGGTATCTGAGATTAAAATCAGGGACTAACTCTTTTTCATCCTTTTGAATTTCCATGATTTTTCTCCTTACTAAACTTGGATTAATTCTTTCACCAAACTATTCTATAAATGCTACTATGAACTCATTCCATGAAGAGATAGAACACACTGACAAACATGAAAACCAATCTCTAGCATCTTCCTTTAGAGACTAAACAAAAAGCTTCATGACAACATCTTCATGATTTATCTCATAATCTCCCATCAAATCCATGAATGTATGCAAATGTCTATAAGCTGATTCAAAACCTTGCCCTGTGAATTTTGGCAAATGTTCCCTAACATTATTAGGAAAAAGGTTTGGAAAACCCTGACTACCACTAAAGTTTAATGGTTTATACCTCCCAATAGAGAAATTTCTTTGATGGCATGACAAAAGTTGCACACCCTACATTTTTTTACTTGACCCTCCATAGGGAGATACAGGGGAATGATACATTTTATTGCGCCCTTTTACAAACCTAAAATATCAACTTCACAGTTGATCATTCACTATCCTATTCCTTGATTTAATCATGACTTTAAATGCAAAACCCAAATACATTTATGCCTTAGATCTTTCTAATGGGTAAATCTCAATAACAAGCATACTTCTTAATCATAATATAGAAACTTCAAAATATATCTTAGAAGTATGTAAAATTACCACTACCATTCCCTTCACTAGTGCTTAATTCACTTAATAGGGAACCAAAATTTCTCCAAACCATTCAATATGGTTTTCACACAAATTTATGCTTCTTGGAAACCAAAACAAGGGAAATACCTGGATATGTTGCAACCACTATGAATTACGCTTATGACTGGAAAACTTTGTGGATTTGAAGCTATCATCACAATGTCATCGAGTTCTTTGCATAGAGTTGCCACCTCCTTTTACAAAGGAATGAACTTCAAAAATATGAAGTTTCTTTCAAAGGTTAATTTCACTTTGAGTTTTCTCTAATAATAGAGCCACACATGAATCCTTTATATTTTCTGCAACACAACCCTTTTCATGTTTAAAATATTCAACATCTGAACCAGTTATTAAGATTTAGTAAATTATTTGACTCTCTCAAGATAGCACTAGAGTCCTTTCAAATTTTCTATCTAACTTCCCATCAAGGTACTTCATCATGTGAGCTCATCTTTTCTTAGCAAATTTTCATTCTAATTTTCTGGATTTTCTCAAATAACGCACACTTGTGTAGATATCTCGAAGTTGCCACCCACTTTTAGTGAGAATTTATGAAAATATTTGTGGAATTATGGTAGATCTTAAAAAAACTCACAATTTTTAGTGGAAACATAGCAAATTCTTGCAACCTTTCTAAGAATTGACTCACTGAAATCAAAGCTAGACTTGAAATATGAATATGTACAGGAAAAATATTTGATTCTTTGATAGGACAATCTGCAACCCAATTTCTAAGTGCATTCCCCAGCCGAGTCGCCAATCTGTTGGTTATTTTTTTAGAACCAAACTTAATCTCACCAGATGCCTATGAATTTGCCACAATTCAATGATAAGCAAAGGTAAGGACTAGCTAGCAAAAAAGTAAGGATTACTAGGCCCTTACTTCTACTCTTCAAGATTTGTGAAACCCAGGAGGGTAATCCTAATAGTGTTCAAATAATATTCCCTTGTCATTTTATCCTGAACATTAGAACAAACAGATGTATTCCTATCAAATGAAAATAGATAAAACCTTGAGCCTTATGTGAGTTGTTACCTAAAGTAAGGAATAAATGATATCTCATAATTGATGTTTTGTTAAAAGTATTTAAATGATTTTCATTCTTATTTTGTGCTCTTGGTCAAGTGTAGGGCTGACTCATTTACATTTGAAAGATAACCAAACAAATAGGCCATTGTTTTATCTTCGAGTAGTGGAGTCACACTTGTAACATTTTGTAATAAAATAGTAATTTGACTCAGCATTTGAAGGCTATTGACATATTGCATTACAATATTCAATTGATTGTGTCAAAAACAAAAACTACTTAGCAATCCTAGAATCTTCCCTCACAAACCTATGATCTTATTTAAGCATTTAATCAGTTCCTTGAACCAAACCATAAATAAAATCACTCATTAAGTCAAAACAATTGAAAATAAACAAAAATATCCATAATCATTTCATTTATAATCTAGAAAAGAAAATACATAAGAGAGACTCTATTTCTGAACTTGTATTTTCATTCATATACTATTGCTACTATAAAACTAATTAAGCTTATTATAAATTATTTTATACTCTAGAATTCATACTATGCTATTCATCTATGCATGGATTTACAAATAGCTCTTACATAAGCTCAATTTTCCAACCTAGACCACCCGAGACCCAAAATTCGAACCCCTGTAACTGACCTTGAAATCCCATTTATAGAAACATGGGAGCAAAAAGCATCAGGCCAAATTACAATTTTAGTCACATTTAAATTTGACACTCAAGTTCATTTCAATTCTAAAACTCCCTAGATGGTTTACATTTGCATTTGCAGAGAGAGGGAAGTAACAAAATACAAAATATATTTTCCATCGATGAAGATGTACTCGCCTTCCAAAAGGCATCATTCATATTTGCAACAACACAAAAATCCTTTATCCATGTCAACCCAAGAAGTGTTCCTCGTTAGCATCCAAGACAAAAACTTATATGCTAGCCAGACAAGGCGTATTCATCATTGTAGCAATAGTATCCAACACCTCTCCTTCATGTTGTTCATCAAAAACAAAAACACGAAACTGGGACACCACCTCCATCAAGGTTCATCATCTTCAAAATCAAAGTATGCATGCCCCCCTTGTGATTTTTCTGAAACTGGAGAAGTTATAGCTCCATCATCAGAATCCCCTCATGCCACCAATGTGAGAAGGTATCAGCCATACTCTAGGTCAATATCCACTTCATCACTTAAAGGACCAACCCCATCCTCCATGGTAGAGTCATGCCTCCCCATATAAGAGCCATAAGCCTTGTGGTACTTATTCTCCTTCTTCCCCCAGGACTTAGCCAATTTCCCACCAGACTCACTCTGACCTTGTGAACAACAACCCTACTCTTCAAGTTGTAAGTACTCTTGACACCACCCTTCTTAGGCTTTGTACAGGCTTTCCTTTTGTCTTTTGGATTTGCAAGAGCTCCTAGTGTGCCTTGTTCAATTTCAAGTGCATCATCCTAAAGTTCAAGCATACTAATCCTCCTAGACCTTTTGACTGGTTGGAAAAACTCACTAGGCCTACTCATTCTCACAAAGAATAGAACCAAAGATTATGAATTTTTGAATTCAAGGAGACCTTACAAGTTTACAGAACAAAGACACTACAAGACCACATACAAATCCTACCAACTTACATGAATTCTACAAATAATCAAGCCCTCACAAACACCAAGTAACTAAAACCTACAAAGCCCACAAAAATTTTCCTAGACCAAACAACTAATATGCAGTCGACACAAAAACAAGAATACCAACTTACCTGGGAAAACTATCCTCAACGCCTTTGCAACTTCTTGCCAAAGCTCTTTATGCCATCTTCTCAGACATAGGAATAATTCCTCAACTTTTGGTTATTGCAATTGTGAAGAAAATGGCTATCAACTCTCATTATATCAATCAATTGGAGTGTGTTGACCATTAATGCTCAAAGAAGGCATGTGTGAGCAAACTAACAAGTGACCACCTAATTTTGAATCTCCACCATTGATCACACGGTGAGATAGATCGATATCAAAGCAATTAATTTTTAAAAAGGAAAACTACATGCATTTTTTTCCTTTGTCCAATCAGAAAAAAACCATGCGGATAAGCATCCACTCTGTCTGCACAATCATCCACTTAGCATTAAAGAAATCCTATCGTGTCAATTTTTCCTGCTCACCCATGAGAATTAACCCACTTGTAGCTTTAATCAACAGGAAAATGGGGAGCATCCAATATTTGATCTCAAACCACCAACACATGCTTTCCTTAACATAAACCACCTGCCCATGTGTACAACCTTCTAACATAAATGATAGCTAAGATCAAAAAAATCCATCATATCTCAAACGCGCATGTAGAATAAATTAATTCTGAGATCACATAATTTATCCTTCATGTACTTATGGAAATATTAATTAATATTTCACCCTTTACTCATGTCTTCTTAGCCCTTTAGATTTATCCACATGGAAGTCCCCCACTCCCTTGCTAAGAAACATGAGGCGTAAGCAAATCCCACACGGGATGGCGGGGAGTGGTCAAGATTGACCCACGTCACCTGCTATCAACTGTCAATCCTTTCTCAATAAAATGTTGGTTTCCTTCAAATCCAAGTGGGTCCCTCCACAAAGGGACAAATTTCTACAGCCCACTAGCTCGTGACATTATTTTAAGACAAAATCTAAAATCAAACAAGGTGGCAGGGAGTGACCCTGATGAAACCACATCATCAAACAACCACCATTGATCTTTCTGATTCATCACCTGCTAACCTTTCAAAAGTGTTGGGCCTGCCAATGAAGAGGGCATGTGGTGCATGCCTACCAACCCACTAGAATATTTAAATGAAAAATAGAGTAGAGTGGGGCCACGAGGAATGGCTAGGATTTGCTTGCGGTAATCAAATAGTCATCATAAAACCATAAATCTACACATGCCAAAGGTTAGTTCTAAAGAGGGGCCACCACTAGGTATATGATTGATGGGGGCATAAGGATTAAGGCCAAAACTTAGGCAACCATGGAAAAAAATTAAAACCCAATCCTAGGACTCAACAAATATTTCGATGACATATCAACCCATATTTAGTATAAAGTAACATTTTTAATAAAACAATGGGAAACAGCCAAGACATTAGGACTCAGGAGCTGGTAATAAAATGGACTCAATGGCATAAGATATGTCTTAAAATGACTGGGAACCTACGGTAAAATTTTGATGATGAATTATAACGCTCCCAATGGACACAAAACTTAAGGGTTTTCCAAAAAGGGTTTTAGCAACACAAAGCCTAAGGCATTGATAGTGGACAAAACCTTAAGCCCATAGACATGAAACAAGCCAAATTTTATCGAATTTAGAAATGGAACCAAAATATTTTAGGGGTTCCATCACAACAACAGCCACTCAAAGATAAACAATACAACCTATGTTGTAGAAAATAGGTTTTGAAGGGGACCTAGAACCCTATACAACCAAGTTTTGTAGGGACCTTGAACCCTAGAAGATCGCACACATAGCCTGAAACAACCAAGCCACAGTTAACCATCTACTCAGTAGGAACATAGTTGAGTCCAAAAAAACAACAAAATTTGTGATGTAGGAAACGCACATCACCCAACCAAAAACTATCTCAAATAGCCAAGCCTTAGAAAACCAACCACTCAGCAAAAACATAACTAAGCCCAAGAAAATAGTAAACTTGGTGATGTAGAAAATCCCCATCACCCAATCACTCTTCACTAGAGAGCGAATGAAAAAGAGGGTAGAAAGAGCTCCCTTTTGGAACCTCAACATACCAAAATAGAGGGAAATAAGAACTTCCTTTCAACATAAACAACACATTCCAACTCCCCACCTCAATAGGAGAGTTATCAAAAACAACATACCACTAGGAATCTAAAGTCTTCAAATAGCACCACTAGACCCAACTCACCAACCCAAACTCCACCTCCAAAGGAGTTGGCTCCCCTCTATAGGAGAAGATGATATGAAAATCCTCACCACCAACACCACATCTCTCCAACAACCTCAAACTCCACCTCAAAAGGAGTAAGCTCCACCTCAATATGAGTTGTAAGAGAAAAAAAACTAGTAGCAAAGTGAGCTTTTCACCAACACCAAAAAACCCGTCTCTACCTTAATAGGAGGGATATCCACCTCAAAAGGAGTGGTCTTCACCTCAATATAAGACACAAATTGAAAGACCAGAATCAAATAAAACCCTCCAATAGCAAGGGTAAACATAACAGATCCTTTGGTAACTTGGGCACCAGGGAATTCACGAAAAAGGTAGAATACACCCCAGCCAAAAACATAAGCAACATAAAATTTTGGACATTTAAGATAGAATTTATAAATAGCCCAGCAAAAAAAACTCAAAATCATATGCATTTTAGACTCCCTTTACCTCCTTCCATGAAGGAATCAAAGAGATTTGACTTCCTCCAAAAAGAAATCAAACCCCACTAGCAACAGAAGCATCAAAGTCCAATGGGGGATCAAAACCATGCACAACACACACATTTTCTCCCAACAAGTATGAACCAAAGGCCTCCAAAGGCCTCCAAAGGCCAACTAGAGATGAAGCAACTCCCTTAAGGAAAGAGCTTTGTCGAGTTTAATGAGTGTATCTCAACCTATTCACTGTGAATAGTGCATGCAATGAAGGCCTTTCCTCATGCAGATTGGTGGAAAACTTGTTGTTTATTCAGTGGAATCTCCTTTCATCAGGCGTGTAAGCATGAAATATGGATCTTTCTCTGCAATTTGTTAAACATGTGGTGATGGCTCCCTTCATGGCGACAATTACAGAGGAGGTTATGTTGAAAGATATTGCATGTAAACATTGAATCTTAAGTGGTATCCATTGTCAAGGAGGTGATCATGCAGTTAGTAACTATTGTGAATGCTAAGTGTTTGGTGGTTGTTACAAAGGTCGTGATGCCAATATAATTAGCATTAAGAAATGATTCTCCCAAATTCTTGTTGGAGTTAGAGGACATCTAAGAAGCTAAGTGTTGCTATTGTATTGTAATTTTTGTTACTGATAATAAAAAGTACTGTGCTTTTCGTGTGTGGGGTTTTTTTCCTAGAAAGGTTTTCCCCACGTAAATTTATGTGTTATGGTATTATTCTTTTATGCGTGTATTTGAATGTGTTTCTTTCATTGTAACAGTTGAACAAGATTTGTATGAATCTGCACTATCTTTTGGTTCATAGATTAGTGTTGGAAGCATTGTTCTACACCTTTGCTTCCTTTCAATTGGTATCAGAGCCTAGCCATTTTGGGTCCCATTGTTGGGTAGCAGGTTTTTTGTACTGATCTTTGTTTGAGTGGGAGTCTTTGCAAAAGTATTTCAAAATCTTGTTGTAGATAAAAGATGGCAAGAACATCCAATAGAATCGAAATGGATAATTTTAATGGTAGCAACTTCGAGTTACTGAAGTTGAAGATGGAGGATATGCTCATGGATAGATATCTGTAGGATACAATTTATCTTAAACAAAACCAACCAATATGACTCAAGAAGAGTGGGATCTGAAGGATCAAAAGCCAAGGGTTTGGTTAGACTTTGTTTGGCTTATTCAGTGCTCTTGAGTGTCCATTAAGAGAAGACTGCAAAATCTATTTGGAAGAAGCTTGGAGATGTTTATCAGGCTAAATCCATGGTAAACAAGCCATTCATGTGACATAAATTTTATTCTCTGAAGATGGAAGATGGAGGATCCATTGCAGATCACCTGAATGCATTTAACATGTTGATTTCTCAGTTGGGTTATGTTGGTAACAAGATTGAAGATGAGGAGCATTGCATGCTTATGTTATGTTCTTTGCTAGACTCATGGGGTCACCTAGTTATGGATATTGGAAGAACCACCACCAATTTCAAAATGGATGATGTGGTTCCATTGCTCTTGTCTAAAGAGATGTGGAGGAAATCTACTAAGATGGCCAAGGAAGCCCTTGCTATTCATGGAAAACCTAAAGATAAAGAAAATAAAAATGATAAGAATTTTGTATCAAAATCTTTAGGGGGATCTAAGTCTCCTAGCAAGTTCAAGGAAAAATGTTGGAACTATGGAAAACCTGGTCATTTACATAAATATTGTAAGGAGGAGAAGAAAAAGAAAGGTAAAAAGAACATCTATGATTCTAACTCTGAAAAATTATCTCAGGATGATGCAGATGCTTTTTTCGCAGCCTTGGAAACACATGCATTAGAAGATGTGTGGTTAATAGACTCAAGTGCTTCTTTCCATATGACCTCTCATAGGGGTTGGTTCTCAAAGTATGAAGAGTATGATGGTGGGAAGGTGTATCTCAGTGACGACTCTCATCTAAAGATTTTTGGCCATTGAAGAATCAAGATTAGATTCCCTAATGGTAGAGTGAAGGGGATTGATGGTGTGCTACATGTCCTGGGTTTGGCATGAAACCTTCTTTCTGTGAGTAAGTTGAGTAATGAGGGTGTGCAGGTTGTTTTCTCAAATGGAGGATATAAGATGACAAGAGGATCTATGGTGTTGGCTTTAAGGGTGTTCGGATCAGTACTCTATATAAGCTAGATGCATGCACTATTCAGTGCAATAGTTCTTCTAATATTCCAAAGAAAAGGCCTTTGGATTCTTCATCCTCACAAGTAGATCTAGCAGTGAAGAATTCTATTGTTTGTACATCTGATGGTCATTTTTTTTGGGTACCTAAGGGTGCAAATGCTTTGGAGATGAAGCTTCTAGCAAAGAACACAATGTTATAGCACCAAAGACTCAGTCATATTGGTGAGAAGGGTCTTAGAGCCCTGAAAAATAAAAGCCTTGTTGAAGGCCTTGATGATTGTAATCTCGAGTTTGACTTTTGTGAACATTGTGTATATGGTAAACAAAACTATGTTTCTTTTTATTCCGGTTCTCATAAGTCTTCTGGGGTTTTGGACTATATTCATGCAAATGTGTTTGGTCCTGTGAATGTTCCTTCATTAAGAAAATTTGTATATTTTGTGTCTTTCATAGATGATTATAGTAGGACATTTTTTTATTTCCTCAGGAGTAAATATGAAGTCTTTAATTAGCTTAAGGAGTTTAAGGCTTTGGTTGAAAATTAGACTGATAGAAATATTAAATGTTTGAGGACTGACAATGGTGGTGAGTTTTGTTCAGCAAAATTTGATAGGTTCTATAAGGAGCGCAAGATTGAGAGACATAGGACAACTCCATACACCCTACAGCAAAATAGAGTTGTAGACAGGATGAATAGGATGTTGATGGAGAGGGCTAGGAGTATGTTCAGTGGTGTTGGTCTTGAGAAAAAATTTTGCGCCAAAGTTGTAGCCACTTCATGTTATCTGATCAACAAATCTCCTACATCAACTCTTGTTGAAAAGACACCCATGGAGGTATGGTATAGTAAGAATTCTTCGATGAGACACATCTCAGAGTTTTTGGTTGTGAAGCTTATGCTCATGTTTAGAGTGTAAAGAGGTCTAAGTTGGAGAAAAAGGCAGTTTTAAGTGTATCCTTATTGGCTATGGTGTCGATGTGAAGGGGTACAAGATTTGGGATCCAGTGGTCGAGAAGGTTCTCCATAGCAAAAGTGTAATATTTCAAGAGTTGAAACCTTCCACAGTTGAGCTACATCCAGAGAAAGAGGAGAAGAAAAAGAAGGGGGTAGTTTAAATTCCACTTACTTCAATGAAAAGTGAACTACGTACTCCTGTTGGACCTAGTGATGAGGAAAGCCCTAGCAGCTCTAAAATTTCTAAAGAAGAATAACCTCAACCTCAGCAATTCAGCAGTTCTACACATCATAGGCGGCCACCACAGAGGTTTGATTATTCACCAGAAAGATTTGGTTATTCACTATTGGATTACAATTGTGTTTTTGCTTTGATTGCTAACATTGATGAGCCTAGGACTGTTAGAGAGGCTATATGGGTATGAGTGATGTAGATTCCTAGATGAAATCCATGGATGAGGAAATCATTGCTTTGAAGAAAATAAATACATGGGATCTGAAACCTTTGCCTAAAGGACAGAAACTTGTTGGATGTAATGTTGGCAAATGGTCAGCGCTCTCCTCGAGATTTGTGACATGGACTAACTGCCTCCCATGGATCCATTAATCTGGTAGTTGTATCAGGCATTAAAAAGTTGATCTTTTGGTGCAACAAAAATTGTGGGGCCAACAAGTGGTATCAAAGCCAAAGGAATCGGGTTTGAATCCCCTTGGGTAACACTGAGGGGGAGTTTGTTGGAAAATGGTCAATGCTCCCCTCAAGATTCGTGACATGGACTAACCGCCTCCTGTGGATCTGTTCACTCTGGCAATTGTATCGGGCATTAATATGTCGATCTTTTGGTGCAATGGCAACTATGGGGCCAACATGTAAATGGATGTTCAAGAAGAAATGTGGTCTTGATAGTAGTGTTAAATATCACAAGGTACAGTTGGTCGCAAAGGGGTATTTCAGGTGGAGGGAATTGACTATGGTGAGATATTCTCTCCTATTGCGAAGCTGACATCTACTCAATTCCTATTATCATTTGCAGTAGTGTATGATCTGGAAGTGGAACAAATGGATGTGAAGACAACATTCCTTCATGGTGATTTGGAGGAAGAGATCTATATGTCACAACCAGAGCATTTCATGGTAAAAGGTAAAGAAAATCTGGTTTGCAAGTTGAAGAAGTCTTTATATGGTCTTAAGTAGTCTCCTAGAATGTGGTACCAGAAATTTGACACCTTTGTGTTCTCTTTGGGATTTTTGAGATCTAAATCTGACCATTATGTATATTAAAAATCTAATAATGGTCACATTCTCATAATTACATTGTACATACATAGATGATATGTTGTTTTTAGGGAATGGTATGAATTTGATTTCAGATATGAAGTCTCAGTTGTCAACACAATTTGAGATGAAGGATCTAGGTGCAGCAAGGTACATTCTGGGGATGGAGATCACAAGAGATAGATATTGCAAAAATATTTGGTTAAGCCAAAGAAACTATGTGAAATTAGTGAACTAGAGAGATTCAACTTGGCAGCTTGTAGGTAGTTAGTTTTTCTAGTAATGCAGGGGACGAAGCTTTCTGTGGAGGATCATCCCAAATCTCCTACTGAGATGGAGGACATGACTAGAGTACCATATGCGAGTGTTGTTGGTAGTTCAACTACTCATGCTTGAAAGGAAGTCATTTTGGATTAAGAGATTTTGTTCAGATATTGGTTTTGATGCAAGATAGATTACTATTTGTTCTAACAGTCAGAGTGTCATTTGCTTAGCAAAGAATCCCACTTTCCATGCCAGAACAAAGCACATTGATGTTCAATTTCATTTTGTTCATAATATGGTAGAAGATGGAAAGGTGATATTGGAGAAGGTTGACACTTTGAGAAATGTTGTAGATGCACTAACGAAGCCGGTGTGCACAAATAAGTTCAGCTAGTGTGTTTTTTTCCATGGGCCTTGGGGCCCTAAGCAATTGATTAAAGATGACTCCTAACAAGTCTTCAACAAGTGGGAGAATGTTGAGTTTAACGAGTGTGTCTCAACCTGTTCACTGTGAATAGTGCATGTGATGAAGGCCTTTCCTCATGTAGATCGATGGAAGACTTGTTGTCTATTCGGTGGCATCTCCTTTCATCAGTGGTGTAAGCACGAATTATGGATCTTTCTCTGCAATTTTTTAAACATGTGGTGATGGCTCCCTTCATGGCAACAATTATGGAGGAGGTTATGTTGAAAGATATTGCATGCAAACGTTGAATCTTAAGTGGTATCCACTATCAAGGAGGTGATCATGCAGTTAGTAACTACCATGAATGTTAAGTGTTTGGTGGTTGTTACAAATATCATGATGCTAATAGAATTATCATTAAGAAATGATTCTCCCATATTCTTGTTGGAGTTAAAGGACATCTGAGAAGTTGAGTGTTTCTATTGTATTGTAATTGTTGTTACTGGTAATAAAAAGTATTGTGCTTTTTCGTGTGTGGGGTATTTTACCTGGAAAGGTTTTCCCCACGTAAATTTGTGCATTATGGTATTATTATTTTATGCATGTATTTGAATGTGTTTCTTTCGTTGTAATAGTTTTAAAATTTGTATGAATCTGCACTATCTCTCCTTCATAGATTAGTGTTGGAAGCATTTTTCTGCACCTTTGCTTCCTTTCAAGCTTGCATCCTTCACAAAACCAATACAACCCTCTAGTAGCCACAACCAAGAAGGGGCTTCCCCAACAACCATCAACGCCTAGATTCACTAAGACAAAGCATTGGGAGACTGTACCACCATAGGATAGGCAATAAAACTTAGTATTAAAATAGGTTGGGATAGAAAAAGAGTGCAGAAACAAGAGCCTCACAAAGGGAAGGTCAAAGACAAATTTGTGCTAGTAGCAACAAACAACCCGCCAAGGGATGAACAAAATAGGAAGAGAAGAAACCTCCCTCCAACACATAGAACCATGTAAACACGAACTAGCCTAGCCACCATAGGAACCAGACCTTCAAGAGCCACAATAAACATAAGGAAACACAAGGAAGATGGGAAAATCCAATAAACCAAGGGGCAATGCCACATCACAGATGGAAGAGGCTTTAAAAATATCTCATGAATGCACTACCTCACGCATCTCCTCCAAATGCGTAGCTCTTTATCCCCAACAAACACAACCAAGCTCCAGCCTCCTCGCAGAACCACCATATTCCCAAGAGAAAACCACACCCACCAAATATCTGAAGGTGCCAATAGAAGAAGCCATCCATGACCACTAGAACCACCTTCTGCAGTCTCCAGATCTCCATCCTCATCATCATCATCTTTCCCTACCTCAATAGATTCAAAATTACCTCTACTCCCTTTCCCACTCACTACTCCACACTCCATCCTTTTACCCTCTATACTATGTTATTTTGATACTTGCAACCATTACATTACTTTGATGTTTCAATTTATTAACAGTATTGAAGTGACATATTTTGGGAGGATTGACTTGCATGGTAATTTTATTGGAAATGTTCAATTATGGGGGAAATTATTCTAGCCATCCTAGCACTAATGTGGATGAGGTATTGAGTGAATTGTGATTTATTCATAGCTCTCTTAGGTACAATCACAAAGCTCACCTAGATGTTTGGGATCCTTCATCTTACAAGAAGAATAAGTGGGAAAAAAAGAATACCAATACAATAGATGGACACATGGAATGCAGCAACTTACATATGTCATAAGAGAGTTTAGCATAATATGGAGCATGCTAAGGATACATCCTATAGGAGAGTCCACTATGGAGTTGAAATCTAAGGAAGAAGAACTTCCAAGAATTGAAGGAGGAAATCCCATAGTGGTCATGATGAAAGACCACTGGGTGAAAAACATAACTTCTTCCAAAGGTAAGGTGTTTAACCATAATGGAATTTGGCTTGTTTTGGTCATGTTCAATATCACAATTATAAGTTGGCCACCAGAGGGGATAAATTTGGAATGATTTTTCTTGGTTGAGTAATATCAATTTGACAAAGCTAGGATGAGTCGATATATGTTCTTAGATTTTAGATCTACCATCCTCAAAATTTCTAGCAATCCCCACAATTTCCTAGTAGCTAAAGAATAAATTTCAACCACATGGAAAAATTCTCAAATCACAATTGTTGTTGTGGTATTTATAGCTAGTATAGGGTGGTTACTATTGCAATTCTTTTGGGGTAGGAGGCCTAGCTCAATTGGCTGAAGCATCCTATTGCAAGAAAGAGATCACAAGGTCTAGTCTCCCCTCCTTCCCCATGGTACCGAAGGGCATGTCGTGCCAGTGTTGTCAGTCACATGAAACAAAGTTTACCAGGCATATAATAGTTTGTAAGGGGGGCTACTTGTTTCCTGCAATCTAAAAAAATCTATTGCAATTTTTGTTTTGAGTAAAGAAATGTGATATTTTAGAGATGTTTTTGGGATGATCCTTTGGCCTTGTGTCATGTGTAAAAATTCTCATCTATTGGAAATAATAAGTGCTAATACTCAAGCTTATATATCAATGTTTGAAGGGATATTTTAACCCAAATATGAGTGTAACAGCCACCTTCCATCCCATATACAATCTAATATGGATTATCTTTTGATTGGTAAATTTTAGGGCATCATGGTAAGAATATTTGGATTCCAATGTAAATCTTATAACACCAATTCGGAAGAGGTGAAAATCATAAGTGATATTCATTGGCCACATTTCTTTAGAAGGTATATTATAGAGATGAATTTTAAGGGAAAGGATTCCATACAGGTGTATTCAGTTATAAATTTGAGTGATCTTCAATTTGATGCTACTATTGGAATATTTTTAGGAATTGTCTAGTTGTTCCCACCTTCTATTTTGTTGATTTTCACAAGGGATCTTGAGTGTTACAACTATTATACCATTAAAACATTGTTGATTTTTAGGTTTTTAAATTTTAGGCTACTTTTATCAAACATAGTCAATTGCTAGATTATAAATTTTAGGAAAATTTTCATGAACTATGTTGTTTGCAAAGGGTTCAACCATTCGAGGTGCAAAGGATAACTATTTCAGCTATGAAACTACTATTTTGGATAAGATACGGGATAAAATTGGTTGTTACAACTTCATTTCACCTTGTAGGCAACCTAAGTGGTCAAAACTCATAAAGATTTTATCATAGAGTATGATGATAAGATCCACTAGAACTTGAGGGGGTCATCATTTGGATATCAGAGTGGTGTAGCAAAAGCATGGTGGCAAATGCATAAATCTACACCTGATCTTATGGGATTTTGTGGATCACTAGCATATAGATATTTGTTCATCTTCATGACTTGAACCAAGTTGAAGAAGGAAAGGTACAAGATCCTGATTACATGATAATTTCAATAGGATTCATGAATTGGAATGTATACATTTTAATATTCAGGTTTTCATGGGACTCTTTGGTAGAAGTTGCATCATCTAACATTTACAATATTTAGATTCCATGAACATCACATCATTCGCACAAATATAATTGAGCATCCTAATTTTCATTTCTTGAGGGAAAGAAACCTTTAGGTGGGAGGACTTGTCATGTCCCCTTTGCAAATCAAGCATTAAAGGTTGGGGATATGGCTTGCCGCATGCTAAGGAATTGCTAGGGTCAAGGGATCAGGGGTGTGGCCCAATGCATACCCATACAAGAGAGATGATGGGGAAATTTTTAGGGGTCATGAGGTAAACCAATTAGGGTTGATGCATCTCAAGACCAAAAATAACAATCGGAAAGGGGGTTGACATATCCCAAGAAAAGAGGAACGATGGGGAAATTGCAGCATGTGAATAGTAGGAAAATCTATATCATGTAGAATGGAAAGAAAGTCTACAATGTGATATGTGGTTTGATTTTGGGCCTTGGCCCCATTTTGGGTATTGGTTTATCTATTAATCTTTTGGGAGGGTAGCGTATAAAATTAGGGAACTTTGCTATGGTAATAATCCATGTTATTGTATATAATTGTTGGGAACTTGTGCTCAAGAAATATTTTGTGGACAAAAACCCATAGGAGACTATGATCAATGGACAAAACCACATTGGTCACTAGAATCAAAGGAAGAAAACCATTTTGGTTCTTTGAGAGCATTCTCACTCAAGGAGTGCATTAGAGCTTCAAGGAGTTGTAGGTGTTGGCGTAAATATTGACATTATCTAACTAGTTAGCTATTAACCTAACTAGGAGAGTCCTACTCACATTTCTTAAGTCTCCACTTAGGGACTTCTATAGTTTTGTCTCATCTCATGTGGTTGAGACAAGTGTCCTCACTTTGTGAGACACCTCTCACATGGTCACTTGCCACTCAAAAGAACACTTGTCATGTGAGTTAACAAGTGTTCCATTATTGAAGGGTTAATCGGTCATTATGTTCAACTTGACTACCTTCACCACCTTGCCTATTTAAGCAAGGTCACATTATACATTCAAATTAACTCTTATGTCATTCTCTTGTGAATATCAATTAGGCTTAATGTGCAAATATTTTTTGGAAATTTTAGATTTTTGTTATTATGATCTTCGAAATCACAATATGATATTAGAGCAATG